>CM023832.1:6510000-7012500 GCA_013266295.2 Branchiostoma floridae x Branchiostoma japonicum
ACGTGGTTTCAGCAAAAAGTTTGGGATAGAAATAAGGCCACGAACACGAAGAGGGCGCTACCTTGCTTTCCACGTCTTCTACACAGATCGCTGATAGTACGCTATCACATGTAATCACTTCTAGTATTAAACATAATTTCGTCTTAAATTGAACACAACTTGGGGAGACATAACCACTGACGGGGAAACATCCACACCGACGGGGAAACGTACACACCTGGTTCCAAGAAATTTATAACTACAATATAACTATCTGGCTTTGCAGGTTTTTTTTACACAAAGGCTTAGTCCATAACTACATGTAGTTGCCCTTATTATGTGCATTCACCCATGCATAACGTAATAATAATAATCTTTATGACTATGGACCCCTACCTTTATGACTAAATCCTGGCCCTCTATGACTTTACCCCTACCCTAGCCGTGGCGACTCTAGCAGGGCCTCTTTTGCTTGTTTTGTATTATACAATGGCCCTACAGAGTCGTGGATGCCCCCATTGGGAAAAACCAACTTTAGCCGACTGTATTAGGACGGTACCTTTACGCCCAGCTTTCTGGGTGTCGCTAGCTTCCCAACACTCTAACTCACTAGGACGGGGGGTTGGCGGGCTCCTAAACTCAAGTCAGAACCCGCGCGGCGACGATTTCCGATCAATACCAATGCTTAAGCTCAGTTCGGGCCGCCATCTTCATTCTTTTCGAATCGCTGGACGAAAATGACGCTACTTTTCTTTCAAAACTTTTCACATTAGGAAACATTGTATCCTCCAGTAAAGTTATTTCAAAGTATTTCCCTCATTCCGTATTTTTTCTTCTATTCACCTTACCATGGCAACTTAGAACTTTCTGGAGGATACAATGTTTCCTAATGTGAAAAGTTTTGAAAGAAAGGTAGCGTCATTTTCGTCCAGCGATTCGAAAAGAATGAAGATGGCGGCCCGAACTGAGCTTAAGCATTGGTATTGATCGGAAATCGTCGCCGCGCGGGTTCTGACTTGAGTTTAGGAGCCCGCCAACCCCCCGTCCTAGTGAGTTAGAGTGTTGGGGAGCTAGCGACACCCAGAAAGCTGGGCGTAAAGGTACCGTCCTAATACAGTCGGCTAAAGTTGGTTTTTCCCAATGGGGGCATCCACGACTCTGTAGGGCCATTGTATAATACAAAACAAGCAAAAGAGGCCCTGCTAGAGTCGCCACGGCTACCCCTACCCCTATCTTTATGACTACTATAGCTACCCCTGTCGGACTTAGGACCCCTCCCGTTAACGCAAGAACAACTTGCAACAACAAGAACCAAGGTTTCTAAGCGCAAATTCAAAGTTGGCGCTACCCCTCCTAATATTTCTACATCTCCCTAAGGAAACAATTATACTTTATAGGTGTTGTATGGGGTTTTAGGGAATTCCAAGACATGGTTCCAAGAATTACACTTTTGAAGAAAACGCGCCATGGCGCCACATCTAAGATTTCTAGCACCTCTTCAAGAAACTACAAGGATCCTTACCTCTCTGACGTGTTTAATGAGCACATCGCCCGGATTGTCCACATCTACAAACGGGAGGGGACTCTCCGCTGTCTTGGGGTCGTACCGCCCTTTGTTTCGGACGTATATACGCACCATTTTGGCGCAAACTTTCACTTTCTTTTACAGACGACACCGCGATTCTTATTCAAGATGGCGCCCATACTTCCCGCCAACCACGTGATCTGTCAGCTTAGTCATGATTGGCCGAAATGTACCAAGGGTGAGTCCATATCTAATAGCAGCAAAGAAGTAAATAATGCGATTCCAACTATACAACATTTCCCCCCAAAATTGTAACCAAATACATTTAAATAACATAAATAGGTCATATAAACTTTCTTTCTGTTATCAGTTTAGCTTTTAAAGGAAGAAGTAGCTTTTAATAATTTTTTTGTAAGATAAAATTACCCTGTTAGTATAATAGACTATTCTAATATTTGACCCCTATTTGACCTGGTACTCACAATTTCATAGAACAGAGTTGGAGCCATCCTTATAACTTTATATCCTGGTTTCAGTGCAGTCCACCCATGATCAGTGTCCAATCTCAACTTAGTCTCAAGTCCAAGGATGAACAATTCAAACAGTGGGAAAGCAAAAATGAAGAGAAAATATTGTAAGCGAGCCTTTTCATTACATGTTTGGTGTTTATTTATGTGTTTTGATTTTTTTTTACATGGAGGTTGACTGCTATTCATTGCTCTAAAGAAATGGCCTCACTATATATAAACAAGCACGTTTTAATGGATATAATGTCCTTGATTATATCTATAACAAAAGTTATATGTACCGTTTGAATGTTATAACGTTATGGTCTTCAACTCACTGAAATTCAGAAAGAGAATTATCATTATTGCTCCAACTGAATATTCAATGTGGCGAAAACAGACCTATAATTATCCCTGATGTCACTGCTGTAGGTAATTTATATAATTAGCACAGCCTGGGTGATAATTGGTCAGCCCTTATCTCTCTATGCCCATATATGGCTAAGCCATGATTATCAGCACAGAGCAGCAGGGTTTGCAGGGGCCCCTGGGTGGTGTTGATAACACCCATATCAGTTTATCAGGGTGTTGAATTCCTGCCAAGTCTCTTTCCTTCCAGAATTTTGGACTTTTTACTGTTGAGAGAATCTCTAATTGGCCCAAGGATACAGAGATCTTTATACAGTAGGTATAAATGTTTTGTTGAATGTATAAATATCAATTGTTTATCACCTGGTATGTACGTATGTATATGGTATAAGTGAGCTGGCCTCATCATGGGTTTTTCTTGTAAAGCACACAGTGCAGTGCACTGAAAGCTACTGCTTTGTTGCACTTGGATTTGTAAAAATTGAATGTGAATGCAAAGTTTACAGGATGTTTGGTTTTGTATGAAACTTAGAACATTTAACATTACACCTTTTTGTTAACGAATTAACGTAGAATTTTCAGTTGAATTATGTAAATGTTATCATGCTAGATAGTACAAGGGGATTTCTTTGTTATATATATTGTATGGGGTTGACAATAATGTACAATGTATACCACTGAGGTATCTTGTTTGTATGTATAATTGCATCCTCTGTAAAAAGAAAATTTCAGTTGACTAGTCCGGACTAGTCCGAGGTGGTCCCAGCAGGTCCCAGACTTTTGGGACTAGTCCTGTCTGACACAGATCGGTCCGAGGTGGTCCTGGGGGTCGGGGACATAACTAGTCCAGCAGGTCCACTGGTCCCGGACTAGTCCCGGACCTGACTACAACCCTTTGGACTAGTCCCGTTATATGATAATGAGAATATCACATGATCTTCACCAAAATCGGTGATTGGTGCATTTGTAATGAGAGAACAGTTGGTCCAGATTTGAATCCAGAAGCCAGTCCTGACAACCAGAGGAACAGTGAAGTAAGTTCTCTCTATGTCTTTGTGTCTGAGTTTTAATCATTCGGGGCAGTTTTCAAGCTAAACTTGTGTAGAGAAAGGGAGAAGAGGGGCTGGGTGAAGACAATGGCAAAGCAACAGCATGTATGGAAGAGGGATTACTCAGGAAACGGAGATTCTACTTCCGAGGTAAGTTCAACACCCCCCACCCCCTAAGCCAGTGTGAATTTCTCTGAAAACAGGCTACTGTTTGCAGTTGCACATTGAATAATGTTGGTAGCAAGATTAAGAAAGTTAACAACTCAATTGCCACTCAGCTTTAAGGAATCTTTCTGAACTACAAATATGCTGAAAAGACCTTAATGTTGCTCATGCAGATTACTAAAAAAGGTAGGTTTTCTGATGTAAATAAACTTGTTCAATTTGTTTGTGTACTTAACAGCTGAAAGTATTGTTGTTTGTATTAAAAAAAGGGTAGGAAATAAGACAATACATACATGGTGTCTTGTATCTACCATCCCAACAACTTGAATATTTTAGAGACTCAGATTCATACTGTTTTATCAATAGACGCTCTCATAATGGTGTTACGTGAGATGCTCCTGCAGCATCTGTGATACGTTAGTGGGCATTCCTGGATGCGCTGCTATTCCCAGGGGTGCGCACAGCCCGCTATTAGGACCGGTCCCAGGACTAGTCCCAGGACTAGTCCCAGCCTCGGCCCGTCGCACACAGCCTGCTATGTAGGACCGGTCCCAGCCCTCCCGCCGCGCACAGGACCGGTTCGGGGACCGGTCCCAGGACTAGTCCGGGACTAGTCCTATCCACCAAAATGGACTAGTCCAAGTAGTCCTGACTAGTCCTGGGAGGTCCTGGCCCTGCCGGACCACTAAAGGTCTGAGGTCGGGACTAGTCCTGGGCATTAAAACTGGGACTAGTCAAGGGACTAGTCCGGACTAGTCCACAACTAGTCAATTTTCACAGAGGATAATGCATAATGTTCATTATCATTCTATGTAATTCAAGCTTGGCGCTGGTGCAATATTGTGTCCGTCATTTTGATTCTATGCATAATATTGCTTTTATTTATATATACACATCTATAGGTATATGCATACAATATGTTTCAATATACTGAAATATATAGCTATAAAATGAAGTTCAACAGAAAATATGTAATGTTAATAAGTTATATTGCCATGATATGCAGATGATAAGCATTATCTTGAGTTATGAAAAATAGTTTGCTCGAGTGCTCACAATCTATCCTATGGGGGGTGTATACTAGTATTTTGCCTGGGGCCTCTTGCAATTGGTTGCTGGTCATGCACTGAACTAATATTGTATATGAATAAAATATATGACCATGATCATTTCATTGTGATAAATTTTATCACCATTTATATATTTTAGAACATCAAGCCTACAGCTGTGAGGAGGAAACCCTGTAATCAGGCTGATTCAACCAGTTGTATCTGAAATATTGTAGAATCTACCACTGAGAAATATGGTAAGATTTTATTATATATTTTTTTCATTCCTAGCTTATCATTATCAGGCTACATGTGACTAAACTAAATGTGATGTAGTGTGCAAGGTCTCAGTTTTTGGCGTGACCTCTCTACTGCAAATTCATTATAACGCCAATACTAGTATGCATTTCCAATATAGTCTGTTACAGTTAGTAGTAGTATTCAGTCAGTAGTATCAGTAGTATCAGTAGTATAAGAAAACCTCCTTCCCCCTAGCTTTTACCATAAAACTAATTCCCATCGAAATAAAATTATTGTCCTACATTGATGGGGTATTCAAATGTCATATGCTTGTAGAAACTTCAGATAATCTTCTTTTCATTTGTAACTTAATGAACTGATATATGTTCACTTCTAATCTGCAGTCTAAGTTACTCTAACGACTTTTCTCCTTTTCTCTGCCAGGCTGAAACAATGGAGCACCGCCATCTGAACAGGCTGTACAAGTGTGCGGAGTGTGAGTTCACCGTCAGCCACGAGCTCATGGTGTACGTCCTGCGCCATTTCTTCCGCTGCACCTCCAACAAGTACGTGGACGAGCTCGAGGTGTGGTCTCCGCCCCATCTCAAGATCAACGGCTCTGTGAACATCCGAGAACGACAACCCTCCACAAGAAAAGAGGAAGACAACAGAACATTCGCGAACACTTCCGACCAAAGAAGAGTGAGTGAAGATAGCAGATTGTTGCACTCCTCCCATACGTCCACAAGGCAAGAGGAAGAAAGCAGAGCATTCGCAAACACTCATACCCACAGAGGAGTGAGTGAAGATAGCAGAACATTGCACTTCTCCAACATTCCCAACCAAAGCCAAAGAGGAGTCCAAAATGTCAATGCTGGTCACAGCTATGGGGACAAAGCTACCAGTACAGATGTCAGCAAAGGGACTGAAATTGAAGATGTAACACCTGTAGTACAGGTTTCAGGCATGACAGGGACCCCCATGGTATGGATGGTACAACCCAACACAATGTCACAACTACAGACGTGGCCTAAAACATCCTCATCCTCTGCCGCCACTTCACAAGCAGAAATGCCCAGGCCTCTGCACAGGCATGCTGTTCTTCAGGAAGAAATAACTCTTGAAGGAAATGGCCATGGTAGACAACAAGAAAGCCAAGTTGAGAGAAGACAGACTCCACATAACATTGAAACAGAAGTTGGAGAAATTTGTGAAGAGGAAGATGATGAAAATGAGGAAGGTAAGCAGAACTGAAGATGGCAAGCAAAAATGCACATCTGTTATTCATATGTATCTTCCTGACTTAGTATGAAATGTATCATCCATGTAAAAATTATAGTTTATTACAGTACTTTTAGAACTTAAGTGTGTTTTAGAGCTGCTCCGACTGTGACTAGTTTAAGAAAATAAAGTCACAATAACTGCAGCTCACTTTTTTTTCCAGCCATTGGGCTCAACTTGAGCTGCTCACCTGTTCCCTTGTGTAATGCTGGGGACACTGGCGGCCAAATGGTAACCATGGCAACCACCTCACCCATGATGAACCTGACACAAACTCCCAGCATCCTTCAGCAGCAGCAGCAGCAATACCAAACTCCACCTTTTGACAGAATGAAGCGTGGCAGACCACAGATGCCCCCCTATAGTACAACTACAAGTGTAGCTGATGGGGATCAGCCCAAAAACACTAAAAGAATGAACAGGTAATCTCTGATCCTTGAAAATTTTAAAAGGAAGGAGAGGTAATGCAGTTAGTGTGTGCTCAAGAAAACAGTATACTTATTCAATAAGCAACTGGATAGATTTTGAAAACTGTCAGATCTTTCATGTAGCAATTCCACTACTTTTGGTCTTAATGGAATCTGTAGTTTAACAGCTTAGTATGTATCCAAAAACTTGATAAAACTGGCAGTTGCCAAGGTAAGCTTTTCAACTCCTTAATTGTTGATGTTGCTGATGACATAGTAATTGCTTAATGCAGAACATCTGGTCATGGGTATCTGAAGTGAGCTTACCTTGGGGATTCCCAATCAGATACTGCATTAGTAGATGTCTTTAAAATTCACCATATTTTCAATATGACATTTTTAGGATATACCTGGCAGAACTATGAGAGTTGACATTTAACCTATTGCTTGTTTCCAACATTGTTCTTTTGTTGTTGATAGGTGGGCAGTTCGAGTGTTGAACAGCTGGGCAAAAAAGCGAAACGGAGAAGCGGCTGCCTCCTCGAGCGGCCAGGACCTGAAGCCGGTACCAACAGACTGGGCCGCCATGACAGTGGAACAGCTGGATCATTGGTTGAGCCAGATGGTTACCGAGGTGCGGAGGGATGACGGACAGTACTACCCTTACAACACGCTGTACCTCATGTTAACTGGGGTCAACAGGTATCTACATATATTAGTCAGAGAATATCACACAGTGTATCTCAAAGCTGGTGTGTTAGGCCGAAGGGCGGTTATACCGGCTGTACAGATACAGCACATTCTACAGTCAAATCTGGCCAGTCAACTACCTAGCACAGTCAATCACCTCCAGTCACCAGCCACATTAAAACAGTCTTTTACATAGTTTTACACAATTTTAAAAAGACCCTCTGCTATTAGTGAGGTCCCAACACATGTACAGTACTTGCTAGATTCAGGAGGTCACTTATGATTAGATCATTTTGTTCAATTCAGAAAGTGAATACTGCACTTAATGTAAGATTTTTGCCACCTGGCTACAAATTATATGAAATTGAATAGCTTACCCTACAATTTAGGTAAATGCAAATACATTGTAGCTCACCTACAATCTACAGAAAATGGCATGCAGGTCCCTATAACTCAGCCTCCTCTTTCTTGCCAACCACAGGTATCTTCGGAACGATTGTGACAGGAAGGACGTCAACATTCTCGCCAAAGACGACGCGCGGTTCCACCAGCTACGGCAAGCCATGGAAACGCAGAAGAAGCTGCTGATCGAACTTGGCGTCGGACTACAGGAAAAGAGACGACACGACATAGACCTTTTCCCTCACGGCATTGAAGCTCGCTTGTGGGAGTCCAAGGTGTTCAGTCTTGAAAAGGATTTAAGCATCTCCTACGCGGTGTTCTACTACACGACAAAGTTGTTCGGTGTCAGCAGTGGTGAAGAACATCACAGCCTTGTCGCAGAGCAGTTTTCCGTAGGCTGCGACCACATGGGGAGGTTCGTATCATTCAACAGGCTTGCGAAGAAGACTAAGACGACGAAAGTGTACGCAGTCCCGTCGGACCCGTACTGTCCGGTACTTTTGTACGAAGTGTACCTCGGGTATATCCCACCGATTGGTCCATTGTATAGGAGGCTCCAGAGGGATCCGGAGGGTAGGCTGTACTTCGGACCACCAGTGGGGAAAAACTCACTGGCAACCTATCTCAATAACATCAAGAGGCTTGCAGCACTGAACACTCAGGTACATAAGGTTTAAGTTTACAATAGAAGTAATAATGGTTCTATGAGTAGTTTTTAAATGAATATTGAAGTAAACTTTATGCACAACTAGCTTACACTTACAATATATAATTATATATATATATATAGAGAGAGAGAGATAGAGAAAGAGAGAGAAAGAAAGAAAGACAAGGTTTTATTGATCAAAACACATAGCCGGCAAAGGCTGAATTGGGTGCTTTCTATACACATGGTACTTTAAAAATACACTACTTGTCTCTAAACTTAAAAACAAAAACTTAACTGAATCTTAAAAACAGGTCAGTCTGGTATATACAAATCTCAACATTCTTTGCATTCCGTCTTTAAAAGGTTACTACGCCTAGGTTTTGCTATCATTGGTACTGCTTGTTCAAGAGATGGGTCATGTGTTTTGTCGTAGCACTAATAATGATGTTTGCATCTTGACCTTTTCATACACCTGTGTGTTTACAGGTTAACCCAGTACCCTGCTCAACAGGACCCCACCCCACAGGGCCCCACCCTACCTGTACTACAGCACAAGACCTCAGCTTAGAGAACAGCCCTGCTACATCTTCGTCAGATTCGGGCGAGGCGGCTAAAAGGCACCACAGTCAGTCGATGGATGCATCTGAGTGCAGCGCAGAGCCGTCGCCAAAGAGGATCCATACATGGAACTTTGACCCGACTTTGTCCTCCTACACACCCCTCAACCAGTCTTGACCAGTTTGATCAAGTATACAAGTCATTGTAAAAATTGAATCTAAATGTGTATTTGTTTGCATTATACTATTAATGTGTGGCATTGAACGGCTAGGCTAGTTTACACAAGATCAAAAGGTTGTGGGTTCGATCCCTGGCATTTCTGGCTGGATGCTGTGTCCTTGGGAAAGGCACTTTACAGGACTAAATTCCTCACTCCACCCAGGTGTAAAATGGGTACCTGACTTCAGTTGGGGAGGTAAAAGGCGGTGAAAGGAGAGGGATGGGCTCTGCCTTCCAATACCATTCCCTATAGACACAGTGGTTTAACAACCCACTGCCCCTACGACCTGAAAAAGACTATGGGACAACCTGTAGTTACTAAATGTGTATTTGTTGCATAATCATACTATTATAGCTGATACTTTTGTAGATTTGATAGTGTATATAATTGTATAGTTGTGTCAAAAATGAGTCAGATCATCGTTAAGTTGATTGGATAGCTTATATATATACCACATTTGCTCGGAGGTTAGAGACAAGATATTCAAAGAGCATTTTTCTTGAAGTTTTTTTTATTGTAATAGTCATCTATTTACATGATGTAAACCATGTCAAAGCTGTAAGTCTATGAGGTAGGGTGTTAAACGGTAACTGCAATCATGATGACTAATATATCTTACCAGTGTGTCCAGTGCCATTTTTTTCCAACTTAGAACCATGCAGTAGACATTCTAATCATTTTTCTTCTCTTAATTTCATCTTTTCCAGATAGTTCTATGAATCACACTGCAGGTTATCAGTTAGTCTACTACTAACGTTAGTACTAGGCATTTTTTTTGTTAGTCAAAAAAGTGTCATAATTCAGTATGTGCAATCCCCTGTAACTTCTTTTACTTCCATACAGATGTCAACTTTCAGTTCAAGTCATTGTTTTTGAAGATGAAAAACGAGTCAATCATTTCAGGGCCATGCTCTTTTCGGATCATAAACGTTTTATGTGTTTTACTATAACCTGAGACCCATTGTTTGTTTTTGTGTTACATACAATCTGTATAAACAGCTCCAAGATATTCTTGCTAATTTGTTTTGAGGTAACAAGTGGTCATAGTTGCTGTGCTAATTTTTTTTTAGATAAAACACTTCCGTTGTGCTTTTAAACATGGCAATGCATTTTTGGCAATGCCTCAGGAGCAGAGCCACAAAAAAACTTGTAACAGGTTTTCTTCCATGTGAAGAGATGTAATATGATACCCTGACAATGTATATGTTATAATAAGTTATGATCTCCAAGCACATGTTGTGGACTTAGTTGTATGATTTTGCTGGTGTCTCAAGTTCCTTATATTTACATATTAAGTGACACTGGAAAATTGACTGATAGAAAGGTGTCAGTATAACCACAATATCTGCTTGGAGATTGGCTAAGTTGCTACATGTAGATATTCGGTTACAGTACATCATAACTGACATAACATTTTACAGTAGGAGAAACAAACTTTTGCACTACTATATCACTACAAAATTGGGACTACATCTACTAGTAGTTTGCTAAAATGCATTTAATTTAACTATTATATTTGTATACATAATGTACAGATTAGCCACCTTCAAGTTGTCTTAAAATTTGTACACACAATACAGTACTGGAATCCTGTTGACAATATGTGCAAAATGGCCCTTCTATACAGATTCTACTGACAACATAACGTTAACCAACTCCTCAAAAATATCAGTCACAAGACTACAAAGATAGACCAGGCCTACATTTAAATACAGTAACTGTGAATCTTGAAATTTCTTTAAAATGTGAGTTTCAGTTATGAGAGCTAACCTGATGAGATTCTGTATGACTTTCTGTTTGGAGTGAAATTTGATACAGTTCCGACAAGCCTGGTCACAAATGGTTCAAAGTTGCACACCAGGACAAGACTATCATGGTCACAAGTACTCAGTCACTGTCTGACACAGTTTTACATTTTTGAGGTAATATTTGTGCAGACTTACAGTTCAGATCAAAAATCTATGTAACATTTGAACTTCCCTGGCAAAGATTCTAAGGACTGATTTGCATGGTTCCAAAGCCCTGAATTTGCTACAATATCATGTTACTTGCAGGTATGAATCATTGTCTAAGTAAAGGTACCTATAGTTGCTGTACAAGGGAATGAATTGTCCCACAGACTCATACATTGAACAATTGCTGAGTAATACAAAAGTTGGGTTTACCTACTATATTAACCCATTCCTGAATTACCTATTTTTTAGTATTGTTTGTTTGTTATGGAATTTTCCCTCTAGCTGGCTACAAGAAGTGTACATGTTTGCAACAAAATACTGTACCAAAAACTATCTAAATTTTTACGAGTTAAAACTACAATCTAGTTAGATTCAAATCTCAAATTTACTGTGAAATTGTTGAATGGTTACATAATTATCATCAAGATAGCAAAGACACCTTCATATCAATGTCAATCAAAGATAATGTTTTGATTCTGTGAATGTTTCCACTGCAAAAACGTGGAGATGCAATTTAACAAAAACAAAACTGTGTTCACATTTTTCATGCTCATTATGTACATCTGTAACTTTTCATTCAATGTTATTGTGAAGGTGGGTTCATTAGGTTACATGTATATACAAGTTTTGCTACGTTTGAAGTACATGTATAAAACCCTGATTGGTTGAGTAGGAAATTTTTCATCCATGCTTACCGTGAATTCCTGACAAAAGTACGCATCCGGCAATATTTTTTTATCTACCTAATGCAACCAGTTTTGGTTGAAATTTTATGTATTATCATTTTTGTGATGGAGGTTTTGCTTATCAAATTTCCACAATGTCTACATGGCATAATTTTCAGGGTCATTTGTAGGAAAATTACAATAAATCGATACAAATGGAAGGAATGGATAAGGCCTAATAGTAGGCAAACTCTTTTTGTTAGTCCTAGGAAAAAAGTGTTTCACTTACTTGTCATGTACATGTACTTAGCCTGTACCTTACAAAACACCTAGTTGTCCATATCATGTCATCTGTACATGCATGTATTTTACATGTACTAATACTGTTAACCTCCATTAACATTTATCTGCCTGGTTACATAAATCCACCACTTTGAAAAACAGTATGTTTGAGAGATCCCTAGTGCATCACCCCCAGGTATGGCAAGTTTAGATATACAGGAGTGCATTATACTGGGGGATGTTGTATTGGAGATCTCTTTAGACTCATTTTTTCAGGGTGGTGGATATGTGTAACCTGGCGGAATCATATTAGTGGACGTTAACCAATACATTTCAAGACTTTCTTTATACAATACTGTAATCTGGAATGGAATGAAAGGAGAAGGAGGAAATTTATTGTGAAACGATCGCAGCACTCCCTGCTGCTTGCATCTCATGCTTCTGAGCCTGAAGCTTCGCTGCGAGCTGCCTTAACCTACACATGTAGTTCGACAACTGGTTGACTCCGACCGGCTGAATACTGAAGGAGATGTTCTTCACGTCTTTCAGCGGGCGACGGTAGAACGGCCCAGACGAGACGGGAAGATGTCCCACGTAGCTGTGGTAAAGTTTAACGAGGCATCGCGCATTGGTCGGATCAGCTATCAGACGCTGTCTCCCCGTAGGGTGTACGATATCCATGTACTGACACGTACCGTCCGCGTTTAAACCGAAAACAAACTGTTTCAAGTGTAAACTCCGGTGGTCCTGTATACTGCGCAGGCCCAGCAGTTTGCAGTTGTAGTAGAACACGGCCGTTATCAGCCCTTTGTCGGAGTCTAGATCGAACACTTTCGTGTTCCAGAAGTACGCTTCTTCTTCGTCGGAGAAGGTGAGGTTGGTGCCCTCCTTCATGTGTTTTCCAGCGTTCACGCTGCCCAAGCCCAAGTCTTCCAGTCTCTTCATTTCTGCGTACAGCGTGTCCTGGAGCTGACGGTATGTAGCATTGTGCCTGGCCAGAAGGTGGGTGTCCGTCCGCCCGCATTCCTCCGTCAGATATCGACTGATGCTCTGAAAAAGTAAAAAAATTGTAGGGAGTGATTACAACGGTATACTCCTTCGAATTCTAGCCTGGTTACCAAACCTATTTTTTTTTAATTAGCTGCGGAGTCTCTTTTGTCCTCTCTGCAAATACTAGTACGGAAGATGCTCGGCAGCTAAAATAGGTTTGGTAACCAGGCTATGCTTCTGAATTTGAATCACATTCCTGATAATCAGCCAAATCTTACATTAAACACTGCATTGGCATAAGACCACTCTATGCTATGACAATACTGCACTACACATTGCTGGGTCAACTCTTCTTTGTTACCATATCGTCTAAGGCCAAGATCAACTGTGCCAAACTTGCCCCATATTTCCTTATTGCAAAAGAAAAATGCATAACTTTAACTTTAAACTTTGTATAGTTTCTATGAACCAATAAATTGACCAATCGGATTTAGGAACACAGTAAATTAGCCAATGAGAATAAAGAATATGCATGATGTAATCAAGGTATGGTACATGTCAATAGGTCTATACCTGCATGATGTGGTAGATTGTTTTTGGCGGGAAATGCTGTCCGTCCTTCCGTCTGGTTTCGACCACAAACTGACAGAGCCAGAAGTTCAGCTCCTCGGGACTCGCTGAGCTCCACTCCTTCGGTAGTGCCTGGAAACTCCCATGTGCTCCTGACAACAAAAACAGTGATTATGTTTACCTCTGCAGAAGAGAAACATATTGTTTTTGCTCTGTTTCTTCTTCTTCTTCTCCAAACACAGCCTGTCACCATGGTAACTGATGCTGTAGCAGATACCCTGTGGTGTTGGGTTACATTATGTTGCAAGTTGCAGGACTGGAGTTGGAGGTGCTGGTCACCATGAATATGAATGTGTCAGACCAGTAGTTTGTTATGCTAGACCATGAGAAGGTAAACATTATGCATTTGCTTTGTAAATGTTACCTTTCTAGTTACAGTTTTTGTTCTCTCTGAACTAATCTTTATTTTAATATATCAGCTTGCTTAATGTTCCTGGCCAAGTCTATGCTGCAAATGTTGACTACCTGCACTAAGTTATTAACTAACTAACTAACTAACCTTGTTCCTGAAGTTGTTTTGCCTTCTCTGCTGCCCAGGAGCACAGCGTCCTCATGGCCCAGTGGTTCATCTGTATCGTCTTCTTGGCCGGGTACGGATTGGTCAGTCTCTGGTTGGGGACGTGGTGGTAGCTGCCCGCCGACACGTCGGTTGTGATGACCATGGGATGGTGGCGTACCAGCTGTGGGTACAGCGGATGCTGGAGGATCGCTGGGGATCCTGCCTCTGGGACGTCCACGACCTCATCATCTTCATCATCTTCGATATATGCTGGAGAGTTTATCACCTGTGGTGTATCTATAAAAACATGGGTACAAACAAACCCTTAAAGTACTGGTGGTAAGGTACTTGTACGAGAAGATTACAATGTATTTGTACATTGTAACTAACCTCTGACCTCCAAAAAGCGATGTTGAAATGTTGCATGTTGCTCTGTAGTTTTACACGAGTTGAAGTTTTAAGTGTTGTGTTATGTGCCTTTGTAATCATATATATGTACACTCTGTGTCCAGGAATCCAGGAAGAGTAGATTAGATTCTCAAGTCTAATCTAATGGATTTCTAATAACACATTAAACAACCATGTTGGAGATGGTCAGGAGGCGATGGTTGGCTTTGTCTGACAGCCTTACCTTCCTCCAGACTGTCGGAGGTCCCCTCCTCTTCAGCAGTGTGAGCTGCGGGCGGCCCGACCCCTCCACTGTTCACAGTCAGTCGGGGCTGCACCGAGGACGACTGGGAGGACTGGCTACTCACTGACTCCTGCGACATCACTCGGTAGGACCTGATGAATAAATAGTAATAACAACTTTATTGCAAATTCATGCCTAATTGCCAGTACATTGGATGTGGTAAAGTAATAGTTTAACAATAAAATGAACAGAAAGTAAATTCAGAATCTTCAACTAACACTACTTCTAATGTAGTTATTGTTGGGTTTGATTTATTTGCTTTATGCAGTGGAGTGGAGTATGAAATGCGCAACGTTTTTGCGAGATATATGAATTGGGAGGTGTTAGTAGATATGCAGTTTTTTGTAGGCTGGAAAGATGTATAAAGTTGCATTACATTGCAGGGAGGACACTTGTTGTGAAAGTAAAAATAGGGTTAAGAAACCACATCAGGAAGAAGACAGTTGGAAGGAAACAAAAGTAACAGAAAAATGTCACCCTGGAAAAAAATTTCTTTCATTCTTTCCTGAAGTCTAAACTAGCAGCTAAAGACTGTGAACCACCTTTGCTGTGAGTGTGGAGTGTGCATGTGGTCTCCAGTCATCACCCCGCCGAGTTCTGGTGTCTCCTGCTTCACGTACAGCCCCCCTCCCCACTTCAGCGTGTCTGGCGAGGACACAGCTTTCCACTGGAGTATGCTACTGGCCGACGTCGACAGCCTTCTCTGTACGGGGCTGGGAGATGGTGGAGACTGTGTGTGGTGTGGCATGGCTCCACCGTGAGGTTGTACCGAAGGCTGCTGTCTCTCACTGTGACTTTCCTGTATCATAGTCTGTCTGTTGGCCATGCTAGGAGCTTGCTGAACTTGACCTGTGGTGTGATCTTCAGCTGATAGCATCACTGGGTGGGAGAAGCTCGTGTCGCTTCCAGCAAGGCTGCTGGCAGCGTTTAGAGAAGATGGTCTGGAGGGGCTTTTCTGTATGGTGGATGCCGGATGGTGGTGGATGGTCACGGTCTGTTCTCGCTCGTGTGCATCAGGAATTTTTGTTTTGCTCTGGGCTGTAGCTGGCTGGTTTGCTACGGCGTCTCCGTAACTGTGCCCGTGATGCTGTGTGATACCTGGAGAACAAAGAAATTAAAGAAATCAATACATGTACAAGTTAAACTTCACATGTTTTCTAACCCTAATCCCTGATTGGGTTGCCCCTAGCATGCATAGCCCAGTGGTTAGCGACCATGCCTCTAGACCAAGAGGATAGGAGTTCAAATCCTGGTTGTTGCAGTCTTAGGACAGGACATTAAGCTGTGCTCTACTGTGACATTGCTGTAAATTCATTTATTTTTGCATGATCTAATTTTACAGTAGGAGTGGCAAGGAACTTTTGGGATCAAAACAATACTGTAACATGAAAACACATACATGTATTTACGGTTTCACAATTTTGCATTGGAGAGGCGAGGGCGAAAGCCACAGAAATAAAATCCCTGTAAATATTTAAAGATTTACAGTATTTGCCAAAAGAAAGTGCTGGAACAATAACATGTACTATAAATCTGTTAATGTGAAATGTGTGACTTTATGTACAATGCATATTATTTTAATTGTAACCATACATGTATGTCTATCCTATTGTATGTCTTTTCTGGGCTAGCCCTTTACAATAGCTCTGCTAGCTAGTTGGGCAGCCCTGGCTATCCTTGTTGAACCAATAAAATAAAAAATAAATACATAAACAATCACCTTGACTGAGGATGTTGACATATTTGGCAGATGTACAGTTGAAGTGGTGGCGCAGCACCTGCACCATGAGGTCATAGTCGATACAGAAGCTGCAGTCTCCGCAGCGATACTCCTTCTTCACGTGCTGCAGGATGGAGAACGCCTGCAGCTCCTAAAACAAACAAACAAACAAAATTCTTTTGTTTTATTCCATCTCATCTCATTCAGTCTGTTTTATTTCATTGTATTTGGTTTAATTTCATTCCATCTTATTTCATACAATGTTCATGATCATATATAAATTTCCTCCATTTTATTCCTTTCCATTCATTCATTCATTCGTTCATTTTTCATTCATTCATTCACTCATCCATTTAGGTAAAATTAATAATGTTCAATGTAGCTGACAGGTGGTATGAATGTTATGGATAATAAAAACTTGACAACATTTTATGACTATCTCAGAATTTTTTAAAGAAAGGTCAATATAAGAAATATAACACAAATGGTGCATTTTCAAATTTCTCTCTGTGTTTTTGCGTCATTTTACCTCATCTTGTTTATAGATATCCTGAGGGTTACAAGAATATTATGAAAGAAAATATCATGATAATATATTCTGCAACACAGCAAAATATCTACTGTATTACACAGATGATCTACGATCGTTATCCAGAATTGCAAGGTTTCTCTTCCATTTTTCATACGTCAAAATCAAGTGCGCATACATGGCCACCATTCACATTTAAATAACCTAATCATAAATCATACAGGTCCACAGCACTAGAAGGGGGAGGGGCACATTTCAAAGCAACGTGGTATCAAAATTTCTCACCATGTACGTAAAAAAGTAGGATATATTTATATCTAAAAGCATAAACATATTCTTACGCCCCCTGCATATTGAATCACTCACCATTGTGTGTATCGCAAATGCGTTTTTGTACTTGATCTAGTTCGAAGCGGCTCGCTTGAAAAGATCTTGACCGACGTTTAGCCAACCAGCTCTCCACCGTTGGGCTATAGTTCAGAACCTCCGACCAAATCTTTCCCCCTCCGCGGATTTTTGACCACCTCAGCGTTGTAGAATGATCTGGTTCTCAATTTCAAGCTTGTGGTGCAGAAATTTAGACTTGCAGCGATCGTGAATGTCATGCAAATCTGATCAACACAAATCATAAACACACACCATTGATTGGAATGTACCATTGAAGTTGGCAGGGGTTTTCTTTATTTCACATCTTCGTGATTGAGCTACGTATAAATCGGACAAATACAGTGCACATAAGAAAACATAAACTGTATACTGTGTATCTTTAGTGATATGATGACAATCTGAACGTAACTGTAAAAGATGTTTCCAACTAAACCCCTATATATCAAATGAACTTTTCTGTAACCTTTGTTCTCAGCTCGCAGCTAACAAAATAAATATAAAAATGTCTAAATAACAACGTAGACATGATTTAAAATGAACTTGAACTCAAATAATAACAGTTCATTGTGCATAGTGATTCCTGTTTCAAAACGTTTTTGGAATTGATTTTTCAAAGGTCACATAGATTTATTTAGTAACCGTTACAATAAACAGTTCGTGTGCGTTTTGATGCCGTGCTTGTCTGGTCTCTCCGCTTGGCTTGGTGCTGTTCAAATACATTTCGCCAGGGGTCTCTATATACTATACTAGTTCACGGCAAATGGGCAATGTATATTGAGTCATTAGTTAAGTTGAGAAGCTCAAATCGGCCTGCAGACCGCTTTTAGTAAGCGTTATACACTTCTAATATGCAGGGGTGCCAAGCAGTAACATTACGACGGTTCAGCTGTTTACATGCAGCTAACTACCAACACGGATATGTGCTTTCCTGACAGATTCGTTATCTAGATTAGGTTCTCCATTGAAGCAGAGGTATCCACTGAAGCAATGAGGTTCAAATAGAATCTATCTAATATTTATTTAATATTTATTTAATCTATTTAATCTATATAATCTACTGGAACCTCCTTGGTTCAAATAGATTTGAACCTCCTTGGTTGAAGGTTCCTGATCTGGCTGGCCCGTTTTGACAGTCTATTACTGAGAAGCGTCGCGTGAAGGTTAGATATCCAGGCAATAAGATACGCCAAAAAAGCAGTTACTCAAGCTACTGGATATGATTTTGGAAACGGTCAGACGTTTCAGGTAGCATCCACTACCTTTCGTCAGTCGATTTTTCACTGAAGAAAGGTAGTGGATGGCACCTGAAACGTCAGTTGCTTGAGTAACTGATTTTTGGCGTATCCGGCTGAAAAGAATGACACCATTCAACGTCTGATTGGAGAGTATCTTTCGTTAGACTTGCAGTCGGGGAATGGCGCGAACTTGGAACGCGGCTGGCATGAGCGCCACTCCCAACACGGCATCCTCTACCAAGGGGAGGGGAGCGCCTTCCGGAACGTGGAGACTGAGGGTGAAGTTTTGCAGCAGAGAGGCGAAGAACACAACAAGCTCCAGCCTAGCCAGCTGCTCGCCCAGACACACACGACGACCTAAAGAGACAAGGAAACAACTGGTAACTTTCTGGTAAGACTGATCGTTTCAGTTCCTAGCCAAACATCATTTCAATGTTAACAATTGTTAACAATGAAAGAAAATGGATCCGTGCCTTTATAGTAGCCTCCACCAGGCCTTCCTACAGGGGTACGGATCATCAAAGTACGGATCGTAGAATTCGGCAAAACTTCTAGTAATTGGCTAGGAGCGTCAGCCTGCGGGAAGGTTAATTTCCCCCTCCGCAATTGAATTCTACGGTGACCAAACTCCCCTGGTCAATTATTCTCAGGTTGAGAATATTATTCTCATTGAAATACACTCGACATTTCTGCTGCAGTACCGTAGAAAGCCACTAGGGGGTCTGATACTCGACTAGTAGTCATCTTCGTAAGTTCCCAACAAAAGGCCAACTGCAGTTCAAAAACGGCTGCTAGGGGGTCCAAAGCTGAACCACTTTGTATTCCTCACGAAACAGATCCATCTGCCATCAAAAGAATCATGACCCGTTGCATGCTCATAAAAGCAGTAGCAAATTTTAAAAACAAAATTCCTTCTGCAGTACCATAGACAGTCGCTAGGGGGCTACTACTACTATTACTAGTATTTTCTTCATTTGCCAATACCTGCCATTGGCTACCAACATACTAAGTATCATAAAGATATACGACTTCCCGATTTATGCTGTCCATAAATAAACAACAAACCATAACGTTATCAGCGAAGGTATCAAAAAAACAAAACAACAGATGATGCGTACACACATACTTCTTACTCCACTCTGTCAGGTTGCGGTGCGATTTCTGCCCTAACCAGGGCAGATGCCCGACGATCGGCCATGCAGGCGGGCCGGGGGGCCAACGCCTCCGCCACAGCCAAGTGCAAGTGCACCGCCACAACAGTAAAACCAGCAGCACAAGCAAGAAAACCGTGCAGCATTCCTCTCTTACTAGGTCGATTGACATAAACGCCATAGCTAACGGACAACCTATGAAGTTACGTTAATGCAGCGATCAGTGTCAACACCTATTGTACACATCTAACGTACATGTACATGTAAGGTAAACACGGAAGTCAGAACCGGCTCACGTACGTGTTGTGGTTCCGGGTCGAAGTTCAAAGCCGATACACCGGAAGTGCAAGTGCAGCGTGTTTGGCTAGCTACTGTAAGCCGCTAGAAGACCCAAAATAGACCTTGGCCTTGACCTTTGTCTTCCCAAGACCTAGTCGCATACCAAATATCATCACAACCTACCCATAGCTTCCTGAGTTACACTGGCTAAATTACAAACAGGCAAACAAACAGATAAACATACAGACAAACAAACAAACAAACACCCCCCCAAAAACCCTCCCATTAGGTCAGCTTCAACAACTCTTTATTCAATCTTTATTAAAAGAACGATAAGCCAGAAAATAACAAGCTGAATTACTTACGCCGTAAATTGCTCATCATAATGCAGAATCCACAATGCTACATCTAGCACATTAAGTACTGAAATTTTCAGATATGTTAAGCGTCATGCACGTTGACAAATCTTATTGCATTTTCTTGATTTGAACTACACATACAGCGATGCTACTAACCAATGATTCAATGTAAAGTTGTAAACACATATGTTAAGTTATATTCTATGCCTATCCAGTTGGTAACAATTTCCTTGTGTACATGTATGTCACTTAATTGTCCACTACTTTCAAAGAAGTCAATCTCAACAATAGTAAATCTAGGTTGGATTCCGTGACGTTACGACAACGTGACGTCATCAGTTGGTCAAGTTTTGTGGGAACAAAGCTGTAGCTCTGCACTAATATAATGTACATATTATTTAAGTGGTTTCTCGCAAACGTAGGGTTTGTGAGCGCTGCATGGGGAGTCGTTCCACTGTCCTATGTACCTCTTTTTCCCTCCAAACCAATTCTTGCCGTTCTGTTGAAAAATGATATGTACAGTTCATGTTGAACATTCACATAACTGTATTTTACACAACACGGGGACAACAGGTAATATTATGATAGATTACAAAAATTCTAATTAAGCCAGCTGACAGTTTTAAAATCGATATCTCGCTCATATCAAAGGGAACCATATGGTTATGAACTAGGTACTGTAAATTAAATCAAATAAATCTATATTACATATATATATATATATAGTTCATATAGATATATAGTTTATATAGATAATAATGATGATGATGATAATAATAATAATAATAGAAGAGGTACACACCTTGTAATATACACCGGCACAGTTCTCGTTCGCCCTGAAATGGTTGTTTGGCTCGCCCCGAGCCCAGTTTTTGTAGTTAACACTTGACCCGTCTATCCACTTCCATCCTCTAAATTTTCTCAGTCCCAACCAGACGGATGGAATTCTAGGTACACGTACTGTAATGATAATAAAAACAGTCTGACATGGTTGTTATGTTATCAAGATATAACGTTACGGTACCTCATTCTACTATATAATAGTGTTGTGGAGAGGGGCACTTTTATATAATGTCTACAAACATAATCCTATAAGTCAGATACATCCGCCACCATGAAAAATGCATATGCATGTATATAGATCTCCAATGCACCATCACCCTGTATAATGCACTCCTATGTATCTAAACCCCTGGGGGTAAAGGAAGTCTCTCAAACATACTGTTTTCGAAATGGCGGGTATGTATATGCCACCCGGGGGATAAATGGTAATTGTCCAAGACTCATTTTCCACGCCAAAGTAAATGTAAGAAATTCATTGATAAAACCAGGTCTAATAGAAGACAATGTGCATGTTTAAAACAATGCCTTGCAATTGGTCAAAACGAGACACTTTCTTGTATTTCCATGTGAATGTATAGCCACCGCCGTCCTTAAGGACATAGAATGTCTTAAGCTGAACATAGAATAACTTAAGATGTTTATCATTTTTACTAGAGAGTGACAAGACAAATCTATACTAGAAAGAAATATGAATTTGGTAGAGGGTTTCACCCCTTAATTGAATTTAGGAGACAAGTTTTTTGTAGTCCCTTAGATTATTTACCAATTAACCGAAGCACTAAGAATTCTGTCTATAGTGGCCACTTGTCTACTGTTACCATTTTCTTTAAATTCACTGAATGGCCACCAAAATATTCCTGCAAAGAATTCACGATATCCATGTACGAAAAAAATGTACATAACACTCACGTGCACCATTCAAGATGAGTCCTGTAATGAATTTGTTTTCGCCAACGTCTTTGATGGAGGCCAGGATTGCGCCGTGTTTTGTACATCGTGCTTTCGCCTTAGCCCAACCGACTTTGTCTTTCATCAGCTTGTAGCAGTGGTTGTTATGTTCGTGCCATTCAGTCTGACATCGTAGGGCTGTAACAAACAATCAATCAATCAATCAATCAATCAATCAATCAATCAATTAACCAAATTACTGATTAATCTTTGTTGAAAATTAAAAGACATGTAGAGTACAAAAAATTATACAACTAAATTGCGTTAATTAAAAAAACGCTTTCTTACAATGTATGTGTAGTTTACTCATTAAGTGATTTCTCTCCAATTGGATACGGCCGCAACCATGATTTTGTGATTTAAAAAGGTAAATTTGTGTTCACCTTCCTTGTTCACGCAAGGGTTTTCGCTACACTCATTCAAGTCTGCGTTAACTTTAGTAAATGACGAAGAAAAAGTTCAATTTTCAGTGATTTAGAAAGAGTATCGCAACAGCTAACTATCGACACAACACACACTTTGTGGCTCAATAAGGTCTGGGGAAGAAAATAAATGATAAAAATCTAACAATAAGATTCAATAAAGGGTACATCATAGCCATGGACAATTCTAAAAGCTAAATGATATCTAAAGATCTGAAACTCAAACCCAAGTCTACATTGCTTACCCATGGCATTGGCGGTCACATTGCTGTCCGTAAATGGCAAATACGTTGGAGTCGAGTTGAACACTATGGACTCATTAAATACCGAGTAGAACTCGTAGAACGTCATCTGCCTTGGGTTGCCGGATCCCTTAAGCATATCCTGGGTCATCGTGCCGTTTTCCTTTAGCTTTGAATCAAGATCCACCTACAAATAGAAACACACTTTTGGTGGAAAATTACCGCAAGGCAAAGCAGCCCAACTCGTGGAAACAGTCACATGATGTGTGGTCGTGTGGCGTAACGACAGAGCGTTCGGCTCGGAACCAAGAGGTCCCGAGTTCGAATCCTGCCATGCCAACGACCTTGTGTCCTTGGGAAAGGCACTTTACACGACTTTCCTCACTTGACTCAGGTGAAAATGAGTATGTCCATTGTCCGTTCATACGTTTGTCCTTTGCGTTGGTGACGGCATTAAAATAAGTTGAATAAACTTGAGTGTGCCGCCACCATGTCTTGTGATCAAATGTTGGAATATATAAAAAAAAGTCACATGATGTTATTAATAGGCAACTGGTACCTGCTAAGCTTAAGCTAATGGCAGCCTCGTTGCAGACTTCTAGGGGCGTTTTCCCCATTTTTTCATGTTACATGCACAGTTTTCTGATAGCTACCGAGCTTTGATGAGTGCTTTTGTCTTTGCCTGGGTTGCCCCAAAAAAAACACAACACACAACAACAGTGAAGTCTGCAACAGAGTCTACACTTCTGGGCACTCGGCCCTGTAAACAATATTTCTCAGCTTACCCTCCCACCAGGGGTGATGTGAGTTACCAGGATGACAGAGATGACAACTGATACTCCAACCAGAAGTCCACAACCCAGTGCGAGCCAGCACACTCTGCTAGATTTCCATTTGTTCCATATTTCAGCGACACACCCTGAGATAAAACAGGAATGATAGCAAATGCATTAAGAATATACAATTCATGATGAGAGGCTAGAATATACTACATAGCCAGTACCGTTAACTACAGAAATCGTATTCCATAAGCTGATACTTAAATAATAAAAACACGTATATCGATGTTCTTTTCTTGCCATACTGCTGAAATTTGAATATCAAAGTGTGCTGCGCCCGGGCTTGATTGTTTTGTAAGAAAACATGTACATTATATCGATTCATACACATTTTATTCTGAAACGCTGCGTTATGTAGAATCAAAAATTATTCCTTGATTCTCTTTCAGAACTTTTTAAAAATATAGTTAGTGTTGAATCTCTGTCCACAATGCGCCATGGGATTGTTCGTTTAGTGCAATTGTAGCAAGTTTGGCCTTGTAAGTACGCGTGCTTTGATAGCTACTGGATTTTGATTGCCTTGGCCTGGGTTGACCCCCCACCCCCCCAAAGAAAAAAAACACCGGTGAATTCTGCAAGGGAGGCTACCTTTCTGGGCACTCGGCTCCTGTAAACAAGACTTCTTAGCTTACTCTCCCTTAAAGTGATGCTGTATTCAATGTTGTAACGTACCTTTAGCCTTGTATGCAAAGCTTACGTCCTGGGGGTCTTTGTAAACATCCTCTGGTTTGTCGTAGTCGCGAGAGGAAGGCTCCCCCTCAAACCCCTTGTAGGTGTGGGCATCTTCAGGCTCTTTGTACCCACTAACATCCTCTGGTTTGTCGTAGCTGTGGGAGCAAGATTCCTCCTCAAAACCCCTGCTGACATCCTCAGCCTCTTTGTACCCGTATGTACAGTCTGGAGGTTCCTGCCCCGAACATACCACTACATGGTCTCCCATGTGAAGGTATCGAGGCTCAGCCGTGGCAGCTTTCGGGTTGGTGTAGGTGCTAGAAGCGGTGCCATATGGGCCAGCGGCCGTCTCCTTTCCGATGATTGTGTCGTCATAGGCATCCTTTCCTCGATTGGCGACCTTGCTTTGGATTTTGGTATCTCCTCTATCGTCCTTTTCGGGGATGGAGTTTATCTCGTCTTTGGCAGGTTGCGGGTTGGTGTAGGTGCTAGAAGCGGTGCCATAGGGGCCAGCGGCCGTCTCCTTCCCGATGATTGTGTCGTCGTAGGCATGCTTTCCTCGATTGGCGACCTTGCTTTGGATTTTGGTATCTCCTCTATCGTCCTTTTCGGGGATGGCTGGTGTCTTTTCTTTGGCAGGTTTCGGGTTGGTGTAGGTGCTCGCAGCGGTGCCATAGGGGCCAGCGGCCGTCTCCTTTCCGATGATTGTGTCGTCATAGGCGTGCTTTCCTCGATTGGCGACCTTGCTTTGGATTTTGCTAACTTCCCCATTGCCCTTTTCAGGGATGGAGGCTCCCTCTTCTTTAGCGTGATGGGTACTTTTGCCACGTGTCGCAGCTGGTAAGTATATGTTTGGGACAGTTTTTTGTCGTCCTTTGCGCATTTCTGGGACATCAACATCTTTCTCTTTTGCGTTTATCTCGTTGCGGCTCCCTGAGCTCATTTTCGTGACCTCCATGTCCTCTCCTTTTTCATGCTCTTGTTCCAGCGATGAGGTTGTCTTGGTTGTCGCCATTCCTGGGTCTAGCTAAAGGGGGGCCATATGATTGAAACTTTATTCTCATAGCACTTTGCAGACTTTTTCAGTTTGAATTATGTTGGCATTTAGAAATAAAAACAAAAAGGTTAAAGATGTAGAGTACGTATTGAGCTTTTGGAATAGTGTTTGACCAGACCAGAAGAAGAAGAGGAACCAAACTAAGCAGCCAGGGGAGCTGTTGGCCAGGTTTGCTCGGCCGCTGTTAGCTTCTATCCCGCTTGGCCAACTAATAAGCCCACCCCGGTGACCTTTGCCCGAGACTAAAATGCGTACAGCCCTTGTATATACCGGTGGATAGATTAAAGAGAAAAAGCCAAGACATATCAGAGAAGACCATCTATGAAAGCGAAAAATTGTACTTACAAATAGCTTAGTTTGTTGAAAGACAATGCTCGCAACTGAACATCTGAAATGCACGAGTGTACTGCTTCTATGGTTTGAAGTTACGGAGTAAGCTTAAGGATGTCTTATAAGGATTTGCGTCCTTGGTCAAACAAAACACAGACTAATCAAGAAGCACATGAAACACCTGACCACCCACACCAATACTTTATGATGTCATTCAAACGCTTCTCAAAGAAACCCGACTCGCGAAATATGCCCAAATAAGGATCGTGTGGGCTGAATTCTGAGAAAAGGCCTCCAAAGCACTTGTTCTGGTTAGTAGGATTTCTTTGTATACATATGCATGTCTTTGTACATAATCGCACGTTTCAGTTTTCCAAATATCATTACAATCTCAATCTCCGAGCATATTTAACTATGGCACGGCAGTATCCATTGTCCAAAGAGTGTCCATCAGCCACCTTGGCACCCCTAAGGTTCGTCCTGCTGTTGTGAGGCGCACAAGGAGGGGCAACGAAACCATTTTCAAAAGAAGCTCCTCCCTGTTTCGGTGTCTGCAGATCTTCGGTGGCTAATGACCACTCGTGTTTGGCCAATGGAATGGATACTGCCTTGCCACCGTAGGATCTGCTTGGAGATTATACAACCCATCCATTGCTTCTTCTGGCCATCAAAGTAATCACACACACACACACACACACACACACACACACACACACACACACACACACACACACACACACACACACACACGCAAACAAACAAACAAACAAACAAACAGACAAACACCCCTGATAATAACTCAATTTCATGGAGATAATGATGAGTTGCAGGCTCAGATCAGATTGAACAACTTTTTATTCAATCATCATTCAAATGATGATTCAAATAACGACAAGCTAGAAAATAAAAATCAAGCAGAATTGCATTATTTTAAAAAGGTCGAAATGTAGCAAAAACAAAAGCCGTGGAATAAACATACTCTCGACAGATATTTGGTCAGTATTCAAATCATGATAGTCTGCTAGAGATAAAAATTATAATGTGGGCTCAAAGAAATGCTCTGTTTGAATTGAAGCTTTGTTTCCATATGAAAGAGCTAACGTTACATTTTGTTGTTTTCTACCACACTAATGAGTCTCGCAGACTGACTCAGTTTTCTCGAATGCAGGCGATATAATGTAGCACTATGTGACATTTTAGGAGTGCCTATTTGACACATGTCTTGTCTAATATAATCCCTCAGTGTAGTTCTTTGGTTCTTAAAACATGTGTTCAGAAATTAGATCCTACATACTTTGAAACTTTAAGATACATATTCCAACATATGAAGTCAATAAAGTCAAGTCAAGTCAAGTCAACATACATTACATGTTGCCATGTGCAAAAACATTTAAAAGTACAGCCAATTGCTTACTAATAATGCAGAATCTATGATACTATGACATCTAGCACGCTGTCTCTGTATACAACGTTGTATGATAGATTTGCTACAGAAAATTGGGAAATTCCTTGTACATTTGTGAGTGTGTGATGCAAAATATTAACTCTAAATGTTTTTATATGTTTTTATAGCAAATGTAGTAATAAGATTAAATGAAATAGTAGTACTTTTGGCGATGTCCTCAATTTGAGGCTTAGAGAGATATTTCACCTCTTATAGTTTCTCCTCAACTTTTCCTATTTCAGGATTCTAAGAAGTTGTCTTACAACTCGAATGCATCCAACCAGCTAACACGAAACGTACGTGTATTGTACATGTATTCACTACTTCCAAAGAAGACAACAACAGCAAATTTAGAATTTTACACTTAGTAGGTTTGATACTTCACTCAATGTTCATTGTCTGTCTCTTTATGTTTTATATACACAATATTCATTTGCAATTTGCTGTAGGGCATTACTTTACATAAAAGAATCCATGCATACTTGCATCAACATTAAGGTTTACTGGTGTTGCTCAGTACAAACATAGCACAGATCAACTTTTGTTTCAATAATAAGAAAGGTCATAAAATTTTTGACAAACCTACTGCAGTCTTCTTCAAACGTCGAGTGACCAATCGCTAGGCCACGTAACTTTACAAAACCGTGACGTCACCAATTGTCAGATTGTGTCGGTACAAACTTTCAGCTCTGTACTTAATATACATATTATTAAATTGATTTCTCGCAAACGTAGGGGTAGCGAGAGCCGCATCGGGCGTCGTTCCACTCTCCTTTATACCTCTTTTTCCCCCCAAACCAATTCTTGCCGCGCTGTTGAAAAATGATACGCTTAATGTTGAACATTCTGATAGCTGTATTTGAATTTCCTTGCATTTACACATTAAATCGAAGCAATTCTTTTACATGTACCAATCATCCGGCTAACGAGTAATATGTCTGGAGCAAGCAACTATATTTCCTCAGTCCTTTGAGTAGCTGTGGACACCACATATGACTGTATATCAATTATACATTATGTATAATATATTATGTATATCATTGTCTATTTTTAAAACGCACTTTCGTCCTTCCTTTGTGCCCACATATGTATTTGATGCTAATTAAATGCTCTTTAGATAGATATAGACAAACAATAGAATCACAAGTTTACACAATAACTATTCCACTAAGCTTTAGGCTACTTTTAAATAGAAAAAGAAGCACGCACCTTGGAATATATACCGGCACAGTTCTCTCCCTTTCCCAGCGAGAAAAATAAGTTGTTATTAGGTTCCCCCGAAGCCCAGTTGGTGTAGTCAACAGGTGACCCATCTGTCCACTTCCATCCTTCAGATGTTTTATACAGTCCCAGCCAGGTGGTTGGAACTTTAAAATTACCCGTAGGTGCTGCAACCAAAGAACAATCTAACATGAGTAAGAGATCTTGTGGCGTAATGGTTGGGAGTTGGGCTCAGAACCCATAGGTCCTGGGTTCAAATCCACCAACATGCCCCAATAAGAATTCCAAGGCACTTTACATGGCTTTACATCACTCAGGAGAAAATGAGGATCTAGCTTTGGTTAGGGACGTCCCTCGGATAAGATGTTAAATGGAGGTCTAATTTCGTGTTTGGGGAGAGGCACACCCCACGCACGTTAAAGAACCAACCACACCTTTCGAAAAAGAGTAGGGGCATGCCCCTGTGTGCGATGGTCTATTTTATACAAAATACTAGTGCTGTTAACATTTCCTTCAAGTCCTTGAATGGCTACCAAAAATGTTTGCAAAGTTTTTAAGATTCATAAAAAACTGTATATATTACCTACCATTCACAATGAGCCTTGTAATGACGTAGTTCTCGCTCGAGTCTTTGATGGAGGCCAACATTGCGCCGTGTTCTGTACATCGTGATTTCGCTGTAGTCCAGCAGACTTTGTCCGTCATCAGCTTGTAGCAGTGGTTGTTATACTCCCTCCACCCAGTCTGGCATCGTGAGGCTGTAACAAACATTAGTGTGATATCAATCAAGCAATCATCAATCAATCAATCAATCAATCAATCAATCTTTTTTGAAAATCAACAAACAGTAAAGTTAAAAAATCATAAAACTGATGTACGTTGATTTTCATACAATGTATTATGTTACTGTATGTATGTGTATATATATGTTACTCATGTATGTTACTGATGAAAAAAATTAACTCAAATCTAAAACGGTCAAAACTGTGAATAGTGTTGCTAGCTCATCATCATAGTCTATTGTAATTGACGGTCGTCTCTACTCAGATTACATATATTGCATGTGTGAAAGTCCTATCCTTTGGCAGAATTCCATTTTAGCATTGTCTCACTAATTCTGCAAATAACAAGTAAGCTTACAGAATCAAACCTTACCGCAGAATGGCACACCGCAATGCTCCCATCTCTTGCTGGGATCCGTGGTGTAGCACCAAACTGTGGGTTCTCTGTCTGGATTCCGGCAGTAGTTCTGCTCCAGCCCGGCTGATGGGTAGTTAGCAGGTGTCTTATCGTGTTCATGGGGTGTCTGACTGTCCCAGCGTTGACACGTCTTGCCTGTTTTGGTCACAGAAAGTGTACCTCGGTAGGATGCCCCACGTCCTACAATACAGTCGCTGGCGGCTAGGCCTGTAGGTAATAAAAAGGGAAATTCACTATGCATGATAGACGTATGTTACATGCGACAGGTTCCTTACTGCACTATACTATACTATACTATACTATACTATACTATACTATACTATACTATACTATACAATACTATACTATACAATACTATACTATATATACTATAATATACTATACTTTACTATAAGGCTGGACCCTGAGGCGTTGCCAAAAATACTCACCTTGCTGACAGTTCTTTCCAGTCCATCCAGGTGAGCAGGTACATTTGTATCCGCCATATTGGTTCACACAGCGTCCATGTTGGCAAGGGTGCTTGTTGCACTCATTTATATCTGTGTAAGAGAGACAGAAAAAAACTCAAAAATCATTCCAGCCTTACCACCTAAATTCAGTGCTAAGGATAAGAGAAAAGTACACAGACATGCCTTATACGCTTTGTCATTGTTTACTACCACAACAACAACAACAAAACTCACCTTGCTGACAGTTCTGTCCAGTCCATCCAGGTGAGCAGGTACATTTGTATCCCCCATCTTGGTTCTCACAGCGTCCATTTTGGCAAGGGTGTTTGTTGCACTCATTTACATCTGTGTAAGAGAGACAAAAAAACAAAATCAAAAATCATTCCAGCCTTACCACCTAAATTCAGGGTTTAAGGATAAGAGAAAAGTACACAGACGTGCCTTATACACTTTGTCATTGTTTACTACCACAACAACAACAACAAAACTCACCTTGCTGACAGTTCTGTCCAGTCCATCCAGGTGAGCAAGTACATCTGTATCCGCCATCTTGGTTCTCACAGCGTCCATGTTGGCAAGGGTGTTTGTTGCACTCATTTATATCTGTGTGTGAGAGACATAAAAAAAAATAAATAACAGCCTTACCACCTAAATTCAGGGTTTAAGGATAAGAGAAATGTCAGACATGCCTTATACGCTTTGTCATTGTTTACTACCACAACAACAACAACAAAACTCACCTTGCTGACAGTTCGGTCCAGTCCATCCAGGTGAGCAGGTACATTTGTATCCCCCATCTTGGTTCTCACAGCGTCCATTTTGGCAAGGGTGTTTGTTGCACTCATCAATATCTGTGTGAGAGAGCCAGAAATAAAAAAAACAATACCAGCCATGCCACCTAACTTCAGGACTATAAATACACTGACATGCCTTGTATACTTTGACTTTGCTGAAATCACAGCAACAACAAAACTCACCTTGCTGACAGTTCTGTCCAGTCCATCCAGGTAAACAGGTACATTTGTATCCGCCATCTTTGTTCACACAGCGTCCATGTTGACAAGGGTTTTTGTTGCACTCATCAATATCTGTGTGAGAGAGACAGAAATAAAAAACAATCCCAGCCATACCACCTAAATTCAGGGCTTTAAGCACACTGACATGCCTTAAATACTTTGAAATTGCTGAATTCACAACAACAAAAATAACAACAACAACAACACAACTCACCTTGCTGACAGTTCTGTCCAGTCCATCCAGGTGAGCAGGTACATTTGTATCCGCCATCTTTGTTCACACAGCGTCCATGTTGGCAAGGGTGTTTGGTACACTCGTTCACGTCTGAGTGAAAAAATAAACAAACGATTAAAAAAAAACGATAAGCTTTTATTAGTCAGTAATTTAAATAGAGTACATCATAACAATACCTTGCCATTGACACATAATTCTGATGACTAAAGGTTATTCAAATAAACTCAAGTCACATTGCTTACCGGTGGTTGACAGAGATGGTTGATCATTGCTGATAAGGCATTGGCGTTCACACTGCTGCTTGTAAGCTGCAAATACATTGAATTCGAGTTGACCACTGTTAATAACTAACACCACAACAACAAAACTCACCTTGCTGACAGTTCTGTCCAGTCCATCCGGGTGAGCAGGTACATTTGTATCCGCCTTCTTTGTTCACACAGGTTCCATGTTGGCAAGGGTTTTTGGCACACTCATCAATGTCTGTGTAAGAGAGACAGAAAAAAAATCATTCCTGACCTACCACCTAAATTCAGGGTTTAAGGAAAAAGAACACAGACAGTTGCTGACAGTTCTGTCCAGTCCATCCAGGTGAGCAGGTACATATGTATCCGCCATCTTGGTTCACACAGCGTCCGTGCTGGCAAGGGTTTTTGTTGCACTCATCAATATCTGTGTGAGAGAGCCAGAAATAAATAAAAAAAACAATACCAGCCAAACGACCTAAATTCATGGTTTTAAGTACACAGACATGCCTTGTATACTTTGACATTGCTGAATTATTAACAACAACAAAACTCACCTTGCTGACAGTTCTGTCCAGTCCATCCAGGTGAGCAGGTACATTTGTATTCGCCATCTTTGTTCACACAGGTTCCATGTTGGCAAGGGTTTTTGGCACACTCATTAATGTCTGTGTAAGAGAGACAGAAAAAAATCATTCCAGACCTACCACCTAAATTCAGGGTTTAAGGAAAAAGAACACAGACATTTGAGCAGGTACATTTGTATCCGCCATCTTGGTTCACACAGCGTCCGTGCTGGCAAGGGTTTTTGTTGCACTCATCAATATCTGTGTGAGAGAGCCAGAAATAAATAAAAAACCATACCAGCCATACGACCTAAATTCATGGTTTTAAGTACACAGACATGCCTTGTATACTTTGACATTGCTGAATTATTAACAACAACAAAACTCACCTTGCTGACAGTTCTGTCCAGTCCATCCAGGTGAGCAGGTACATTTGTATCCGCCATCTTGGTTTACACAGCGTCCATGTTGGCAAGGGTGTTTAGTACACTCGTTCACGTCTGAGTGAGAAAATAAAGAAACGATAAAAAACTAACGATAAGCATTTATCAGCCAGTAATTTAAAAAGAGTACATCATAACAATACCTTGCCATTGACACATAATTCTGATGACTAAAGGCCATTAAAAAAAACTCAAGTCACATTGCTTACCGGTGGTTGACAGAGATGGTTGATCATTGCTGATGAGGCATTGGCGTTCACACTGCTGCAAATACATTGAATTCGAGTTGACCATTGTTAATAACTAACACCACAACAACAAAACTTACCTTGCTGGCAGTTCTGTCCAGTCCATCCAGGCGAGCAGGAACATTTGTATCCGCCATCTTGGTTCACACAGGTTCCATGCTGGCAAGGGTATTTGTCGCACTCATTAATATCTGTGTAAGACAGACAGAAAAAAAATCAAAAATCATTCCAGCCTTACCACCTAAATTCAGGGTTTAAGGAAAAAGAACAGACATGCCTTATATAATTTGACCTTGTTGACTACCAGAGCAACAAAAAAAAAAAAACTTACCTTGTTGACAGTTCTGTCCAGTCCATCCGGGTGAGCAGGTACATTTGTATCCGCCATCTTGGTTCTCACAGCGTCCATGTTGGCATCGGTGTTTGTTGCACTCATTTATATCTGTGTAAGAGAGACAGAAAAACAAATAAAAAACAGTCTTACCACCTAAATTCAGTGCTAAGAATAAGAGAAAAGTACACAGACATGCCTTATACACTTTGTCATTGTTTACTACCACAACAACAACAAAAACCAACTCACTTTGCTGACAGGTCTGTCCAGTCCATCCAGGTGAGCAGGTACATTTGTATCCGCCATCTTTGTTCACACAGGTTCCATGTTGGCAAGGGTTTCTGTTACACTCATTCAGGTCTGTATGATAAAACAAATGACAAAAAATAACCATCATCATTTTTCAGTACTTTAGAGGAGTACATCATAACTATACCTAGCTATAGAGACATAATTCTAAAGGGTATCTACCATATATAAAGAAACTCAAACTCTAGTCTACATTACTTAGCCATGGTTGGCAGAGATGTGACCGTTGTCGAAAATGCATTCACGTCTGAGTGAAAACAGAAATGACAAACAAACAACCATAAGCATGTGTCAGTTATTTAGCAAGAGTACATCATAACAATACTACCTTCTATTTGCAAAATCATGCCTAAGGCAAATTGCACGTAGAGTAAAAAAGGGAAACAATGCAATAACATTACCTAGCCACAGACACATACTTCTGAATGCTAAAGAGGGTACTTTAAATCAACTCAAGTCAACATTACTTACCTGTGGTTGGCAGAGATGCGACGGTTGTCGACAAGGCCTCGGTGGTCACACTGGCGTTTGTAAATGGCAAATACATTGGAGTCGAGTTGACCACAATGAACTCGTCAAATGCCGAGTTGTTATCCTCGTAGAACGTCGTCTGCCATGAGGTGCTGAATCCCTTAAGCATATCGACGTCTAGTATCATCGTGCCGTTTTCCACAAGCTTTAAATCCAGCGTCATCTACAAATAGAAGGACAACTTTGGAAAACAACAGCAAGGCAAAGCAGCCCACTCCTGGAAAAGGTCGCATGATGCGATTAATAGGCAACTGCTACTACTGGTACATATAGCCTCCACCGGGTGTTTTCCCATTTCTTTTCAAGTACATGCTTTCCTATAGTTATTCGTTGTTATTGCTTTTGCCTTGGCCTGGGTTGACCCCGTGCCCCCCCCCCCCACACACACCCAAAAGAAAACAACAACGGTGAAGTCCGCAAGTGAGTCTACAATTCTGGTCACTCGGCCCGTAAACAATATTTCTCAGCTTACCCTCCCACCAGGGGTGATGTGAGTTGCGAGGATGACAGAGATGACAACTGTAACTACGACCAGAAGTCCACAACCCAGTGCAAGCTTGCAAAAAAGCCCTGAGATAAAAAGAAAAAAAAATGCAACAAGAGTATAGAAAATCACAAGGATAAGATTTCAGAAACACAATTAAAAAAGAATTATGAGAGGCTATAATATGCTACATAGTCAGTACCGTTAACTGGAAAAATGTTATTCCCTGAGCTGATAGTTATGATAAAAACTGCTTCATGAATACCGATTGTTTTGTAAAAACATGTTTAATGAAAACATAGATTGATTTAAACGCTGCATGATGTAGAATCAAAAGTTACAGTAAACTACTTTTTTAGAACTGCAAGAACAAATATTTGACAATATAGTTACAGTGTTGATTCTCTATCCACAATGCTTCATGGGATTATTTAGTGCCTTGTAGCAAGTACCCGCTGTTTTCTGATAGCTACCGGATTTTGCCTTGGCCTGGGTTGACCCCCTCCCCCAAACAACAATAACGGTGAAGTCTGCAAGGGAGTCTACACTTTTGGGCACTGGGCCCCTGTAAACAAGACTTCTTAGCTTATCTCCCCCCCCCAAACTGATGTTGTACTCAATGTTGTAACGTACCTTTAGCCTTGTATGCAAAGCTTACGTCCTGGGGGTCTTTGTACCCGTAAACATCCTCTGGTTTGTCGTAGTCGCGAGAGGAAGGCTCCTCCTCAAACCCCTTGTAGGTGTGGGCATCTTCAGGCTCTTTGTACCCGCTAACATCCTCTGGTTTGTCGTAGTTGTGGGAGGAAGGCTCCTCCTCAAACGCCTTGCTGACATCCTCAGCCTCTTGGTACCCGTATGTATAGTCTACAGGTTCCTGCCCCGAACACACCACTACATGGTCTCCCACGTTAATGTATCGACGCTCAGGTTGCGGGTTGGTGTAGATACCAGGAGCGGTGCCATAGGGGCCATCGGCCGTCTCTTTTCCGATGATTGTCTGGTCGTAGGCCTTCTTTCCACGATTGGCAGCCTTGCTTCGGTTTTTGGTATCTCCCCTATCGACCATTTCGGGGATCTCTTTTTTGGCAGCTCGCGGGTTGGTGTAGATACCAGGAGCGGTGCCATAGGGGCCATTGGCGGTCTCCTTTCCGATGATTGTGTGGTCGTAGGCGGGCTTTACACGATGAGCAGCCTTGCTTCGCTTTTTTATATCTCCTCCATTGTCTTCAGGGATGGAGGGTACCTTTTCTTTTACGTGCTGGGCATTTGTATCACGTGTTGGAGCTGGCGGATATATATTTTTTGCGTCTATCTCGTTGTGACGCCCTGAGCTCATCTTGGTGACGTCCATGTCTTCTCCTTTTGCACGCTCTTTTCCCAGCGATGGAGTTGTCTTGGTTGTCGCCATTCCTGCGCCTAGCAAAGGGGGGAGGGGGGTATGATTGAAACTTTATCCTCATACCACTTTGCAGACTTTTTCAGTTTGAATAATGTTGACATTTAGAAATAAAAAAAAGATTAAAAATGTAGAGGAAGAACCAAACTAAACAGTCTCTCCCAGGGCAGATGAAGGCCAGGTTTGCTCGGCCGCTGTAAGCTTCTACCCCGCCTGGTCAACTAAGCCCACCCTGGTGACTTTTTTTCCCTCCGAGACTAACATTTCCACAGCTAGCCCTGAGAGAGACTGGTGTCTTATGCCCGAAACTAACAACCCTACAGCTCAGGGATAGACTGGTGGCTAGATTAAAGAAAAACAGAACAAAGAAATGTCAGAAAAGACAATGTATGGAAGTGAAATATATTACTTACAAATAGCTTAGTTTGTTGAAAGACAATGTGCGCAACAGAACATCCCGAAGTGTACAAGTGTACTGCTTCTATGGTTTGAAGTTACGGAGTAAGCTAAAGGATGTCTTATAAGGATTGGCGTCTTTGGTCAAACAAAACACGATCAGACTAATCAAGAAGCACATGAAACACCTGATCACCCACACCAATACTTTATGATGTCATTCAAACGCTTCTCAAAGAAACCCGACTCGCGAAATATGCAATTAACGTGGGGTCGTGTGGGGCAACGGCAGAGCGCTCGACTCAGAACCAAGAGGTCCCGGGTTCGAGTCCTACCATACCACCGATCTTGTGCCTTTGGAAAAGGCACTTTACACGACTTAGCTCAGGTGAAAATGAGCATTGTCCTGTCATGTATTTGTCCTCTGCGTTGGTGGCGACATAAAATAAGTTGAAAAAACTTGAGTTTACCGTCACTATGTCTTGTTATGAAATGTTGGAATAAAAAAAAATGCCCAAATAAGGATCGCGTGGGCTGAATTCTGAGACAAAGGCCTCCAAAGCACGTGTTCTGGTTGGTAGGATTTCTTTGAATATGCATGTCTTTGTACACAATCGCACGTTTCAGTTTTCCAAATATCATTACAATCTTAATCTCCAAGCAGATGTAACTGTAGCAAGGCAGTATCCATTGTCCAAAGAGTGTCCATCAGCCACCTTGGCACCCCTAAGACTCGTCCTGCTGTTGAGAGGCACACAAGGAGGGGCAACAACACCATTTTCAAAAGAAGTTCCTCCCTGTTTCGGTGTCTGCAGATCTTCAGTGGCTAATGACCACTCTTTGGCCAATGGAATGGATACTGCCTAGCCACCGTAGGATCTGCTTGGAGATTACACAACCTATCCATTGCTTCTTCTGGCCACCAAAGTAAGCACACACGCACGCACGCACGCACAAACATACAAACAAACAAACAAACACCCCTGACAACAACTCACTTTTCACTTAACTCTTTATTCAATCATCATTCAAATGATGATTCAAATAACGACAAGCTAGAAATCATCATTCAAACAATGACAAGCTAGAAAATAAAAATCAAGCAGAATTGCATTTTTTTCAAAAGGTCGAGATGTCGCAAAAACAAAAGCCATGGAGTAAACATACTTTCGACTGATATTTGGTCCCAAAGCAATATGATTATTGACAAGTAATATCAGTATTTAAATCATGATGGTTTTCTTGAGATGAAAATTATGCTGTAGGCTGAAAAAAAGCATTGTTTGAATTGAAGCTTTGTTTCCACATGAAAGAGCTACATTGTGTTGTTTTCAACCATACTAATGAGTCTCGCAGACTGACTCAGTTTTCTCGCTTGCAGGTGATATAACGTTAGCACTATGTCACATTCTAGAAAAAGTTAGTATTTGACACTATTTTGCCTTGTCTAATTCCTCAGTGTACTCCTTCAGTTTTTAAAACTTCTATTCAGAAAATAGATCTTACACATTTAAAACTTTAGACATATCCCAGCATATACTACATGCTGTCACGCACAAAGGTATTAACTTAAAAAGTACATCCAATTGCTTACCAATGCAGAACGACCATATTTTCTCCCAGGATTGACCCTTAACAATAGTCTATGACTAGCTGGGTAGCTCTGGCTATTGTAAGCCGAATCAATCAATCAATCAATCAATCAATCAATAACATGCAGAACCCACGATACTACAACGTCTGGCACACATTCTCTATAGGCAACTTTTCTCACCACACGACCATGCGTTTCATCTTCAAATATTATCCAATACAACTTTTTCCTCTCATATGTTTGCAGATATTGCAGAAATCTTAAGTTACATTGTATGTTTCACTTTTGCTGTTGCATTTCCTTGATTTAAACTATACATGTAGGTAAAACAATGTCCCAAACACATTTGATAAAACACACATATATATGTTACTGTCATCATTGCATACTGATTTTTCATGCAACTGGTATTTTCTTGTTGGAACTTCAAACTATTGCTACATCCTTTTCACTATTTGTGAGAATATTCAGTTGAAGAGTGTCACTCTTACGTTGTTTGATAGATTTGAGACAGCAAATTTGGAAATTCTTTGTACATTTGTGAGTGTGTGACAGAATTTTAACTCTAAATGTTGTTATATCGTATTGCAAATGCATTAATAAGACCAAATGGAATACACTCATTTTGTAAATGTCCTCAATTTGAAGTATTTTTCTTACAATACTTCTCATCTTTTCCAATTTCAAGATTCTACAAATCACCATACACCTCTAATCTTCCTACCAACTAACACAAAAGGTACATGTATGTCATGTCATTTTCCACTACTTCTAAAGAAGGAGTCAACAACAGCAAATTTAGAATTTCACACTAGGTTGAATACTTCACTCAAGGTCAATTGCCTGTCTCTTCTTATTGTATACACACAATTTTCCTTTGCAATTTGTCTTAGGGCACGAATTCACATTAATGAATGTACCATTATACATATTGTTAAATTGGTTTATTTCTCGCAAACGTAGGGGTAGTAAGAGTGGCATGGGGCGTCGTTCCACTGTCCTTTAGACCTCTTTCTCCCCAGCAACCAATTCTTGCCGGTCTGTTGAAAAATGATACAGTTCATGTTGAGCATTCAGTTATCTGTATTTCAATTTTCTTGCATTCACACATTAAATACAAGTGATACATTTTTGCATCCAGCATGGTGAAAAGACCATACAGTCAAACCTGGTTGGCTAATCGCCTAGTGCAGCCAGCCACTTCCATTCACCCATAAACTATATAACAAGTAATAAACAACCCCGTGCAATTTTACGTTTCTACTTCGTGTTTTACTCAACAAGGTTGTGCTCTTAGCTATAGACAAAAATTGAATGAAAGGTTAAACAATACTCAGCCTTTATTTGCATGTTCGTGCCCATAAGGTTAAATGCATGATGATGTATATATGGATACACATACTAAGTAACATCGTTATAGGATAAAAGGATAACAGTATAACGTAAAAGTCTTAGGTACTACTAGAAAGTAAATTCTATCTAATCGTAGTCTTAAAGATTTCTTCTCTCTTTTTAAAGCAGCAGGAGATGAATTCAATAATTACACTGGGATTAAGGCTACCTTAATAGAAAACGAAGCACACACCTTGGTATACACACTGCCACATTTCTCTAGCAGCGGGTTACTGGGCTGGCCCCGAGCCCAGTTGTTGTAGCCAACACTTGACCCATCTGTCCACTTCCAGCCTTTATGTGGTAATTCTCTGTACAGTCCGAACCAGACGGATGGAAGTTTACCTTCTGGCGCTGCAAGCAAGGAAAAACAGTCTGACATGTTTGTCATGTTAACAAACAACCTCAGTCAACTCTAGTGCTAAGGTTGGAGCACATTTTGTGTAACGTCTACTCTCTCATGTAAGATTTAGATATATCCGCCACCCTGAAAAATGTATCTAATATAAATAGATCTCAAATGCAACGTGCCCCTGCATAATGCACTCTGCGTGTCTAAACTGTGCATACTTTGGGGCGCGTAGAATGTCTTAGGATGGACATTTCTTTAAGATGTCATTTTTACAATATTGTGATAAGACTAAACTGTAGTGATAAAATGATGAATTAGGTGGGGAATTGTACTTAAGAGACGTTAAGCTATTTGTTGTTCTTTCTGATTATTTTTCAATTGACCGAATGACTAAGAAGCCTGTCTATAAATATGATTACCACCTTTATAGTACTGTTAACCTTCAAGTCCCTTGAATGGCTACAAAAAATCCTGCAAAGTCTTCAAGATTCATAAAAGAACTGTATATATTACCCACCATTCACAACGAGCCTTGTAATAAAGTTGTTCTCGCTCGCGTCTTTGATGGAGGCCAACATTGCGCCGTGTTCTGTACATCGTGATTTCGCTGTAGTCCAGCAGACTTTGTCCGTCATCAGCTTGTAGCAGTGGTTGTTATACTTGCTCCATCCAGTCTGGCATCGTGAGTCTGTAACAAACATTAGTGTGATCAACCAAGCAATCATCAATCTATCAATCGACCAATCAATCGACCAATCAATCAATCAATCAATCAATCAATCAATAAATGTTTATTGAAAATAAACAGGCAGTATAGTTAAAAAGGATCATACAACTTATGTACGTTGACATCCATACAATGTGTATCTGTTTTACTCATGAAAAAAAATTGACTCCAATCTAAAATGGTCCAATCCACGAATATAATAGTGTTGGTAGCTTACCATCATATTCTACTCTACTCAAATTACATTTACCATATGTGGGAAAGTTCTATCCTTTGGCAAAATTCAATTTTAGCATTGTCTCACTAATTATGCAAATGAAAAGGACAGGTAAACACTCAAGCTTACAGAATCAAACCTTACCGCAGAATGGCACACCGCAAAACTCCCATCTTTTGTCGGGATCCGTGGTGTAGCACCAAACTGTGGGTTCTCCGTCTGGATTCCGGCAGTAGTTCTGCTCCAGCCCGGCTAATGGGTAGTTAGCAGGTGTCCTGTCGTGTTTATGAGGTGTCTGACTGTCCCAGCGTTGACACGTCTTGCCTGTTTTGGTCACAGAGACTGTACCTCGGTAGGATGCCCCATGTCCTACAATACAGTCGGTGGCGGCTAGGCCTGGAGGTAAAGAAAGGAAATTTACGTATGCGCGTCAGACGCATGTTACATGCTACATGTTACATACTATGCTATGCTATACTATACTATACTATACTATACTATACTATACTATACTACACTATACTATACTATACTATAATAACGTTATACTATACTATACTGTACAATACTATACTGGTCCCTGAGTCGTTGCCAAAAAACTCACCTTGCTGACAGTTCTTTCCAGTCCATCCAGGTGAGCAGGTACATTTGTATCCGCCATCTTGGTTCACACAGGTTCCATGTTGGCAGGGGTTTCCGTTGCACTCATTTATATCTGTGAGAGAGACAGAAATTAAAAAAATTATTTGCATCCCAGTCATACCATCTAAAAGACAGAAAAAAGTACACAGAAATGTCTTATAAAGTTTGTTTAACAACAACAACTACCAAACTCACCTTGCTGACAGTTCTGTCCAGTCCATCCAGTTGAGCAGATACATTTGTATCCGCCATATTGGTTCACACAGCGTCCGTGTAGGCAAGGGTTATTGCTGCACTCGTCTACATCTGTGTGAGAGAGACAGAAATTTAAAAAATCCCAGCCAAACCACCTAAATTCAAGGAAAAAGAAAAAAAGTACACAGACATGCTTTATACAAATTGACCTGGTTGACAACCAGAGCAACAACAACAACAAAACTCACCTTGCTGACAGTTCTGTCCAGTCCATCCAGGTGAGCAGGTACATTTGTATCCGCCATCTTGGTTCACACAGCGTCCATGTTGGCAAGGGTGTTTGGTACACTCATTCAGGTCTAAGTGAAAAAATAAATGACAAAAAAAACAACTAACGATAAGCATTTGCCAGTCAGTAATGTAAAGAGCACATCATAACAATACCTGGCCATGGACACATAATTCTAAAGGCTACAGGCTATCTAAATAAACTCAAACTCAAGTCAACATTACTTACCTGTGGTTGACAGAGACTTTACGGTTGTCGAAAAGACCTCGACGGTCACACTGCCGTTTGTAAATGGCAAATACGTTGGAGTCAAGTTGACCACAATGAACTCGCCAAATGCTGAGTTGTTTTCTCCGTAGAATGCCGTCTGCCATGGTGTACTGGGTCCCTTGAGCGGGTCTAGGACCATCGGGCCATTTTGCTGAAGCGCCACCTAAAACAGGAGAACTTTGACAAATGAACGCAAGGTAATGCAGTCCAACTAGTGGATCCATGGAGAAGGTCACAACTGCTACTTGTAGGTCTCATTAGTGACTGATTAAAAAAATTACAGTTTTTATTTGCAAAATTCATTAATGAATCAATGAATGGATGAATGAAGGTATTTTTGTACATACATACCCACTGGGTTAAGTACAAGTCAACAAAGGAATAGCTTGTATATAGATGTAACATACACATGGTCAAGCTAGCACTAGCACTTTAAAGTAAATTCAACCCTAGCAACTGCTACGAGCAGGAACCTCATTGCAGACTCCACTGGGCGTTTTTGCATTTCAGTTTTTAAACTACGTTTAACAGCTACTGGATTTTGTTTGGTTTTGCTCTGGCCTGAGTTGAAAAACAGAACAAAACACCCGGTCCGGTGAAGTCTGCTAGGGATGCTACGATTCTGGACACTCGTCCCTGTAAACAATATTTCTCAGCTTACCCTCCCACCAGGGGTGATGTGAGTTGCCAGGATGGCAGAGATGACAACTGATGCTACGACCAGAAGTCCACAACCCAGTGCAAGCTTGCACACTCTGCTAGATTTCCATTTGTTCCATATTTCAACGACACGCCCTGAGGCATGCAAAACACAAATGATAAAAAAAAAATCATTAAGACTATACAAAATCATGGTTATCAGATTTTAGAAACACACATAAACAAGAAACCAACAATTATTAGAGCCTAAAATATACCAGTTGCCAGTACAGTTAATACCAGATATGGAATAGAAATGATGGAAAAAAACATTGACGCTTATTAGATTGATGCATTTTTGGACTAATCTGACCATATAGGGTCCAAACTGACCCCCTTTCTTGTATATAAGTATATGTGCACATTTATGGACCACACTAGACCAAACCTTCCAGTATAACGTCTACAGCACTATATGAGCCAATCCTGGTAAACCCATGAAAAGTTGTAAGAATTTTTTTTCCAATTAAAGATGTGGACGTGGCACATATCAACATACACCTGAGCTTCAAATGCATGAGGGTTACGAATATACAAAATCATGATAAGATTTCAGAAACACAGATAAACAAGAAACTAGCAATTGCCAGACTAGAATATGCAAATAACCATTACCGTTACTATAGATACTGCAAAACACTTTTTCTAGAGTTGATAGGTTTGAAAAAATATATCAATGTTTGTCGATGAAGGTACATGTTTCACGTAAACATTGATTTTAAAGGCATTCTAGACTTTTTAAACGTTGCATGATTTAGAATCAAGTTCTTCCTGTCAATTTTGAGTTACTTTTTACAAGCGTTAACAAAACATATTTAACAATGTAGTGACAGTGTTCATTTTCTGTCCACAATTGTTTATTTAGTTGCTGTATTAAATTTTTAATTTAATTAAATGCTGTATTCTATGTTGTAACGTAATCTCCAAGCAGATATTTCGGTGGCTGCAAGACAATATCAAATTGCCAAGACAGTATCAAATTGGCATGGCAGTATCCATTTTCCACCCAAAAGTTTGACTGTCGTAAAAAAAAAGATACCAGTACACCGGTACAAAAAAGAAAGCCTGATAAAAACACGTCAAAAATAAGCCGAAGCCTAAACCTATGCTCGGAGAGTAGTTGTAACGTACCTTTAGCCTTGCACGCAAAGCTTTCTTCCTTAGGCGCTATGTACCCGCTAACATCCTCTGGTTTCTCGTAGTCGCGGGAGTAAGGCTCCTCCTCATACCCCTTGTAAGTGTGGACATCCTCATCAGGCCCTTTGTACCCGCGAACTTCCTCTGGTTTGGCGTGGCCGTGGTAGTAATGGCCTCCCTCATACCCATTGGCATCCCCAGGCTCTCGGTATACGTTATCATCTTCTGATTCCTTCCCCGAACACACGACTACATGGTCTCCCATGTGAAGGTATCGAGGCTCAGCCACTGCAGCTTTCGGGTTGGTGTAGATGTTAGGAGCGGTGCCATAGGGACCAGCGGCCGTCTCTTTTCCGATGATCGTTTCGTCGTAGGCGCGCTTTCCTCGATTGCCATCCTTGCTTTGAATTTTGCGGTCTCCCATGTGAAGGTATCGAGGCTCAGCCGTGGCAGCTTTCGGGTTGGTGTAGATGCTAGAAGCGGTGCCATAGGGGCCAGCGGCCGTCTCCTTTCCGATGATGGTCTCGTCGTAGGCGGGCTTTCCACGTTTGGCAGCCTTGCTTTGGATTTTGTTGGCATCTCCCCGATTTTTCTTTGGAGGGATGGAGGGTACCTCTTCTTTGGGGAGATGGGCGTTTTCACCACGTGTTGGAGCTGGCATGTATTCTTTGGGGCCAGAGGGTTGACGTCCCGGTTGCGGGTTGGTGTAGGCGCCACGAGCGGTAACATCCATCTAGAGCTTCTCGATTTATGCTGTTTATCCTGTATGCTGTATGACCATGTACCATTTGGCTTCTTTGAATATCATATCACAGAAGCCCAGATGCAGACTATACAGTTTTGGTTGTAAATACTTTCAACACATCCCAAAATCATTTAGGTACCTTCATAAAAGAACGAGATAAAAAGCAAAAACCAAACCAACAATATTTCCACTACTTCCGTACCGAATTCGAATTCGTGTCATTTGGCATAAAAGTCAAACAAATGGGGCTTTTGGAATGGTGTTTGGACAACAGAATAAACAAAACTAAACAGTCTCTCCCAGGGCAGCTGAAGGCTAGGTTTGCTCGGCCGCTGTTAGCTTCTACCCCGCCTGGCCAACTAAGCCCAACCCGGTGATTTTTTTTCGCCCGAGACTAACATTTCTACAGCTAGCCCTAGGAGAGACTGGTGGCTAGATTAAAGAAAAACAAGACCCCAGAAATATAAAGGGAAATATCGGAGAAAACAATGTAAAGGAGGAAATATAATAACTAGACATACCTTAGTTTGCTGACAGACAACGCTCCCAACAGGACTTCATCTCTAAATGTACGAGTATGTGGCTCGTGTGATTAAGTACGGAGAAAGCTTAATGACGTCATTTAAGGATTTGCGTCCTTGGTGAAGAAACACGCAACCAGACAAAGTGTCCTTGGAAATGAAACAAACAACCAGACCTATTAGAAGCATATGAAGCAACTGTACAGTCTCTGTCAGTCAGTCTGCAAAAGACTAAGGCTTAAGAAAAAGATTATGACTTAAGAAGAAGACTTTGACTTAAGAAAAAGACTTTGACTTAAGTAAAAGACCATGACTTAAGAAAAGACCATGACATCACACCGATATTATTTGATGTCATGCAAACGCTTCTCAAAGAAACCCGACTTTCGGACTATGCCCAAATAAGGATCGCGTGAGCTGAATTCTGAGAATTATAAGGCCTCCAAAGCACCTCACCTTGGCTGGTAGGATTTTGGTTTTCAATATACATGTCTTCGTATCTGCATATGATTGCACGTTTCAGTTTTCTCTCTCTCTCTCTCTCTCTTTCTTTCTCTCACTGCCTATCTCTCTTTGTACATGTGTTTGTGTTTGTGTGTGTGTGGGGAGGGGGGGGGATTGTACTGACCCATTGGGAAAGGTGGTGAAATTATGGTGTCATTTCATTCTTTTGCCTTTGAAATTTTGAAGTGTTTTCGTTGGTCAACGAAAAAATCAGGCTTTTGTCTGTTTCAGATGATATCTTTTCCGACACAACATTTAAGAACTATAGACGGGATGGCATCCTTAAATACGCGAATACATCAAACGAGACGTTCTGCCAAAGTGCTATGCACAATACATTACGGGTTTCGCGCAGGCGCAGTACGTTCTGCCGACGTGCTGTATCTTAGCAACGAAGTAGTAGTTTAGAAACACCCGAAAGGTCGATCTGTTGTCAGCTATTTCTGTAATCTGGGTCAAGAGGATAAGTCACGGTTAGAGCTTAACAGAAAAACAAGCCTGACATTTGCGCCACGTACAGCTAAGTACGAAAGGCCCACAGAATGTGTAAAGAATGTGTACCCATAGATCACGTGATAATCTCTCCTGTTTTACAAGTTTAGGAATTCATACAGAAGCACTTCATACAGAAATAGATAGGGAAGACACCCTCTGCAAATATACTTACATGTAGTAATTAATGCTCGACATGTTTTGTGGCAGTTGAAGTATGATAAATTGAATAAATGGAAATACATAAAGATGTCCTTACAATTTTGACAAAAATTTAATGCCAAAAAGTCTTTTGGTGGTACACTTTTGTTTGGAACTTTTGTACGTGTTCCATTCCAAAACAAGTTTTGGACTAACACATTTGGAATGCAACACATGCTGTACCAATGGTTTAATTTCTGAATTTCGGCGAAGCTTTACATGCTAAGCAAACCTACAACAAAAATGCCAATGCCATCATGAATACATATTTTTGCTAAAGAAACAAGCATTTCTTAATCTGTTCCATATGAAAGAGGCGCCCAACAGTGCCCTTCAACGTGCTCACGTCTTCTCCTTGGTTACCATGGTGATTTCACCTTCCTTTTGTCAAGACTTCCTCACGAGAACAAACACGACATATCACGACTTTTCCCTCTAAGCTCTCTCTTGGCTCTGCTTTAGTGTCCACAGAAAGTCCCGGGTAGTCTGTATCTGTATCTGTATCTGTATAGCCGGTACATGTATAATCGCTCTTCAGCGGCGCGGCGGCAGCTGGCTATATTACACCGGACGACCTGTTACACCCAACTTTTGCACATCAGACGTGCAGTTGTCCTCCGTTCGAGACACAGCGATGGCGGCCATGTTGCTGACAGTTCTTGTTCTGCTTGCCCCGGTCTGTTCCATCCACGGTGCGGCCTTCCTATCCATGCCAAAGGAGATGAAGATTCGGTAAATTTCTTTTTTTTTCCTTCATTACCGAAAGTCCTGTGTCTAACAGTAACATGGTAGCAAGTGGGGTGGGGGTCCTAAAGCCAACGCACTTTTCTCGATTCTCTGAAATTTTAGCCTCTACCGGGCTTCAGAAGTGGATGGAAAGACTTAGAGTAGAAATTGGCTAAATAGGTAGATAACATGCAAGGGAAGTTAGTCCGCTGAATACAGTATGCCGCTCTGAGCATGTTATCTGTCTATTTGGTCAATTTCTACTCTTTCTAGACACCTCTGAAGCCTGGTAGAGGCTACGTAGCTTTTACTATAACGTAAAATGGCATGTGTTATAGTAAATATCTCTGCGCTTGTAGGTACGGGACGGAGGACCACCAGAGAACCGTGGTACGGAGGTACTGCGAGTGGGACGGGCACCAAGTCCTCCCCGGTAGTACCTGGACCACCGCCTGCTGCATGCAGTGTACCTGTACTGACCACGGCCTGGAATGTTACACGTGAGTAAAGACCCTGTCACACATAGCCGAATATGGCCTCAGGCCCCTGTCACAAATAGCAGAATATGGCCTCCTGAACCCTACAATGTACACTGCTTTTATCCAATATATGTGTAATGTTTTCTTTTAAATCCAATTTGCCACCTACCTGTCATTTTAGATTTGATACTATAGGTATTATGTTATTAATCTTATCTTATTCCTTCATTTTAGTAATGTAAACAGTTACACATAATTCAGCCTTGGTTGGCAGGTGGCAACTGTTGTTTTGCAATCTTGCCTTTGAAATAAACCATTTGAGAACGCTGCCGAACTCCAACCATGGTAGGGAGTAGGTCGGGAGCAAGGTCGGCTGTGGTTGGCTGGTGTTCGCCGAGGTGTTCGGCTGCGCCAGTCGAATAGTGGGATTTCTTGTTACACAATCATCATGTATTCTGATCGTTCATCCTTGATTGTGGAACAACGTTTTGTTTTATTTCTAGACACGGAGTGTACATGACGCCGCCTGGATGTGTTGTCCTTTTGAACGAAGCCTGCGAGGTGGAGATAGTGGACAGCGCCGACCCCCACCAGCCCTGCCAACAACTCACCATAGGTCCGCCAGGGGGCGTCGTGGCACAGGGCATTCAGCTGGAGGCGAAGTAGCCCAGGATTACAAATGAGCTGACTTACAAGAAGGCCCATAAAAGAAGCCCAGATTCTCAATGTATGTTAGCCTATCAGGCTTCAGAGGCGGCTGGGAAGAGAAGAAGAGTAGACATTGGCGAAATTAACAGATTTAGTCCGCTAAAGGCACAGTTTGCCCCTCTGTTTGGTCAATTTCTACTCTTTCCAGCCGCCTCTGAAGCCTGGTAGAGGCTAGATGTATATGTGTACGCTGTGCCAAACCAGGTGGCCAAACAAGTATCGAATAGTATACATACTCGTGTAAACTTTATTCTTTATCCATCAAGATAAATATATGGTTGCTAGTGCTAACGTACGTGCACACGATTAGGCAATTTTGTGTTAAGTGCCTTGATACGCTCTAGTCAAACCTGTATATAACGTTAACAACCACTCAAGAGACTTAAAGAAGATGGTCACAGTGTACAATTGATGAAAATAATAATAATTTTCATGTCAGGTTCAATAAGAAATATCTAAGGTAGTAATAACAACAGTTCTGGATGATTTAGCCCTTCATGCGTGATACAAGATGTAGTAAGATACATTTAACATTTTCCACCAACACCAACAAAATTATTAAGGTTAAATGATCTGTGATATGTCTGACAATGCAATTGAGTCCTGATGATAATTCATATATGATTCAGAATGTGTCTTTTAGTTTATACATTATAATCAAAGCCACACGATAACCTACTGTATAGCTGATTACATATATAGGTATTACTATTAGGTACAAACTGAATAAAAGACTTCCCTGGCATTATAGACTGCATTCATTAATTTCTATCCCATCCCATCCCATCCTATTGTATTATATTATAATATAATAATCAAATATTGTACGTCTGGATTACAATAGTTCTGTTAGTGCCCTTGCTAATATGTCTGCTCTTTTAACTCTTTTACTGACAAAAGAATCTTCATCATAACACACACGCACACACACACACACACACGCACGCGAGCGCACGCACACACACACATGCTCACGCACACACGTACACACACATACACACATGCACACACATACACACATATGCACACACAAACACACACACACACACACATACATACACACACACATACACACATACACACACGTGCACACACACACACACACACACATTTGTTACTATTGTTGTCCCTATGTCATATGTGCTGTATGTGTTAGGTGTGCACGCTATCACCATACTTGCTGCCTAGTGCACACTTTGTATTGTCATGTTACAATTTCTGAATAAATAGATAAATAAATAAACACACACACATACACACATATGCACATATGCGCGCACACACACACACACACACACACACACACACACACACACACACACACACACACACTCAAAGAGAGAGAGGGGGGGACAAATACATGTATATTGAGTTCTAAACGCGCAGAAGTTTAGTGTTGCTATCAACAATGCCGAAACATGCACAACAAAGATCCTTTGACTTCTCGTGTAACTCCCCATCCCCCCCCCCCAGGCACGGTATGTTAAGAACGTCAAGTAATAGGCTTTCCTGAAGTTTGATACAGCTACTGCCATCTCGGAAACGTGTGAAACGCGCGGCATTTATTTCCGCGATCGAGCAGTGATTTGTTTCGCGCGGGTCCGTACATTTTGTTTCTTTATTCTAACCGCAAACATCTCATTTTCCCAGGATCCCCTGCTGTCGCAAAATTGAGTCGTCGGGAATGTAAAGGAATTTGGCGCAACTCCAAAAGTGGTGCACGTCGGCAGAAAATGTTCGGCGCATATGCGAAAGTGGTAATGTATTGTGCATAGCACTTTGACAGAACGTCTTGTTTAAGGTCGTATTTGCGTATTTAAAGATGACATCCCGTCTATAGTTGTGTCAGAAAAGATATCGTCTGAAAATTCTGATGCAACGTTGACCAAACATCCAACGAAAACTGTGAAACATCCGGGTTTCGCGCTGGTGCAGTGCATTTTGCCTAGCATGGGGGCCATCCGTTTTGTAACATGTCTCCTTGCACTCGCTACAAAAACGGATGGCTCCCAGGCTACGTTTTGCCAAAGCGCTCCCTACAATGGCTGTACTTGAACACCACTGGGCTCTACAGCTTCGACGCCTTGCTTCATGTCATTTTTATGGACACCACTGGGTTCCACAGATTCGGTGCCTCCCTGCTTCATCTCATCCTTCATGATGATTTCATCTGACTGTAAGTCCCTCCCAGTCACACGACGTACGGGACCGGGGCTGCTGCTTTTCTCCTCCTCTCCTCCGGAACAGATGATGACGATGCGGTAGAGCTGGAGCACGATGAGGAGCGTGTTCTTCCCAACGAAGAAGAGAACGCCCTGGGTCAGAACGCGCTCGCGGAAGATCAGGTACAGCCGGAAGGCCAGGAACGGGCCGTCCTGCATGACGATCGTGATGACCATCGCGAAGACATCGGGGTGGCAGCAGCCGCAGAGGAGCAGATTCCTTTCCTGCACTTCGGAGACGACGCGCTGGATGGTGCTGCGGCGTTTGACCGCTCTGCTGCCGTTGCTGTCTCCTTGAGGCTGCTGCTCTTGGCCGTCCACTGCTTGGCTTGAGAAGGTGCCGTCGATACTGTGTATCGCGCCCGGGCGGGACGTCCTTCCTCTGACCGCCGTGAGGACGATCGTGAACTGCAGCAGGCTCCAGGTGAAGAGAAAGAGCGCGCCGAAGACGATCAGGTGTTTGTTCCCAACCCTCTCTTCTTCGAAGACTTGGAAGAGCTCCACGATGTCGGCGGCCATGGCGATGTAGACCAATAGGAGCTGAGAAAGCTCGTCACGTGTCAGGTCTCCTCTCGGCAGCAGCCAGCGGCCAATGACGAGGAGCATGACCAGGATCTGTTCCAGACCACCGACCCAGTTGTCGACCTCGATTTTAGCCTGTAGAACGAAATGGTACCGAGCTGTTCAAATAAGGGTTAATGCCCCGAGGTGTATATGGTGAGATAATCCCTGGTCAGGTGCGATAACCAACGAGTAAACCGAAAGTGGTCAATTATTTTAATAAAGGACCACTTATGATGATTGTTCACCAGTTGTCACACTTCCTATGACGTAACGGCGTCATAACCAATATGAAATGGGGACTTCTGATTGGTCGAGATCATCTGGCTATATGATGTTTTTTATTATCATTATGAGAGAACTTTATACCTTAGACTGATAGCATCAAGTTTTGTTGAAATAGTAATTCGTGAATTAGCAGTAGAGGTTCGTATGCAGCTAATTTTCCTGTACCTGTAACTGAAATGTTAAAAAGAAAATGTTTCATACATGGTTTGAATTGAATGTCAAATATCTTACATTGATTCCAATCAGGGACTCCAGATCCAAAACGTCGTCCATTTCTTCTCCACTGTCAGTGACGTCAGTGACGTTGCCAGCAGTCATGTTTCTGCACGCCTCCTGCAGTTCTTCCCTCTCCGCTAGGCGTCGCTCCAACTGGTCCAGCTCCAGGAACCAGATGGAAGGAACGGTGCAGCACAGGTAGAAAAGTACACAGGGAGAGAACCTGGGGGAGAAACGTACAATTCTTGTTACCTTCGCCAGGAGGTTATGTTTTTGTAGTGTTTGTGTGTGTGTGTGTGTGTATGTGTGTGTGTGTGTGTGTGTGTGTGTGTGTATGTGTGTGTGTGTGTGTGTATGTGTGTATGTTTTTATGTACTAGTATGTATGTGTGTATGTGGTTAAGCACGATACTCAAGAGGCTATGAATGGATTGCCATGAAACTTGGTAGGTGGGTAGGTCTTGATAAGACCTCAATATGATTAGATTTTGAGCCCCCCGGCGGCTTGTTATGATACTGCAGCGGAACTTCCTAGCCTCCTTCGCAGTCTTATGAGCGGCGTTATTTTTTTCGGCGACCGACGTGAGTTATGTAGTGTAGTGTTTGTGTGTGTGTGTGTGTGTATATGTGTGTGTGTGTGTGTGTGTGTGTGTGTGTGTGTGTGTGTGTGTGTGTGTATGTTTTTATGTACTAGTATGTATATATGTGTGTATGTGGTTAAGCACGATACTCAAGAAGCTATAAATGGATTGCCATGAAACTTGGTAGGTGAGTAGGTCTGAGTAGACCTCAGTATGATTAGATTTTGAGCCGCCCGGCGGCTTGTTATGATACTGCAGCGGAACTTCCGGGGAAAACTTCCAATACTTTTACACAGCAAAGCAAACGCCTTTCTAGCTGAGAATTGTACAGATCTGGATCAAATAACAGGATATCCAATCATATGTCAAATCCTTCCCGTGGACGATGTTTTCAGGGGTTAGCTGGAGTTCGGGCCAGTCAACCGAAAGGCACGCCGGGCCGTACTAATGTAAACAAAATAACTCGTAAAACTTCATGCAGAACGCAGACAAACACTGCGGTAACTCGGAGACGTGCCTTGGAGATAATCATGACCTGCAGCTGAGCTGAGATTATGCTTGAAGATATTACAAAATCTTTTCTTAGTGAACGTTTGTGGTTGCACCTTGTCTAACCATGGAGTTTAAAAAAATACTCCATGGTCCAACCAAAAAAGGTTTCCTGGCTTAAAGCTGCATTATGTATGTACTCCATCCAAATAATAATATAAGTGCCATTCATGAAGTGTATGTGCCAAAATATGACGCCTTACGAGTGTGTTTGAAAGTTGGAAACACAGCTGCCAGCCATGTTTGTTTACATTCTGGTAGTTTGTGATGGTACCATAAACTGAGTGCGCCTCGTGTGGGCTGTTTAGCGCCAACCGTAAATGTCAGAAATGTGAGATGATTGCACAAATATGTCGAAAAGTGGGGGTAAGTTGCAATCACACAATATTTCAATGTTTCGCTTTGGTGCACTCCATGGCAACCAATAGGCCCCGAGCTCTGCTTCACTCATTTGAATACATATTGAAGGAGACCTAATAAACAAGTTATCTGACCCTTGCATTATCTACTGTCCCCCCAGCAAGGTGCATGCCATGCTAATGCATTTATAGTAACAACACATACAAACAAAAAAAACACCTGAGAGCAATGACTCTAGTGGAGAAGGACAGTTGAGCGGGACTTTGTCTTTGCAGAGATGGGTTGCGAATGGGTGGGGACGCAACGAACTAGCCTCCACCAGGCCTTCCTACGGGGGTACGGATCGTAGAATTCGGCAAAAGAAGGGAATAGCTGGCCAGTCAAACCACAAGGTGACCAAACTCCCCTGGCAAATATTCTCCCTATTATGGCCAGCGTATTTAGTCTGGTAGAGACGAGCAACGAACAGCAACAAATAAAAAACAACCTTTGGAAGACAATGACGGCCCGCCTCAGTGGTGCCAGGCAATGGCATGCGGCGAGAATGATGAATGATGATGATGACCTGACTGATGACCCTTATGGTCAAAACTTCAGTCAACAATTAACTACGCCGTAGTTCAGCTAACTTCGACGTAGTTTGACAAGGCATGATAATACTACAACATATTTTGCAAGGTGTATGTATTATATGTTTTTCTTTCTTCCATGCAGTCAACACTGAACGACGTTGTACTTCACCTAACTACGACTTAGTTCACAAAGCCAGACGTGTTTCAGCAAACTATGCTACTAGCGTCAGGCACGTTAAAACTCACGCGTGGTATCTCATGTTTGTGGTGGAATTTGGCATAAGATGGTTCACCTAAAAAAACAGGCTGGTTAGGTGTACGGTTTCTGTTTCCGTCTTCTTGTAAGTGAACCATGCAATGCCAAATTCCTCCACAAACACGGAAAGTGAGGCCAGTAAACACCACAACTTGCTTCTTGATCCGGAATAAAAAAAATCTCATTCAAGAGACAACAAAAAAATCTCATTCAACAGAGAACAAAATACACAAAATGCAATAAAACTATTTCTTCATATATGTAATTCATTGAGCGATTTGTTAATTCTTTGTTCGCTCAGCGGTGGCAGCCTCTTGAGGACAAGGGGTGTAAGAACTAAAACAGTTCGCGAAAGGCGGTCAAAAAGTGATTTTCAAAAAGGCTTCTACAGTAAAGATATGATCACAATGACTTCAACTTTGCTGGGCATTGATATAAGTCTTTATGTTGATAGTTATTCCCCGAAATGTGAGTTACAACCCATGTTTCCGGGTGAGACACACCACTTTTTGACACCCCCTCCCACATGACATGACCGCCAGAGAGAGAACTTGTGTGGACAGATAGACTGCCCCTACGTGATTGCCTACATTATAAATATCAGGTGTGAATAGCCTTGTGACCATATGGGGCAACATTTGTAGGTTTTACACATTCATCCATGCCTATTTTTGTATTACAAGCTCGCACAGTCATGTCTATAGAATCGATTTTATACCCCTTATTTCCGGGTGCGCCACGTCACGTTTTTTCCTCATTCCAACATTTTACCACAAGACATGGTGGCGACACACTCAAGTTTATTCAACTTATTTTAATGCCGCCACCAACGCAAAGGACAAACGCATGAACGGACAATAGACCTACTCATTTTCACCTGTCAAGTGAGGAAAGTCGTGTAAAGTGCCTTTTCCAAGGGCACAAGATCGGTGGCATGGCAGGATTCGAACTCGGGACGTTTTGACACGTACCCACCCCCTCCCATATCAGCTATAGATACTTACCATTTCCACTCCTTGCCTTTCCTAGCGCACAGTGTGAAGAGCGTCTCGATGAGCAGCCCTGCTTCAGCGAGCATCAGAAGCCAGAACGTCCCGGCTCCACGTACGAAGTATACCCGCCAGATACACACAAGGCCAAAAGCGCCGAACAGTAGGCGGGTCAGGAGAGCCTTCAAAATCACAAAGACCGCCATAGTTCTGGTGTCCTCGACGTTTAAATTCTCGCCCTGATATGGGTTGTGTGTTGTAGGATCAGCACTATTGTCAGTTTACAACTTTTTTGAAGTACCGAAGGATCGCGACTGCCTAGCTGGGAAGTCAGATAAGATTTAAACTTACTCTCGCCTTAGTCGTACTAGGCTGTTTCGACCCTAAAAATATATATGACGTCGTCGATTTACATGTAGGCGTGGTCACACATGCCGTAGAGTTTCCTTGTCGCTTTACGGTCGCGCGGTTTTCGGCAAGACAATACCAGAACCGACGTCGGGGACTAGGATTCACGACAAGCTTTTCCGACACAGGCGACGACAGCTGGATTTCACACGACACGTCCACGAATGTGCCAACAATTCCCTATCGCTATCCTCGGAGTTCTGTGTTGTTTTCTCTCAAACGATCCCGTCATGCCACTTGACTACTATGTACACAATGGCAGCACTTGACTTTGCATACGCGCATGCACAACAGTTAGGTATGTACAGATTTTTGGCCACACCCTAGTATTTGGGACGAAAAGCACATCATTAGTTTCTTTCAAGAAGTCCCGATCCCAACTGGATGTTCTTGGAAATTAACGACGCACCTCAATGGTGCCCTTGGTGTTTTTTCTTCTTCTTTTTTTTTCATTAGAAAGTGTGTTACTGGGAATGAGTCTTGTTCTCTACCTCAACAATTCCCTCAACTCGCTATCCTTTGGGGCCTTTTTGAAGTTGCGTAAACTTCGGGAAAATGTGACTGTGAGGCAACACAACAACAGTAGTGTTTACCTACGAAGAAATCTGAAAAGTAGAACTGTACAACCTTGTCAGCCACTCATCGCGGGTCCGCCAGGTGGCGTCGTATCACAGGGCATTCAGCTGGAGGTGTAGTAGCGCAGGATTACACATGAGCTGACTTTATAAGAAGGCACATAAAAGAAGCCGAAAGGCTCAATGTATGTAATATACTATGTATGTATGTATGTATGTATGTACGTTTTGTCAAACAAGTATCGTTGAGTATATGTATACTGGTAAAAACTTTATTCTTTCCCCATCAAGGTAAATGTAAGGTTGTTAGCGCTAACGTACGTGTACACAATTTAATGATTTCGCATTGAATGCCTTTTATTTATCTTATTTCAGTTTTATTACACATACATCTGCAAAAGGCCGAAGGAAAAAGGAATTTCCTTTTTTGCTCCCTGCCCAAAAACAACAACATAGAGGACATAACAAGAAATAATAATCAATACCAACAGAACAACAATAACAATAATTGTAACAATAATACTAACAACAAGTATGATAATAACAAAAATTAACAGTTAGATAACGAAGTAGCGCAGAAATAATATCTTGATCTTAAAACATAGGCCTTTATACACTCTCTAGTCAAACCTGTCTATAACGGCCATACAAGAGACTTGAATGGCACAGTGTATAATTGGTCAAAATGATAAGAGTTTTTATGTTAGGTTCAATTAACGAAAAAATATCTAAGGTAGTAACAACAACAACAAGGATATTTAACCACTCATGCATGATTCAGGATATAGTAAATTACATTTAACATTTTCCACCAACACCACCAAAAATCACGAACGCTAGATAACTTGTGTTATGCCTAACAATGCACTCGATTCCTTATGATAATTCATATCTGATTCAGAATGTGTCTTTGTAGATTATACATAATAATCAAAGCTATAAGTTATAACCTACTGTATAGCTGATTACACATGTGGGTATTAGGTACAAACTGAATAAAAAACTTGCCAGGTATTCATTCATGAATTGTACCCCATCCTATTATATTATTATATAATAATTAGATATAGTACGTCTGGATTACAATAGTCCTGTAAGTGAATTTATCTGCTCTTTTAATTTTTACTGATGACAAAAGAGTCATAATAGCTGTCTGCAAAGAGCAAAATTCTGATCAAGGACATTACTAGTATATAAGGAATGTAATTGTAATGCCTTTGTTCTGGTCCAGCGAAAACTGTGAAAATCCGGGTTTCGGGTAGGCGAAGCACGTTTTGCCAACGTGCTTCCTACAATGGCTGTACCTGGACACCACTGGGTTCCACCGCTGGGGCGTCTTCTGGCTTCATCTCATCCTTCATGATGATTTCATCTGACGGTAAGTCCCTCCCTGTCATGGGGCTGCTTTTCTCCTCTTCCTTTCCAGAACAGATGATGACGATGCGGTAGAGCTGGAGCACGATGAGGAGCGTGTTCTTCCCAACGAAGAAGAGAACGCCCTGGGTCAGAACGCGCTCGCGGAAGATCAGGTACAGCCGGAAGGCCAGGAACGGACCGTCCTGCATGACGATCGTGATGACCATGGCGAAGACATCGGGGTGGCAGCAGCCGCAGAGGAGCAGGTTCCTCGAGGCGAGCTGGATGGTTCTGCGGCGTTTGCCGGCTCTGCTGCCGTTGCAGTCTCCTGGTGGCTGCTGCTCTTGGCCGTCGGCAGCTTGAACGCTTCTCGGCGTACCGTCAATATTGTGAATCGCACCCGGGCGGGATGTCCTCCCCCTGACCGCGGTAAGGACGATAGTAAACTGCAGCAGGCTCCATGTGAACAGGAAGAGCGCCGTGTAGACTATCAGCTGTTTGTTCCCCACCCTCTCCTCTTCGAAGACTTGGAAGAGCTCCACGATGTCGGCGGCCATGGCGATGTAGACCAATAGGAGCTGAGAGAGCTCGTCACGTGTCAGGTCCCCTCTAGGCAGCAGCCAGCGGCCAATGACAATGAGCAAGACGAGAATCTGCTCCAGACCTCCGACCCAGTTGTCGATCATGATCTTCGCCTGTAGAACGAAATGGCGCATGTACTGCTTATCATTATAATTGTCATTGCACAAAAAATGGATTTACCAATGGTACTAACAGCATTAAACTTTACAACGGCAGTAAATGAAAGTCAAGTCCGGTAATTTCGGACTCAACAATGGTTGTAAATGAAAGTACCGGACTTGTTAAGGGTATGTAAAGTTTTGTTGAAGTAGTCATTTGGGAATCAGAAGTAGATATTAGTATGCAATGTATTTATTCTAATATTGGTTCAACTAGTGCTAATCTAGTATGCAACTTATTTTCTTGAACCTGTAACCGAAATGTTGAAAAAGAAAATGTTAACGAATGTCAAATAACTTACGTTGATTCCAATTGTGCCCAGATCCAAAACGTCGTCCATTTCTTCAGAACTGTCGTCGTCAGTGTCAGTGGCGTTGAAAGTCATGTTTCTGCACGCCTCCAGCATTTCTTCCCTCTCCGCTAGGCGTCGCTCCAACTGGTGCAGCTCCAGGAACCAGATGGAAGGAACGGTGCAGCACAGGTAGAAAAGTACACAGGGAGAGAACCTGGGGGAGAAACGTACAATTCCTGTTTAGAAACATCGAAAAAGATAAAGGTCTTGCATTTGTTTTTAATTGGACTCTTCTTTTTTGTACTGGTATTTGTTTACTCCAGCCTTCGGGTTGCAAATGAACACTGTCTTGCCAATTTGATACTGTCTTGCCAATTTGATCCTGTCTTGCAGCCACCAAAACATCTGCTTGGAGATTACCATGTTTCCGGCTGAGACAGATCACTTTTTGACCCCCCACCCTCCCATATCAGCTATAGATACTTACCATTTCCACTCCTTGCCTTTCCTGGCGATCAGTGTGAAGAGCGTCTCGATGAGCAGCCCTGCTTCAGCGAGCATCAGAAGCCAGAACGTCTCGGTCCCACGTACCATGTACACCCGCCAGATACACAGGATGCCGAAGGCGCCGAACAAAAGACGGGTCAGGAGAGCCTTGAAGATCGCAATGGCTGCCATAGTTCTGGTGTCCTCGACGTTTAAATTCTCGCCCTGATATGGGTTGTGTGTTGTGGGATCAGCACTATTGTCAGTTTACAACTTTTTTGAAGTACGAAGGATCGCGACTGCCTAGCTGGGAAGTCAGATAAGATTTAAACTTACTCTCGCCTTTAATATAGTCGTACCAAGCCGTTTCTTATTCAGCCCCTAAATTAGATATGACTGGCGTCGTCGATTTACATGTACAAATGCAGGCGTGGTCACACGCGCCGTACAGTTTCCTTGTCGTACCAGGCTGTTTCAATTCCTAAAATAGATATGACGTCGTCGATTCACATGTAGGTGCGGTCACACACACCGTGCAGTTTCCTTGTCGCTTTGTCGTACGATTTTTAGCGACACTATGCTACTGTAACGGCCGTGACCTGTGACCTAGGCGTAATTAGGATAATTAGTGGTCAGACCAGATGAAGGCGGAGTTCGCATAGATTAACCTGATATGTAAGTCCTGATTGGCTAGCGCTAGTAGCCAATCAGTGAGTAGTCAGAGTTGACGAGGGAAGTTACAATCCTGTTTATAATCAGTCGTGACCTGGGACTCAAGGTATGTGTATATGTTAGTTGTAGCTCTGTGTAGATTGTACAGCTTGTAGTATCTAAGTTAGTATCCACCCTGTTGTATTGTCCTACCCTAGACCTATGGTGAATCTCTTACTGTTGTAACCGCTAGACCATATGAACTGTACCTGTTGTATTAGTAGAGTATAAAGCATAGATCTAATAAACACGGCTTCGCAGAAGTAATCGAACGTTGTTTGGCTCTATCTGTTATAGTAAGTAATATAGACGCTAGATAACCAAACACACCAGGCCTAAATTGTTACATTTGGTTCCCACGCCGGTCTGCGAATAACCGTGTTTTACGATCTTGTGCTCAACCCTGTAAATGTAGGAAAAGTTTCATGCTTGATTCTGTGCTGTGTGTGCTGTCTCTTCCGCTTGCTATTTGGGTGCTTGACATTCCGCTTGCTGCTTGAGCCGTCCTGTCTAATAGTGTGTAGCTTCTTCAAGTGCTGGTGTATCCCCTTATCTTCGCCCTGCCTTTGCTTGAGTTTTAGCTGCCTAAGGTTCCTTCTGTTTCTATTTCTGCCCTGACTCTTCCCTAGTTCAAATTTGGCGCTTGGTTTTGGACAGGTTTTGCATAGGATTCTTTTGTAATTCATTCATTACCACCGTCTGCTCACCTATTGTTCCACCTTACCCTTGCTTTTGTTATTCATTTCTCTCTGAACTGTGAATTTCTCACTTCTTGTCACCCCTGGCCAGGTGAGAACCATTGACTGACAAATTCTTTTATCCCATTTTGGCACCCTTGATTGGCAGTTGTTGTTTTAGCCTTAGGAAATTTTTGCATACCAACACTTGTAGTTTCTCACTTACAAATTGTATGTCTTTGTTCCGAAGTGTTATATTTCCACTAAATTTTTCCCACTTTTCCCAAACCTTTTGGCTCTCACTTGGTATTGCTTTCAATAGCCCTGTTCTGTTTCGACTGTTTCGTCTTTCTATTCTTGTTCCGCATTCTATATTCGGTCAGTCCGCGGACCTTGGTACCTGCACGGACAAGTCCCTGGGTCCACCTTTCCCTCCACAGTTGCTCCTGTAATGCTTGGCCGAGGCAGTTGCCGCCTGTAGCCGAGCGGTTTTTCCCGTTGCAGAACCTGTCATCTGGTGACTGAGATGATGGCCCGCTTCCTGTTTCTGCTTTCCATCGGGGTGTGCCTGGTCAGCGCAGAGACATCGTATCCTGCCCGGGACGGTTCCAGGCCACGGTCAGGCGGGAGGACCGACAGAGACTGGACTGCGGCTCGAGGACCTCCTCCAGGACGTGTTTCCAGCAGGGACTACGTGGCCGTTTGTCGGATGCTGTGTTGGCGACATCACCCGCCGTGGACGCGCAGACGCCTAGCCCAGTATTGATTATGGACCGGCAAGACCCTGAGCGCCTACTATTATTCGGACCGGAAATGGACTTGGAATATTTTTTTAGTGTAGAAATAACGATTGTTAGTTAGGCTGGATGGGACAAGTGTAAACATTGTATTCTGTTTGATATTTGTTGTTGTATTATGCTTTGTTATTATGTGTTTTGATGTAAATCTGATATGATGTAACTGCTATAGAAAGATAATGGTCATGTTCATCCAAAGTGAGAAGTTGGAAGGATAATGTGGAATTGACTGAGTTCATTAAGATTGTTGACTTGTTTATGAGGTATTCATTTGTCCAGATTGTGTGGAACAAAGTCTGACCACTTCGTGTTTGAGGGTTTTTGACAGCGCATTGATGGCACATTTGACAGGTTGAGCGGCGCCTGGTTCGAGCAGAGCATGTGTTGATCTTGGTCCTTTCCCTGTGTTTCACTGTGGCTTGTGTCTAGCCGGAATTGTAACTATAGGTTAATGTTAGGTTGTTAGGAGTCAGACGTGGCTTGGCGTGGTCCGCTGCGAGGATGGTGAGTATGCGTGTATTGTTTTGTCCTGCCGTAGCCAGTGTGTTGTAGCCATGGAGTCTCCACCTGGTGGTCGTTTGCGGGTTGACTACGTGTCCCATCGCTCGGGGTTGGATGAGGATTTGAGTGGGCACTCTCTAAGGAGATTTGCTGTAAGTCTCTCCTCATGCCGGTGAGTATGCAGGTTGTGCTACTCAGTTTTTTCAGTCGAGTTAGGTTTTAATAGGTGTTAAGCAACATAGGTAAGGTGAGGATGAACCCTTCTCAGTGGATGGATGTGCCCTCCCGGATTAAGTAAGTATCACATAGGTAAGGTGAGGATGAACCCTTCTCAGTGAATGGATGTGCCCTCCCGGATTAAGTAAGTATCACATAGGTAAGGTGAGGATGAACCCTTCTCAGTGGATGGATGTACCCTCCCGGATTAAGTAAGTATGGTAATAGGATGAACCCTTCCGTGTGTGAGGATGTACCCTCAGGTGAGTATTACGTCACGTCAGAGGATGAACCCCTGTGCTAGAGGATGTGCCCTTGGGTGAGTATTACGCCACGTCAGAGGATGAGCCCCTCCATGTGATAGGACGTGCCCTCGGTAAGTTAATTAAGTAAGTTAAGTCAAAGTTGCTTGGAAAGTGAAGACAACGGTTTAGGTGATTGGACAGGTTATTTGACGAGTTTCCTCCTTGTTCTGTGTTGGATCGGTGTGGCCGGCTCCCTGTCATTTGCTCTGCGCGTGTCCCCAGATTTACGATGTTGTCTTGATTTCTGTGATGCACACTCAACTGTATTTTCTCATGGATGTGCTTGTATTTGATTATGTTCTTCTAATGATGTTTTTGTAATGATAATTAGTTCGCGTACGGGGACGTACGCTGATTGGAAGGGGGGGATAGTGTAACGGCCGTGACCTGTGACCTAGGCGTAATTAGGATAATTAGTGGTCAGACCAGATGAAGGCGGAGTTCGCATAGATTAACCTGATATGTAAGTCCTGATTGGCTAGCGCTAGTAGCCAATCAGTGAGTAGTCAGAGTTGACGAGGGAAGTTACAATCCTGTTTATAATCAGTCGTGACCTGGGACTCAAGGTATGTGTATATGTTAGTTGTAGCTCTGTGTAGATTGTACAGCTTGTAGTATCTAAGTTAGTATCCACCCTGTTGTATTGTCCTACCCTAGACCTATGGTGAATCTCTTACTGTTGTAACCGCTAGACCATATGAACTGTACCTGTTGTATTAGTAGAGTATAAAGCATAGATCTAATAAACACGGCTTCGCAGAAGTAATCGAACGTTGTTTGGCTCTATCTGTTATAGTAAGTAATATAGACGCTAGATAACCAAACACACCAGGCCTAAATTGTTACACTACAATCAACCGTTGACAAGAATCCACAACAAGATTATCCGACACAGGACAGTTGGATTTCGTCCGACACGTACACGACTACCCTAACAACAATGCCGTCCACTCGCTGTCCTCTGCGAAAGTTCCTCTGTGGCGAGTTGAAGTTCGTAAACCGCGAATGTTCCAACCCATAAAATGGATATGACGTAGCCGATTGACATGTAGGCGCGGTCACACATGCAGGCCGCTCAGTTTCCTTGTCGCTTCACGATCGCGCGATTTTCAGAGAGACAATACCAGAACCGACGTCGGGGACTAGGATTCACGACAAGATTTTCCGACACAGGCTAGGACTGTCCCAACAATTCCCGACACATGCACGAATGTCCCAACAATTCCCTCAACTCGCTGTCCTCTGCGGAAGTTCCTCTAGGGCGATTTGAAGGTCGTAAACCGTGAATAATCGGACAAATGAAATGTGACTGTGAGGCAACACAACAACAATGGTGTTTACCTGCGAAGAAACCTGAAAAGTAGAACTGTACAACACCGCGATGTCTTTCTCTACAGAAGTCCGTTCTATATACCCAATTTTGTCTCTAACCCGCAGCGACACCAAATGACAAATGTCTTCACCTCCCCACAATAGCTGTGTTATTGTTAGTGTTGTAAGGGTCACAGGTAAACCAGAAAAACTGGTGTAATCACCTGCCAAATCTGCCTTCAGGGTGGTAAACTTACAATGCAAGGCATGTGGGGTGGTTTATTAATAGAGAGAATAGCGTAAATCATGCCAATTAAAGGGCATGAGAACGTATAAAGTAAAATGTTCTCACATTGTCGATTGTTTGTAATTATAAGTGAGTAGAACGAGCCTTGCACTCTGACCTCGCGTTCTGAGTGTTTGTTTGTCATTACGTGACTTCCACTATTATGTCTGGTCAATGAACCTGGAACGTCATAATGAGGCCACTTGTGTAAAACGGAGGACTTACGTGCATATAGTCAGAAATAAATGGCGTTTTCGCGGAATTTTGGGCTGCAAGCGTGAAATCACTAAGTATATAATGACAATAAGGTACACTACTAATAGTATGTAATGTCACTTAAAATGAATGTGTCGTATATAATGATGGAAGAAATATTATGTATCATGTACAACTGTCGTGCAATAAAATTTCTTCTGTATACTGTTAGATGAAACGTTACTAATTTGGGAAATAACACGAGTCACTTGGCACGTGCATCGGTGATTAGTTGGCATGAGTGTTTTTTTTTTAAAAGATCAAGCATCGACAAATCATCTACAAATTAATGTAGTGAGATCGACAGTCACAGTTGGATTGAAACAATAATTCTTAACAAAGGTGACGTTGTTGTGTACAGTATAATTTATTTGTAAACCTAAATCTCAACAATCTTATCAAATTATATGCAGTAGTCTGATACCACAGTGCCGTGTGTTATACATGTGTTATTTTCACTGTCTACAATTTTGATGTCGCTGAAATAGTAGAAATAGCTAAAGGTAGATAGACAACTACTCTAATCATGGAATATAATTACACCAATACCATTCGTGTCAAGTGATATACTTTCGTTTGGAGATTCCCGTAATGTTTTGATATACTAGAGAAAAAAATCAAAAGTTTCGTGTTCAACTTGAAATTCGTGGCCGTCGTGCGCCATTGTTGCTTCCTCTTAAAGGGTCCCGTCGTGCCACTGGGCTACTATGTACACATTGGCAGTACATGTACTTGACTCTGTATGCACAACAGTTATGTATGTACAGATTTTGGCCGCACCCTAGTATTTAGGACGAAAAGCATATCAGCAGTCAATACACTTGAGTTTCTTTCAAGAAGTTCCAACTGGATGTTCTTGTAAAATAACGATGCTCCTGGATATTGCCTTTGTTTTTTTATTTATTTTAAGAAAGTGTATTATATTGGGAATAAGTCTTGTTCTACCGGTATACCGAGTATTGTACAAGTGATATATGTGCTTCCTATTGTTCTGTCGGCTGCTACATATACATAGTGTATTACTGTCCATTTTCTCCGGGAACAGTTGTTTCGCGGACCTCCAGTCCATTGTTTTCGTACGCTGCCACGGCGCTGTTCCTGTTGTCATCTTTGATGATGGTTACAAAGTCCGTGAGCTCCTTCCCCTCCGCGTGGCCGTCGTCTTTCTCCTCCTCCGTACAGATGACGATGACTCGGTAGAGCTGGAGCACGATCACCAACGCGTTCTTCCCCACGAAGAAGAGAAGACCTAAGGTGTTACGAGACCAATTTTAATTAGCGTTTCTTCATAATTATTTCTTCTTTTATAATAATAATAAGAAGAAGAAGAAGAAGAAGAAGAAACAAACAAACAAAAAAACAAAAAACAAACAAACAAACAAACAAACAAACAAACAAACAAACAAACAAACACACAAACCTTGCGTTATGATGTGCTCGTAGAAGATGAGGTACAGCCGGAACGCCAAGAACGGGCCGTCCTGCATCAGGATTGTGGTGGAAATCGCGAAGATGTCCGGATGGCAGCAACCGCAGATTGTCCGCTTCTTCTGCACTTCTTCAACAGATCGCCTGGCGGCGCCACAGTGCTGGCACACGGAGTCCCGATGGTGACCGTTGTGCCACATTGGAGGTTGGTTTTGCCCGTTGAATGTTTGGCTATCCCGCGAGATGGTATGGTCAACGTTAACTGTTTCGACAGTATTTATCGCACCAAGACGCGATTTTCTTGCTTTGACGGCCGTATAGACGATAGTAAATTGTAGCAGACTCCAGGAAAAGAGGGCGAGGACCGAGTAGACCACCCTGGTGTTATACATCACATTCTCCTCTTCGAACACTTCAAACAGTTCCACGATGTCGGCGGCCATGCCGATGTAGACCAATAGGAGCTGAGAAAGCTCGTCACGTGTGAGGTCTCCTCTAGGCAGCAGCCAGCGGCCAATGATGAGAAGAAACACCAGGATCTGTTCCAGGGCCAGGACCCAGTTCTCGATCGTGATCGCCGCCTACAAAAAAAACAAAAAACAGAAAAAAAAGATTACTTTTAACATTCCAGCTCATTCAATGAGTTACCTGTGCCATCGTTTGAAACGTCAAACCTGAAGACCCATATAACAAAGCAACATATAACCCCCACAAGAATTGTGAAAAGATCCATTGACCGAACCAGACATATCCCGTCGTCGTTTTCGTGGCGATCTGGGTTTACGGTAATTTTGCCACAAAGGGGATGCTACTTTTACTTTAAGAGCACCCCTGAACATCTAAACAACATGACGGCTTGGTTGCGTATGTGCCAATCGCGCGATACGGCAGAATTGGCCGCGTCTTGGGGTATTCAGGGGGGTTTAAAGACCCTCAACCCACCCGTCCGTTTGTTGAGAGTGCAGGGAAGCTAGGTACATCCAGAAACCGCGGGGCGAAAACGGAGCATCGCGCAGCCAACGGGAAATGTCTGGTTCGGTCAATGGATCTTTCCACGAGCCGTGAGGGTTATATAACGGGTTATATGACGCTACCAGCAAAAGACGTACTCCAAAAGTCGCCACGGCTAAGACAGAGGTAGGTTTTGATTACACAAAGACTGCAAGGCAATTAGAGATAGCAGGCTTCATCCCTATACCCATACTGCTTTGCGACCCTTCTAGTTCCACAGACAGCAGACAAAGATAGCAGCACAGCACTGAGGATGTATGGCAATTTTAATGCTGCATTGTGTATATCGCAGAAATAGATATACACACACGCGCGCGGAAGGCACACACACACACACACCATACACACACAAACACCTACACACACACACACACACACACACACACACATACATACATACATACACACAGTCAAACAAAGAGACATAAACAATACTTCATTCTCATAGGGTGAAGTCAAATCTTACGTTGATTCCGATGGAGTGCAGGTGAAATGCATCTGGAGTGTCGCTCGTCACTGTGACGTTTTCGGTCGCGTTCTTGCACCCTTCCTGCAGTTCAGATCTCGCCGCCAGGCGTCGCTCCAACTGATCCAGCTCCAAGAACCAGATCGAGGGCACGGTGCAGCCCAGGAAGAAAAGCACGCTGGGACAGAACCTGAAAACAAACAAAAAAAATCACTGATTTTTCGTTTACATATTTTATTTTTGTGTGCTTACGTCGTTCGTATGTTGTTCTATGCGCAGTGTGTCAGTCATTTTCAGAGAGAATTCCTACCATTGACATCTAGATATTAGTACTGTGAAGCATTTCTGTTTTTTTTTGCCAAATTTTGCATCACATTTACAAGTTGCGTTTGCCTGCACCCAATCACCTACGTCAGCAAGTTCTGTGCACACATAATCGGGTAAAACCAAGTTGACCTTGACAGCCTAACCTGTTTAACATGTGCACAGGGACTACTGACGTCAATAATTACATAAATGTAGCTATAAGTAACTTAACTATTTTCTATAGTCAAAACCTTTAGAAAAGCAAACACATATGCTGTCATGAATAGTTCAAGGACATTAATGCATGCACAAAAAATATGTTCTTCATGTCCTTCATGATATGTGCTCCTCAGTGTATCTAAAAGACGTACTAGTACCACTGATTCACCTTCTAAATCCTAGTTACTAATCAACGTCCTTTACAACAGGCAACTTCGAAGCAAAAAGAATGAAGAACCGGCTACCTCACAACACATACGCAAAACACTCCTTGGTCATTTTGGTGGCATGTACTATAACATGGTCCTTTTTTCACTGGCGTTAACGAAGTACAATTTTTTTCTTAACACAATTTACGCTCTGTTGTATTGTATAAAGTGTCGTTTTGTTCGGCAGGCGTTATATTACAAAACAATGTGAATACGTGCAAACCCAATGTTTTACACTTGGGTGGATTTTTAGAAACTCAGTTTCTGAGACTGAACATTCGGCTGTAGGGAGAGCAAAATACAAAAAACACGCTGAAAGCTTGTCGTAGGAAAACTTCTAGCTTCTTCTTGTTAACAAGTTACATTACGACTCTTTTCAACTTTGCTAACTCAATTTCAGAAATCTCTCGTAGCAAAGGGTATGTCATAATTGACCTAAAACGTAATATATATACCCGCTTAATTCTTAGGCTATCCCCTTGGTATTGGTGTTAATGTGCCTCACTATAACCACAAAACGGATTAGAAATATGGAAACATAAATCTGGTGGCGTATTCTCAGTGAGCTTTTTAGGAAAATTAAATCAAACAGTATTGGTTTTAAAAACTTTTGCACTTGATCTCGTTATAGTGAATTCCATAGTTGTAATATTGTTAGTGGACACAAAGACTACAGAAATATTCTCACAGAAATGTAGGCAATTTTTCCAGATATATTTTTTATCTTACTTGTACTGTAGACTAAACTGAGGGTGTTATAGTAAAGATTACACTCAGAATAGATTAAACTTACTATACATGTTTTTTTTCTCTTGTTTTAGATTTAAAATTTTCGCTGACCAATTTCTCATAATTGAGGGAAGCTGAAATTTCCCTCACTCATAACTGGTAGTATTGATCAGACTAAAACAGTTCAGAAACCATTATCATTATTTCTTTCATACTTCATAGGTGGTAACAGTCATTGTAGCAAGTAAAAATCCACATATACCTACATTTGTATACAAACCAGTACATGGCCCAGTGCAGGTTAGGTGCAGGTTAGGTGCAGGTAGACATCAGAAATACCTACACGGCTCCAATTTTACCTGCACTAACCTGCATATGCCGAAGGGCGGTTATACCGGCTATACAGATACAGATATGCAGGTGGTATTTCAAGCCATGATAACTTATACTGTCATCAAAACAACAAATGTTCGCATTTATGAAGAGGCGTGTCACAAAGCTCATATTATAAAAAATGTAAAGATACTGACCATTTCCACTCCTTGCCTTTCCTCGCAATCAGCGTGAACAGCGTCTCGATGAACAGTCCAACTTCTGCCAACATCAGGAACCAGAAGTTAGAAGTCCCCAGTGCGATACTCGCCCTCCAAATGCACAGAACACCGTGTGCAGCGAACAGGAGACGGGTCAGGAGAGCTTTGAAGATCACACAGACCTCCATAGTTCTGGTATGTTTGGCGTATTCACGATAAAATCCTTGTGTACAGACAAGCGAGGTTAGGTATGTACTGGTACTCTATCGATCTGTCAGCGCAGACAACGTTAACCAAGGGCCGTGACTGGCTGAACCACACTTGTCTTAGCTGAATGATTCGCACAGACAACTACGTCACATCCTCCTTTTCTCGGTACAATGACACACGATATCTTGTCTCCAAAATAAACAGGACGCAAACAAAACAGGAACTGGATTCCTTTCCCTAGAAACGCGGATGCGGCAACTGTTATAGCTAGGTTGTAGGCACCTTGGAGGTCGATTTTAGCTCACGATTCAGTCATGCAGAACAACCGGTCACAAGTCGTCATCTTGGTGGTCCTTCCTTCTCGAAGGTGCGACAAAACGTCGTCTTGATTCACCAACACACCTTGATAAGGTCCTTCCTAGAAGACAGGTGTCTTAGTAACGAAGTTTACCATCGTTTCCTGGCCTAAAATATCTGGGCGTGGTTCTGTGCTAGCCTCTCCTAAATTATGTCCCAAGAGGCCACTTAAGCTGGAGAACAGGTACTACCAGTACAAAGGAACAATACACCAAGTGAAAGGGTCATACCATTAACTATTGTGGGTGGGGCACTGTGACAGGTGTGTTAAAATAGAGCTCTTGATCATCTTTAGACAGTGTCCGATGTGAGTCATTTTAGTATGAATAAAATGACTGATACAGTGTATAAGAAGGGAGACTAGACAGGATGGAATATGACAAAAATCTTTGGATGATGGTAACTATGTTTGTCCAAATAACAGAATGCGACTAGAATTATTTTTAGGAGTCTTTTTCTTATAGTCGTTTCATTGCAGCTAGTATATAGACTGCATCTTTTTGTCTTTTCTTTGTGTCTTCCTGTTGTATATTTTCCTGTCTTCTTGTAGGAAGGCCACTACACATATTTGGTTATCATTTTTGGAAGGCTTGAATTTTTGTTCATGACACTCATTTTTCCTTTGTTAATGTAGTACGTGGTTGGACCCGTATGTCCTGAAAATTTCACTCACCTTTGACATCAGGAAGGTAGAAAACTTTCTCCTCAAACATGCTTCCCAGAGCCTTTTTTACCCCCATAGTTAAGCCTACAATAGTTCATGGGCATAATCACACATACAGCTTCGCAGTGACCACCATCCTGACTATGCTAATCTAATCTACATAGCCGTTTCGCTGCAGAAAACACCGAGGTGTAGTGTTCCCTCTCTCTTCACAAAGGAACGATATTCTCTTACATACGGGCACCTTGAAATCTCCGTCACTCAGAGTTTGTTGACAAAAACAAAGTCTAGTTTCCATGGTTTACTTGATGTAATTACCGCTGGACGTTTGGGCAGACTGGGCCGTGGTTATATATAACGTTAGGGAACTATTTATACACCTTTAGCACGCGTAATCTCCAAGCAGATCTTTCGGTGTCTGCAAGACAGTATAAAATTGGCCAGACAGTATCAAATTGGCAGGGCAGTATCCATTTGGCTAGCGAAAAAAAATAAAATAACAGTACAAAAAGAAAGTCAAATAAAAACGCCTAAAACATGCCAAAAATATTAAGCCGAAGCCTAAACCTCTGCTTGGAGAGTATAGCACGCGGGCTTAGGGCGTAGACTTTGTGTAGCAAAAACAAAATGTTTTTTTTAATATATTGTATTTTTGATCTAACAGGTGGCAATATGAACAGAACTCTGTGGTGTTTCTTTGAGGAGCGATCATAACACAAACAGAGTAAAACACAGTGTCACTTCACTCATACTGAAGAATGGTGGACATTTCCACAGGCACTACGCCTTGAGTACGGCGGTTTTTCTCACGCGTTTCCTAAGGAGTAAGGAGGACAGCTGACTCTATAACACAGCCGAGAACGAACCACTCGTTGTGATCACTCGTGAGGAACTACCGGCTCCGTCATTGTCTCCCCGCACGAGGTTTTTGTTCGCTCCGTTTGCGGACTCTGGCGGACACGTCAGCTAATTACACACAACTCCGCCAGCTGAAGGCTCTTGACGTTTCCCGCGTGTTACTCTCGTAGAAAGAGTGTTTTTATCCAGGGATGGTTGGTCTCACAAATATATGTAGCCAGTAGCAACTTTTGGAGAGGACGTTATTCGGATCAGGATGACGTTTTCACTCACGTGACTATGACGTAAAACATTCGGGAGTAGTCGGGAGGTTGGGCTATAGTTGGGGACCGCTTGGCTGGTGGTCGGGGCGTGGTTGGCAGTCAAATTTGACTCGAATTTAACTCAAATTTGATTCGATTCGTATCGAAGGGTGGACGTGGCCTTAATCTGGTCAGACTGCTCCCAACCTTGGTTGGTTGATGGCGGGAGAAGGTTCTGAATGTGTGACAGGGGCTTTAGGTACAGACCGTGAAAGATCACAGGGATAGTGGTGATAAGCGACCCCTACCGATAGTTACGAGTATTGCATGTTAGGTTTACACTAACGCCAGGCGGGTTTAAAGTTCAGAGGTTGACTGGCAGCTGGTCAAACCAGTTCAGAGGAATTTGTTTTCATGCTCAGCCGCTGCAATGATGTTTCAAAAGACTATTATACAAGATGTGACCCTGAGTACAAGGGCGAAGGTTTTCGTCCTACTGTTACTATGGCAACTGTACTTCTCACACGCAGGGCCAGCGCTACCGGACAGGCCGTTCAACATTGTGTGGAACGTCCCGTCCAGAGCATGTGCGAAGAAGTTCGGGTAATCACATATATTTTAGCCTCTTCCAGGCTTCAGAAACAGCTGGAAAGAGTAGAAATTGACCAAATAGACATATAACATGCCAGGGGAGTTGGTCCGCTCCCGATCTCAGGAGCGGCAAATTGTTCTCTTTTATCTGACCAACTCCCTTGGCATGTTATCTGTCTATTTGGCCAATTTCTACTTTTTCCAACCGATTCTGAAGCCTGGTAGAGGCTAACTGTTTTTTTTTTTTTTTTTACAAACGTTGCATTCTGTATCTTAGATATTGTAGGTTATCTACGCTTATATGTTGAAATGTTGCACAGAAATACAAATAAAAGGGTACAAAACAATTTATGATATTGCTTTTCCTAGCATTGAGATCAGCTTGGATGGGTACGAGATCGTGTACAATCCTGGGCACGAGTGGAATGGAACGTACATGACCATTTTCTACGCCAACGACCTCGGCTTGTACCCGAACATTCACGAACACACGAGCGAGGAGACCAATGGGGGACTGCCTCAGGTAGGGATGAAACTTTGAAAAAACAAAAACAAAAACAACCCACGATCTTTTCCTGATTTATGATCATCTGGAAACGATCTGTCCGAAATACAAAACGATGTAGAGTTAGGACCGTAGATTTTCTGTGCTCATTGACATTTGGGTTGGTGACAATTTGTGGACAGTTTTCGACATTCGTACCGCAAAATGTTCGAAATTTGTATCGCAAAGTATTCCCCCAATATGTAGATGAGCGTTTGTTGCAATTTCTCGAAATTAGGGCTAGTCAAGCAAATTCTAGACCTGTAAAATGAACCAAATGTCTTACGTGGGTGTCAATAATGGAAAGATAAAAGCAATCGCATTCCGACATTTCCAGTCGTAACTGTATTGAGTCGTCCACCGCAGAAAGCCGACCTGCAGGCCCACCTTGCCAAAGCTACAGACGACATCTACCGACTGATACCCGACGCAGACTATCGCGGTCTGGGGGTGATCGACTGGGAGTTCTGGAGACCGCTGTGGAGGAGGAACTGGGGTTCAAAGGTGCATGTTGTATCCAGGACCGTTCTTTATCCAGAACCATGCTCAGCGGGGCCGGGTTTAAATCTACGTTCTTTGATACGAGCAGACTATCTAGAACCGTGCCTGATCCAAAACCTAACCCATTCAGGCATAGAACTATAGATAGGTACGGTTCTGGATAGTCCACGCTTATCGCAGAACCGTCCCTGGGGCAGATTTACGTTCTTGAATATGCAGAGACTATCCAGAACCGTGCCTGATCCTAACCCTAACCCATTCAGACATAGAACTAAATAGGCACAGTTCTGGACACAATAGTACATCCAACTAGAGTCCCGCCATACCTTCGCTAAATGATGTTAATCTTTACATATATGAACTGATATATTATAAAAGTTTCTCATTGAAGGTACAAAATGATATCAACATTAGCGTAAACTATATCAGTTGAGGATCTTCGTTTGCATGAATTGTATCAGTTGATAATGTTATAATTTTTATAAATCATGAATATTAGAGTTATAGATTTGTTGTGTATTTTTGTCTAAAGTATTTTTTTTTATTTCTGTATGAAGAACATCTACCGCACAAGGTCAGAAGAACTCGTCAGACAAAAGTTCCCGTATGCTAGCAGGGCGGAAGTGACGACAAGAGCAAGAGAGGAGTTTGAGGAAGCAGCGAGGCTGTGGATGAGGGAAACCTTGAACCTGGTTAAGACGTTACGCGCGGGAGGCTTCTGGGGGTTTTACTTGTTCCCGGATTGTTATAATTTTCCACATATGAAAAGACTTCAAGAGGACCCCACCTATGACTGTCGGAAGGTAACCGTTTTTTGTGCGTGTGTGTGTGTGTGTGTGTGTGTGTGTATCTAACGTTATGTGTGTGTGTGTGTGTGTGTGTGTGTGTGTGTATCTAACGTTATGTGTTTGTGTGTGTGTGTGTGTGTGTATCTAACGTTATGTGTGTTTGTGTTTGTGTGTGTGTGTGTTTTTGCGTGTTTTTATCTGTGTGTGTGTGTGTGTGTTTCTCACTCTGTAGCTGTATACATAATTTAGGCAGGTGTGTGTATGTATGTGTGTGCGCGTGTCTGTGTTTTCATACTAAAAGTACGAACAGCATAAAATGTTAATACCAATTAAAGTTGCATGTTGTCAAAAGTGCGTATTCAATCAATTGCCTTTTTAAAAGAAAGTGCTATTTGTTTTTTTCAGAAAGTAAAATCTGACAATGACGAACTTCACTGGTTGTGGGAGGGAAGCTCGGCGTTATACCCTTCAGTATACCTGTCCAACGCCTTCCGAACACTGCCCAGCTCGGAGCAGTACGTTCGTGCCCGAGTGGCCGAAACCTTCCGAGTCATGGACGCTCGGCAAAGTTCGGATATTCCCGTCTATCCTTACGCGTGGCTTCGGTACAGGGAGTCATTGGAGTATCTTACGGAAGTTAGTGATATTTTTGTCTTTATTGGATGTTAAACCGATCTGTAGGGCGATTGGTACACATTTCGGTTTGACGCGTTCAGTACTTTAATTGTCGTATCATTATGACAACAATATTGTTAACACAGCAGTTGTGTGATTGGATACGTTTCATAATTGCCAGCCCTGAACTTGTACATATGTATTTCACATCAAACAGAAACATAATGAAAACCCGCAAATGGTCATCCACACACATTACAAAAGAGGAAATAGAAGCAGCAATGACTTGACCAAAGTATTTGACATTTGATGAGTTTTGTAGTGTTCTCTACAAATGAAAAATCATGATAAACTAAAATCTTAATTATAAATAATCGTTTGTATCAGTTGAATGGCTAACTGTCACGTGGGTGTCCATTATTTTTCCGTGTTGTTGCATTATTGTTTTCTCTCAGACTGACCTGGCCTCGTCCATACAAGAGCCGGCTGGCCAGGGTGCGGCTGGCGTGGTCATCTGGGGGGCCTGGGCGGACGTCAACACGAAGGTACCAACTGGAAGTCTATTTATTTTTGCATACAACACGATCTACTTGGTATCTTTTACTCTCTCTCTGTCTCTCTGTCTCTCTCTGTCTATGTGTGTGTGTGTCTATGTGTGTGTGTGTCTGTGTGTGTGTCTGTAGCAGTGTGAATGAGTTTGATTGTTTCTTATCCTTATTATTTGCATGTTCACAGGAGAATTGTTTAATACTTCGCGATTATGTGACATCGATATTCGGACCGTTCGCTAAGGAAATGATAGAACAGGCGGCTGACTGTAGCAGAAGGGAGTGTAACAACCACGGAAGGTAGGGGGAGACAATATCATGCAATTTTTGAGGGACCTTAACCTCTGACCTCTCCCATATAATCCCTTGAGGCGCTGGAATTACAAGATGGCCAATTCTCGACGACTACTTACATGTAGACCCAAAGTCTTTTTCAATTTCTAGACTAGTACTAGTAGTAGGTTCATTTACATCAAAATGAACCAACTATATGTTGTTTTACACAACTCATGATAACATACATCATGTACCTGTAGATGCGTGACTAACTACGAGAGAACGCCGATTGATCAAACACTGGAGCAAGGGCGATTGGAGGAGGGGGCTTCATCTGTTGTTCAGCTTGAGGAAAATGTAAGGTTTTGTCGCTGAGTCATTGAGTCTACTGTTCGCTATTGTACACTTTTAATTGATAAGGACCTAGTCACAAGGCCTGCTCTGAGCCCGTGTGTGAGTGTGTGTGTGTGTGTGTGTGTGTGTGTGTGTGTATGTGTGTGTGTGTGTGTGTGTGTTTCTGTTTCTTTGCATTGCAGTTTCTGTACATCCTGCCAGCGGGCGCTTACCCATATATATATACAGGTTCTATGGACATAAATATTGCAGTTTATCATTTCCCCTAATACGTTAGGCACCTTTCTACCTTCACAGCCCGTATCAGAAGATATAGCCTCGCTTAGAGCCAGGCTGCAGTACCTCCCTGGCCGGCAGGGGACGTCGTGCCGTTGTTACCAGGGTTGGACAGGAGAGAGATGCAGCGTCGGACCGCATGAAGAGTTATGAATGGAATTTAACAATAAAGCAATAAACAAACAAACAAACAAACAAATAAATAAATAAATAACAAAATTAGTAATAGAATGGAATGTGTGTTCTATATTGTACTGAAAGCACAGTTTTCTTTTTTACAAAAACTTTTTTATTGGCACAAACGCCGATGCGAATCCAGTGCTACTTTCGTTTAAATCATCTATAGCTCAGTCGAATTCACGAGGTCAGTAATAAAAATCATGGTACAGGAGCGACATCTACCGAAATTTATCTAAACTGCAGGTATTCACTTGTCTCTGTCTCTCTCAATGGATCAAAAAGTGGGCGGACCAGTAGTGCAAGTAGTACACTACTATTGACAACTATTTACGGCATTCGGCTATGCTGCAACCTAGTCTCTACCTTACACAAACATGTTAGTATATACACCGGCTTCCAACCCCGTCACCCTTGCACTATTGGCTGTGAGCCTACCAATGCTATGCCTTGCGGGGTCGTCTCTTCCGGACAGACCCTTCAATGTAGTATGGAACGTGCCAAGCAGGTCATGCAAAACAAAATTCGGGTAAGTAGAGTCTACATGGTAGTTTAGAAATTAGCATTTTTGACTTTTTTCTCTGATATGTTGTCCAACTTGTAATGCCTATGGCGCATTGGAATGATAGTGGTATATCAAGGTGTTGTTTTTGAACACATGTTTGATACAACTGAGTTGTACGTAGACACCCTTAAGCCCTGGTTCAGCCAACCGTTGAAATGCCTCACATGCCTCTCTTAAAATGATTCTTCTAGAGTGGATCTAAACCTGGGACAGTACGACATAGTAGTGAATCCAGGACAGGCCTTCATCGGACCGTACATATCACTGATCTACGAGATGAAACTGGGAATGTGTCCGGCTTATCATGACTATGATTTGGAACAGGCAAGACATGGCGGCCTTCCACAAGTGAGCATACACTATCTAATGACCTTGACACAAAAGGTCATACAGAGCCGTTTAACAGCTGGGTGTATACCGGTAAACGGGTGTTAACAGCATGGTGTGTATACACAAAGGGTAACACACATTATAGATATCCAGGACGCATTTCAATACTGAGGGAGGGTCATGTTATGGTTTTATGAAAGAGTAAAATATAAAAGGACAATATGATCTTTACATCGAAGTTTATAATTCAATTATGGACGCTATTTTAGAACGCTAATAATTTTATGCTTTGGGTAGAGGTGTGACCCGGTTATTTACAGCTAAAGATTTCACAATTCAGTCCGAGCTGTATAGGTATAACCAACACAATAAGCGCCATGTAACATATGCACGTATATGTACAAAATATAAAACAGATTAAGTCCGTTTGGCACGTTTTATTCAAAGAAATGGGTTGGTCGCTTGAAGGTTAGCTTTCTTGTTGAATAAGTTGAAATAAAAATGTTCTCCATGCCTTTTTTCATACAGACCGTAGATTTGGGTGATCACAAGACAAAAGTCGCAGACGACATCGCCCGGATCATCCCTGATGCCGACTACCAAGGGTTGGGGGTTATAGACTGGGAGTCCTGGAGACCGCTGTATGAAAGGAACTGGGCCAGAAAGGTAAAGAAACAAGAAAGGTAACATTTGCAAAGGAAATGCATAATGTTTACCTTCACATGGTCAAGCCTAACAAACTACTGTTCTGTTTATTCTTACCAAACACAACAATATATATGGTGACCAGTCCCTCCAGCGCCGCCCCACTTGCTACATAATGTCAGCATTGCTACAGCACCAGTTACCATATATGCATGGTGACAGCCGTCTGGTCCAGGTCATTGACGAGAAGAAGACACCGACCTAAAACAATATGTTTTCCTTCTGCGAAGGTAAACATAAATAACATTATTTCTCTTTAAAATGATATAGAACATCTACAGAAAGCAGTCTGAGGAGCTTGTTCAGTCAAGACATCCTGACCTTTCTAAGAAAGAGGTGAAAGCCAACGCCAAGGAGGAGTACGAGACCGCCGCCAGAGCCATGATGGAGGACACCTTGACCTTGGTGAAGAGCCTTCGCCCCGGGGGATTCTGGGGGTTCTACTTGTTCCCTGACTGTTACAACACTCCGGGAAGCATCAGGAGCAGGAAGGGAAAAACTTATGGCTGTCCGCAGGTGGGTTTTGCTGGATTTGTTTTGGACAACAAATCCGGCAAATATCAGGGAGGAGGTCTCCCAACATCTGAGGATCCGGCAATAACTACACAGTACCACTTCCTGGGCACTTGACCCCAACTTAAGGGGTGTTGCCCAGTATTCATCCAGATCCAGAACTGCCCCTCCAATTTACGAAACTTTTTTTTCTCTTTAACTAACGCTACCTTCGGGGGCCAGCCATAATTTTATCACCCCCCCCCCCCCCCCGTTACGTTCTAGCCTCTCACTCTCCAGACTTTCCTCACTCCACCCAGGTGTAAAATAGGTACCTGACTTCGGTTTGAGAGGTAAAAGTGGTGGTAGGAGAGGGATGGGCTCCGCCTTCCAATACCGTGCTCTAGACACAGTGGATTAACAACCCATTGCCCCTACAGCCGGCTAGCCTCAAAAAGGCTATGGGACTACCTTTACCTTTACCTTTTACTTCCCCTGTGTCCTAGAAAGTGAAAGACCAGAACGACAGACTAGACTGGTTGTGGGAGGCCAGTACAGGTCTGTACCCGTCCGTGTACGTCACCTACCTGTTCAAGAACATGGTCAACACGGAACAGTTCGTGCGGGGAAAGGTGACGGAGGCCTTCCGCGTCATGGACTCCAGACAGGGGGAGGACATCCCTATCTACCCGTACATGTGGCTGAGGTAGGGCAATGGATGATTGAGTGAGTGAATGATTGAATGATAGAATGAATGTACAATTAATATACAGTGTAATGTGTGACTGGACTTTCCATCCCATATAGATATTTGCATCATATATAATATCTATTTCGATCTGGTGTTTTTATAGTTGGAATAATTTAAACTTGGCCGTAGCTAATTGTATAAATATGAACGTATATATGCTTTGTTATATCGTATTGTTCTTTCCTGCAGGTACCGAGAAGAAATAGAATACATCACTCAGGTGAGAATACATTTGCTAATTGCTAACCATCCGTCACTCCATCCTATCATTTTCGTAACAAACGTAAACTTACCTTACCATAGTAGTAACTCAGCAAGAAAGGTGGAGTATTAGAACATACATCAGTAAGCTACAGCACAACACGCACGTACACACCTAGTATGAAGGCAACATATAGAAACTAAGAGACTTGAGTATCTTGACAACACGATATCTGCCTCCTCTGTTACACCCCAGGCTGACTTAGTACATTCCATCGGTGAGATCGCAGGCCTGGGATCGGCTGGAGTCGTCATCTGGGGGGCGTCCTTTGACGTCAACAGTAAGGTAATGATAGAAGCCTACTCACAATCACTTGTCACTTCTGCCTTTATGATTGCTTGCCCAGAATGAATATAAACTTCATTGTCACAATAGATAAAGCTATAATGAAGAATATGTTATACACTGGAGTACAAAATGTAATGTCATCATCAACGTATATGTGTATGCTAATGTTCTTCTTTGATTGCAGCCAGACCTGCACTAGTGACCACTTGGCCATTGTGGTCACTTTTTGGTGGTCTCTTTCCCATTGACCCAAGCATTAAGAATCCTGTCTATAGTGGCCTCCAACATATACTGTGACAATTTTCTACAATATGTTGTGAATCATGATGAATTTTGTAGCAATTTTGTGTTGACTTTCGTGATGAATTTTTTGGTGAGTTTGTGATGAATTTTGAGATGGATGTTGTGATGAATTATGTCCAATATTAAAAGGAAAAGTGCGTGCAACTGGAGGAGTATGTCCGGACGGTGTTCGGTCCGTACGCCAAGAAGATCACCTCTACAGCTGCAGAGTGTGGAGAGAGGGAGTGTAGCGGCCACGGCAGGTAAAGGACAGGTGTCATGTCAAATACGGTGCTTACTAGCCTGGGTGCCAGACTGTTTCCAGGGCCTACACAGGCCAGTTCCTCGGCTCCAGGGACAACATACCCCCAAGGAAAATACAGCCCCTCTCAGTTAGACCCTGATCCACATGCTGGCTAGTAACTGTGGCCTAGCGTGCTATGGGTCTGGCATCCAGGCTAGCTGCTTATAAAATGTACGTTGTTTGTACTCTCTAAGTCGAAGTTTAGGCTTCGGCTTATTTTTGACGTGTTTTACGCGTTTTTGTCGGGCTTTCTTTTTCGTACTGGTATTTTTTTATGCCAGCCAATGGCAAATATGAAATGGTAGAGACATATAATTTACAATGATGAGAAAGAAGAGAGGATGAATAGACGTTACCTGGCAACCAACCGACCGACCGACCATTCAACCAACCAACCAACCATTCAACCAACCAACCAACCAACCAACCAACCAACCAACCAACCCAACCAACCAAACCAAAACCAACCAACATAGTGGCTGTCACCTGGAAACACCGTACAGTTTATACAGTCTGAAATAGACCAGCAATTCATTCTCATTCCTATGCCCTGTTCTAGATGCGTGACCAATTACGAGACAGCTATCAGCCATGAGATGATGCAGGGTGCGGGCGGGCTGGAACAGGCGCAGGCTCTACAGGTGGACGACTTCCCGGATATAACCCCGCTGACCCCGGAAGAACTTGCTGCCCTGGATGAGGAAGAGGACGCTCCGTTCTTTCAAGCTGAGGACGAAGAGGTACCTAATTATTACTCTCCAAGCAGAGGTTGGTGGAGAAAATTGTAATCTTTCCATCATATGCCCCGTTTTCTGTCGTCACTCTCCACCAGAAAACATGATAGAAAGGTAACAATCTTCTCTAATAACAATCTCACAAAGATCCAAGTGCGCATGCGCGAGTGATGGATTGTGGTCTAGGTCAAAGTTCAAGATCCTTTCGCAGTGCAAAATTCCAATTTGCGTAAACGTTCTTGCAATAGAATAGAAGATTTAAACAGTCACAAAACTATTATAAGGTGATATCAACGGATGAGCCCTGATGATGCGGAGGTTTAGGTTTCGGCTTTTTTTTGACGTGTTTTAGGCGGTTTTATCGGGCTTTCTTTTTTGTACCCCTAATCTTTTTGCCCTGCAAATGATACAGTCTTGCCAGTTTGATACTGTCTTGCCAATTTGATACTGTCTTGCAGCCTTCAAAAAGATAAGCTTGTAGATCACTGATGATGATATTCCTCTCTCCCATCCAGGACCAGGGCGGGCCCAATGACGACGTGCTGGAGTATTTCCAGCAGATTGAGCTGCAGCCGGGCAGGGAGGGCGTGACGTGCCGCTGTTACACCGGCTGGGCGGGGGAGACCTGCGCCTCGCCCGTACATGGGGAGCTGTAGATACTCGGGGGTATATATCTTATTTATTTGTTTTATTAGTTCAGCTGTACAAGATACAGCCAGGGTCGCCCAACTAGTTACAAGACTATTTTAAAGGGCTGACCCTGGAACAAGAACAAGAAGCTAGTACATAATATATGGACGGGACATTAAAATCAAAGTCATCAACTCATTACATCTACACGATTATCTGCTAAAAATACAATTACATTGCGAGGTCAGGGTCTGCATTTAATTCACTGTGTATGGATCTCCAAGTGAGGTCCGGATTTTGTTGGTATATATAACTACATGTATATAGAATAAGGTTATGGTAAGGTCACAATTCATATCTTTTCATCAACATATGTAAATTAAAGACTTTTTCGAGGCAATAATTCTGAGTTTGTCCAAGTTATCAATGCCTGTACACGGGAGAATATAGACGCTTTGAGTCAATGTTTGCCGTAATCATTGTCCACAGCAGTTGGCATTGAGCTCAAGGTAGCTGCATTTCAAGACGAGTTGCTGGATGGCGCTGTGATACTTTTGCCTCACACAAGTCGACATTGGTGCACTGCAATAGTATAATGATTTAAATCGTCGGTTATTATCACGCTCAGGGGCGCGGATACCTGCAATTCAGAAGAAGTCGCCAGGCAGCGCTGTGATACGTATTCATATAGTTCACTTTAGTTTTACCAAGGACTGGTTCTACAGTCCAAATCCTATAGCCTCTACCAGGCTTCAGAGGAGATCGGAAAGAGTAAAAATTGGCCAAATAAACAAATAACATGCCAGGGGAGTTGGTCCGCTAAAGGAGTACAATTTGCCGCTCTGAACGTCCTATACTACATGTGCAGCTGCTTGTGATTTAATGTTCAGATGCTCAGAGTAGCAATCATCCAGGCTCTCTATTCTCCCGGGCTCTTCTGTTTGCTACATGAGTCCATATATACCGGCAAATTATAGCTGTGTTAATGGTAGTTAACCACTCTGCAAGTACAAACACCACTACAGCTGATCACTTTGAAAATGACCTCAAAGTCGGGATTCGAATGGAGTCAGTCAGTCTTATAAAGACTATGACATTAAACTGCGCATAACAACGATGGATAGTACAGTTCCTTTACAACTAAATAGACAGAAAAGGAAAAAAAGTGTAAAAATGTGTAGAAAGGTAATCCATTATATAATTGCTCTCTTGCTTTGAGTCCCATTTTCTCTTCGGTCAAAAGGTTAGATAAGTTGTTTTATGGTACCCTGTGGAGGAGTCTGAATAAACTGTTCACAAAAGAACTAATCTCCTCCGACACTTTGACATATGTGCGCAGTACGTCCTAATTACAGAGATAACTTCCCCCATACTGTAGTGGCTTCTTTGATCCCTGAAAAAAGGTCTTGTCTTTGCTTAATTTTGAACACGCTGCGATCTATTATAACAAAGTTTGCGGCATACTTTCTATTAGCAACGTAGGTTTCTTAAATTGTATTTTTTGAAGGTGCGGAAAGCTTTTCTGGTGGTTTATGTGGACAGGTGTGAAGACATTTAAGTTTGGTCATTAAAAGTCCATTTTCACCTCCCGTTTTTCTGGGAGGACCAACTGGTCGTTTTTATTGCACCTTTGCGACGAAGTAGGCGGGCGCGGCAGCTAATTGCGCCCATTTTTCACCCAAACCTGTCCGAAACACCTTGTTGTCTTCGCCCACGACAAAAGAAGGTGTGAAGAAGCTAGTTTATCATATAATCGTGCCTAGAAGCATGGTATTATCACCTACATACCGCGCTTTGGAGAAAAACAACAACTAAATTTAAGTAACATCGTATTTTCAAAGCTGCACAAAAAAGATTATACTTTACACTCATTCCTAAGCCAATGAGTAGAATTTTCCCGTGCCTTTCTCGCATAGAATTGTTGATAAGATCATAGAGTATGATTTGTAGGTAATAATAAAAAAAGCTGTGTACATAAAGAAAAAAAAAACTTGCTTTAAACTGCAGGCCTTTGTTAACTGCAATTTCTGATGCTTTAAGGTATAATGGTAATAAATGCCTCCTTTTTAAAACTTACTTAGTATTTACTAGGGGATTTCGGTTCGCCTTTTCATAACAGTAGATATAGCTAAGAAAGGTTAGTCAAACATTGTTTGAAACTTTTTAATATCAATATAATCAGCTTGGTAGGGACTTCAGTGGTTTTTAAAGTCTTTTTTTTCGGATTGTTCATTATCAAGATAGCTTGGAAACGTACTACACAGTTAAAACAGTGTTATATCTTTTTATGTCGAGTCGTATATAGACATACTAGTACTGTTTTATATGAGGTCAAAAGGTTACGTGTTTGCTACAGGCGAAAGACAGCAGAATCGAACGACTTTTCTTCAACTAATTAACGACGGTTGACAATTTATGACCCTGATTACTTCTAACTAAACTGGCCACCCGCGCTTCTGTGTTACCGTAAACAATCTTCTTGTACTACAGTCGATCGGATTCACGCACTGAACGCAAACAGACAACTAGTATAGCATCCTCTGTTCACTCTTAAACTTAAGACTTTGTCGAACAACTCTTTTGAGATGTTCAACTGTTCTAATAAGACGATTTAGGGCCAGAGTATTCAACCTGCTGAAGACATTCTTCACTTGAATCACACCTGTAGCCTTTACCAGGCTCCAGGAGGCGGGCAAATGTAGTCTCTCGCGGACCAACTCCTCTGGCGTGTTAATGTTATCTATTTGGCCAATTTCTACTCTCTACTTTCCAGCCGCCTCCCGAAGCCTGGTGGAGGCTAGGCTATCACACCTGCACATTTGTCTAATTTTACAGTGTCTTTTTGTTTGACAGGCAAACTGTACTGTAGCATCTGTTGAAGCAAATGGTACAAATCAAACTTTGTTTAAAGCTTAGAATATCTTTTATATCGGAGGTTAAATCGGATTGAACCTTCTTGGTTATATGTGAGGGGAAGACATGAACATTTATGTGTTGAAAAGGCTCCTTGGTGTGGATATGGCCTATGCTAGCAATTCATGCAGTTTCTAGTATGACGCGGTACGCGTGCGCTATTTGTGAATTAAGGTGAGTTAAGGAATGTTAAAGTTTCAACAACATAGCCCACAGGTGCGCCATAGTATAAATCAACTCCTGATAACCATGTATTCATAACCTGATAAACCATGGCAGTTATTGATTAGTTGAAGTGGTTTAACGATAGGGAGGGAGCTGGCCACACGTTTTGTTGGTTTTTCCCACGATCGGGAGGTTCCAAAGTCTTGCACACCTGGAGTGTTTACAAAGTAAGAAAGGGGCTAGGCAATGTACTTTGAGTTTCGCCATGCTTTTTAAACAAGATGCACGAGCCATAGATGCCAACGGCGCGTGCCTCGCGCATGCGTGTCAGACGGCACACACACGCCAGGGGATCATGTCAATACAGATCATAGGGGCAGGGGGTGCGCTCTGTTTTTCATGTGAAACATCAGAAAATGACATCAAACTAGAAAACTGTGTAAACAACACACAGGCAACGTCCCCATTCTCATTTCACCTTGTACGTTGGCAGAGAACTGTGCCGATCCTTCTTGTAGTTAATAACGCACAAACATTAATAGCACTGAAAAGACGGACTATCACAGGAATTCCAGAATGCCATTATGTTGCGGTCCCCATAAAAAGGCTTCGTAGACATGCCGTCGCGTCGACCCGGTAACCATGACGTCATAATCAAACGTACATTCCATGTTTTCAGATCAAAAGTTCGGTTTAAGAATATGTATAAACAAAATGAACGTGTCTAAGAGTCTAACATTCCTTGAAACTAGATCAGGTCTAAAGTTTCGCCATTAATAAGAAGCGAGAAGAAGTTGAACCTGTACATAACTAACATTAGTATGTATAGATTTGGTAAGATAGTGCTGTAATTTTCACTTCTGCTTTATTCATGACCTGTACTTAGCTTGTAAGAGTATAAACGTGCAATAAAGGTCTTTCATTCATTAATGTCAATGTATTTCAATGTATTATTGCACAGCTATATCACTTACATATAACGTTATATATATAACTTCATTTTCTCATTTCTTAGACCAAGGAGGTTTAAATATACTGATGACGCATTATCATTTCTACCGGGGGCGAATTATTTATGGTCTGTTGGCGTTTGGACTCTGGCCCTGATTTCTGTCGTGGGAAAAGCTAACACTCCCCGATGGTCAGCAAATATGTGCGTTAGATATGATAAGAACACAGCTGGCAGTAACCGTTGTTTTAAGCCTTATCAGCAGAAAGCAATATAAGTCCGTGTCTGTGATCAGTGGTGAGGTGTTATCAGCCACACGGCGGCGCCGCGCGTGGCACGCTACTGTTCGGTCGTGTGGCGAGGTTTACTTTTCTCACGGTGTGGTCACTGGGCGGGCGGGCGGAGCGTGTCGAGGATTAGACCCTGTTACTCTCCACGCAGAGGTTTAGGCTTCGGGTATAGGCTTTTTTATATAATTAATCGAACTTTGTTTTTTTGTACTGGTATCTTTTTTTTTACGCCAGCCCAAAACCTTTGGGTGGTGTATTGGATACAGTCTGGCTAATGGATACAGCCTTGCCAATTTGATACTTTCTTTGAAGCCGACGAAAGATCTGCTTGGAGATTTGCCGAATATGGCCTTCCGAACACTGCCGAACAACCCCCCCCCCCCAACACACACACACACCTTCGTTAGGAGTAGGTCGGGAACAAGGTCGGCTGTGGTTGGCTGGTGTTCGGTGAGGTTGGCTACTGTTTGGCTGTGCCAGCCGAATGTTTCCAAATGTTTCAAACATTTGGGTGTGGACGGGAGGTTCGGCCATGGTTGGCTGGTGTTTGGGAGTACATTTGTAGATCAGCAGTGTTCGCGGCGTGTTTTGGGGGGGGGGGAGGGGGTCAATTAAATTCAAATTCGATTCGTATCGAAAGGTAGGCGTGGCTATCCTTCCAAGTGCCCCCACTAGTTAACAGGTGAGTTAATGACCGCCCCCCCATGTACCCACCATTGCCTTTCCTTCAAAGTGACCAAGCTAGTTAACAGGTGGGTTAACGACCGCCCACTCCCCCCATGTACCCACCATTGCCTGTCCTTCCCAAGTGACCCCACTAGTTAACAGGTGAGTTAACGACCGCCCCCCTCCCCACATGTAGTGACCCCACTAGTTAACAGGTAAGTTAACGACCGCCCTCTCCCCCCATGTACCCACCATTGCCTATCCTTCAAAGTGACCCCACTAGTTAACAGGTGAGTTAACGACCGCCCCCTCCCCACATGTAGTGACCCCACTAGTTAACAGGTGAGTTAACGACCGCCCCCTCCCCACATGTAGTGACCCCACTAGTTAACAGGTGAGTTAACGACCGCCCCCAGGCGGAGGACTCCAGTCGAGTGAGCTGACAACATCTCAGGGCGGGCCGTTCCCACGCTCCGCACACACACATGCCAGCACACCCAGCTGTATGGTAATGTCGTCCTTAATAACCTGGGAATGGACTTAATGACATACCTGTCTCTTACCTGCCGGCGCACAACACACGCGTCTTTGTGGGCCTAATGGGGAAATACGTGGTTTCCTAAGCGTGTGTTGAGCCATAACGTTTATGATAAAAAAGAAAACCTTGCACACTCAATTAGAACAAAGCTACTGTAAGATTTTAAGAGCACTTTAACAATACGCATTGGGCACTCGTGTATGCTATGTCGGAGGTCTCAGGTTTGGATGGTTCGGTAGTCTGACTGTCTTAGTCACTGACGTAAGTTCAAGTACCTGTATAGAAGTATATACCGCTAAGGAAAATGCGCGCTGACTTAAAAATCACCGTGTTTACATCCAGGCGTCCTACAGAATGTGCTAAAATACTAGTACATTAATAACATCTTCTTGATCTTGATTGGGGTACTGGACAACACCCCTCGGTTGTGGTAACGCGTCCAGGGGGGAGCTAGTGCGATGCGCGGTTCTTGTGTCCTCAGGTGCTGGAGCACCGCTTCCTTAAAGTTAGTAGGTTCTGTGGTTCCAGTAATGTCCTGTGGGAGTGAGTTCCAGTCTCACAGCACATACCCAATGCTAAGCATAAGTGAGGGAATAGAATTCACCTTGACTAGAATGGGGCATTTACAAACCCCTGAAAATACACTTGTTTACTAGCAAAGGACTACACAGCCAATCAGGTCATTGAACTTAAAAGCAAAGGTAACGTTGCCACAGGCTAATCACTCCCATCTACCTCTGTACGTAAAGAACTTTTTGAAAAGCTCTTTTCTTCCTTTTAGTAGCCCTCTTCCCCACAACATCTGGAAAGTTCATGTCCATTAAAGATATCATTTAGGCAGATATCAATTACAGTGCTGTAGTAAACAAGCGTTTCTACTTCAATTACTACATTTTGTTTTTCACAAAATCCTCCATACTTTGGCTGAAAGCCAATTTTACAGCTCTAGTCTCCAAGCAGAGGTTTAACCTTCGGCTTATTTTTGACGTGTTTATGCGTTTTTATCGGGCTTTCTTGTTTGTACTGGTATCGTTTTTTCGTGGCGTATTAGATACTGCCCTGCCAATGATACTGTCTTGTCAAGTTGATACTGTATTGCAGCCACCAAAAGATCTGCTGTAACATACTTTGGCTACAAGCCAATCCTACAACATGTAAGAACGTCACCCATCCGTGACTAAACGAAGACAACATATGTCACCGACCCCGACTCACAAAGATCCACTGTTTGTTATCATGTTGAATGACTATCTATTCATAATGTTAATAAGGGATGACACTAGGAACAGTAACACGAAGCACAGCGCTTCTGGCTGATAATGAAGACTAAAGAGGCCGTTTGTTTACATTTGATTGTAACTTAAAATGATCTTCTGAAGCCGAGTACAAAGAGGCAACATTTTACAAATTGAGAATGAATATACATGTATTGTTTTTATGTCTTTACTCTGTGCGATATATAATTGGAATTGGGGATTCAAATATCGCTGTAAGTTCGAAGAAATGAGAAAAACGTTAAGACACTACAAAAGGATATCAGTGTACGGTTCTAACAAAATAGCCTCTACCAGGCTTCAGAAGCGGCTAACTCCCCTGGTATGTTATCAGTCTACTTGGCCAATTTCTACTCTTTCCAACTACTTCTAAAGCCTGGTAGCGGCTAAAGGATTCTATTTCCTTTATTGCATTTAATGCAAATGTACAAATACTATCAGTTATTGTGGTAGCATTTTACATCCATTTACCGTAGGTTACATACCAACATAAAATTGCAGTCTTAAACTCAAACATATAATTTCTAAACATAAATGTAGTTTTTTTACAAAATGATAACAAAAGGACAACTCAACTCTAACTGGGGTCATGTGGAGGCTAAAAGGTAACGACCTCGGTCACACGGACTGCAGAATGTTCAGACATACAAGAACAATGGAAGAAAAACACCAACCATGAGATAAGGGAAACTTTTGGCGCCACTGTCTTCTCTCTGGAAGACGTTCTGGACGACTTGATGAGTGGAGAACAATAGGAGAGACTAATTAAAGGCATCTCGTGTCTGGAGAATTTGATTCATTGGACAAGGAGATAGAGAAAGGCTGTTTAATAGATGGTTATGTGGTCAGCATCGTATATCTAAGGCGTTGAAGATGACACTAACAGCTGATGTGTCTCTTTATCTGATGTACATTTAGAATACAGACATTGGAATGGACATGTAGTTTGAATCAGTCCATCCGTATGAGTTAAGTTCGTACATAGTTTGAGACATTTTGTGGCTTTCTGGCTTTACAGGTGTTGTTGTTTAAGGACTTAAAAAGGACGGCGGATTCTTGAATGATTTATCAACCCTTTTAGCGAAGTGCTCGGAGGCAGGAGGAACAAAATCACCACCGCCATCTGTGCCAGTTACTAGTGTCAGGATCCTGTCGCGCACGTTGTACAACACTAGATTTGCGACTAAAGCGAATTTACAGCATTCTGCGACCATTCGGGGATTTGTCGTGCGAAATATAGCTGTCTTGCGACGAGGAAAAAAGACTTCTTATAGATCCATACACATATCTGAAACCAGATATAGCTTATCTATACTCAGATACGGTATCTATAGATACGTTATCTTTACCCTGATACGTTATCTGTATACACAGATATGTTATCTACTAGTATCCTGATTGTTATCTGTGCTCAGATATGTATCTCCTACTTATCAGCCTACCATTGCAACCGATGGGACTTCTATTCACGGCATGGTCTTATCTAGATCTACATGTATCTGTGGCCGTAATGAAAAGGATTTCGGCGATATTGATGAAAAGGCATTTCATGATCATTAGCGGGGTGCCTTTTCTGATTTGTTGAGGAGGCATCGCTTGTATTACAATCGCAAACTAATTTTGCGGTATTATGTTTGGAGGATTTTAGACGTCATAATGATTAGTTCACATACACATGGTCACATAAAACAGTTTTACCGGCGGGGGCAATGTGTTGTTTTTGCGGATGATCTAATGTACTCTATGATCATAGTTGTAATGTTGCTGTATTTGCTACACACTTGCGCGCCCTGACAGCAAGGTGTAGTAGAAATAGACTTTGTCGCTAGTACTACTTGCTTGTATTTGTCAGATGATTGGAAGATAAAATCGACATACTACAAGCTAAGAAAAGACGCAGCTAAAGTGATATTAGGACAACATTCTATACATTTTGGTGTGTATATTTAAGAGATAAATTTGATGAACCAGAAGTCCCAGCACAGGTGTAGATGTAACAGATAACTTGTCTTACACAGAGGTGTTTGTCCGATAAGATAACACATCTTAACGATATGTATCTTCACCCATTTAAACATGCAGATTTGACGCCGATTGGTTCTTTTTGCCACCTTAAACTACTTTTGAGCAACCCTTTTCTGACTGCCAGCATCTGCTTGAAGATATAGATTTCATCTGTTTGGAGGCTCTTTTACTTTCACGAACATAAATAAGCAACATATTGAGAAACTTGTTGCTGGTCGTTCAAAACTCATTTTTGGGAGAGGACATAACTGTAGAGGATTGAAGCGGATGTGACGTCACGGATGTGACGTCATGCATGACTACCTAGGTTCCTCATGTTTGGCCTGATGATACTCAGGTGTTGTTTTCTGTCGGACCCCAAATGTCACGGCCCTATTTTATGGTTCACCGGTGACCGAGCGGGAATTAAATCAGCGGGCGCCGTCGAAAGGTCGCGAACAATAGCACCTTGTCACCGGGCTAACGTCATACCACATGGAGCCTGGGGGGCCGAAATAAAGGTCGCTTCAGTTGACAAGTTTAGTCAAACTGAGCCAAGGAATTTGAACGTGGCAAAAGTTTTTCCTCGCTGACGGTCTAGTTAAACGTTAAAAGTCTATGGTGCGTCAAATGTGTGCATTGCAATTGTTTACGTCGAACGTTTGAATAATTAAGGTAAAGGTAATGAAAATATACTTACCAAGGAAAATTATAACGTTCTTTGACTTTGTATGGGATTTGGCTGTCAAAAAGGCGGAGGACATGTAGTGTTACAACCGTCCGTCCATATATCTGTACGGAGGTCCGAAGGCAATTTTATTGACTCGGACACACTGCCAAACCACCCCTATCCATACAGTTTAGGACGCACGGGCGTCGCACTTGAAATAGATACTTTTGGTCTCACTGAGCACGGGCCACCGTTCAGTATACACTTAGGAAACCACGCATTTCCCCATTAGGCCCACAAAGACGCGTGTGTTGTGCGCCGGCAGATAAGAGACAGGTATGTCATTAAGTCCATTCCCAGGTTATTAAGGACGACATTACCATACAGCTGGGTGTGCTGGCATGTGTGTGCGGAGCGTGGGAACGGCCCGCCCCGAGATGTTGTCAGCTCACTCGACTGGAGCCCTCCGCCTGGGGGCGGTCGTTAACTCACCTGTTAACTAGTGGGGTCACTACATGTGGGGAGGGGGGCGGTCGTTAACTCACCTGTTAACTAGTGGGGTCACTTGGGAAGGACAGGCAATGGTGGGTACATAACATGGTAGAGGGTGACAGTCGCTATATGTCTAGCACTGTTCATCTACTTGGGCTCTTCAGCTTTTAACACAGATTCGTCCCGTTTTCAGTTTGAGTGTGGAAGACCAAACATTGGCCTTTGTGTTAGGCCACGCTGCCGACATTTTCAATTATGAAATAATATTTTGTAACGTCCTGAACGACAAGTCAAGTTTTTGTTTTAAGTTAACATTATGGTGGTGTTGTTCCCTTTGAAACCCGCGTTCATAAGTTGTCTAATAGTTTGTGTTGAGTACTGTTTCCCACATCTAGCAGACTGTTTCCTGCGTAGCGTATGTACGTTCCTCTTTATAATAAGTTTATTGGCACGCTCTCATTGCCCTACCCTACTTAACAGTATATTGTACTTTGACGTTCATTGTTAGCTAGTTAACATTCATAGTTTGAAGATGGAAGCGGACAAATCTCATATTATGTCAATAACTAATGCACAACGACGCAGACAAGTGGTAAGTTTTCATCCTTTTAATGTGAAACTGAGGCAGTCACCATTCACAAGAACAAGGCGCACGAAGGTCGCAGCTTAGAACGACATACAGTACATGTTTTGGTATCAAATATAGAGCGATCATTACATTATGTACAAGTTACGTTACACAGAGTCTCACAGAGAGTTCACCACGGTCTCCACATCTTTTCCGACTCGTGGACCGGGGACGCCGACTTGACGTATGCGGGGCTGATCGCTGTCTGCGCCGAGACGAACTGCTGGGTCGGTACGGTCTGGCTGTTCTCGAGTCCGAAGGGCGAGCGTGTAACTGTAAGTCCGTGTACGGGTGAATGTTCGGCTGGTATGTTGACGTGCACGTTGTTGACGTACAGGGGAACCAGGTGTTGGCTGGGTGCTTGGCCGGGGAGGATGACAGCGGCGCCGTGCGGCATGCCACCGTAGACTGTTGTCGGGACCGTCGGGATGGGGGACGCCTGGCGCCCGGGGAGGTAGCCGGTCGTGTCGGGGACCTGCAGCCGGATAGGTTGACCGTGTTGACTGGAGTGTACGGCGGAGTCGACCCTCTCCAAGTGGTTGAGCAGCTTCTGTCTGACCTGCGGGTCCACGCCGTCCACCGTGCCCATGAAGCGGGCCACCTCGGCCCGACAGCGGCTGTAGCCCGCCCGGTACCTGCCCAGCGCCGCGGGGTCGGCGGAGACGGCGGCGGCCGCCTGCTGCCTCTGCAGGCTGCGCACGTGTTTCACGGCGATCTCCAGGATGTCGGCCTTCTCCAGCTTGGAGTGGTGAGGCGACTAGAAAAACAGAAGCAAAATTTCGGTCAGTCACATTGCTCATATGACCTAATATCTCCAAGCAGATCTTTCGGTGGTCGCAAGACAGTAACAAATTAAAGTTTCTAGGCAGTTAACATTTGCCACTAGAAGTTGGGCTGGTGTAAAAAAAAGATACCGGTACAAAAAAGAAAGCCCGATAAAAACACCTAAAACACGTCAAAAATATAAGCAGAGGCCCAAACCTCTGCTTGGAGAGTACATACGACCCAGAGCTTGCGTGTGCAACAAGTCTACACCATCTCAAAAGGAAAACTCTCAAAAAATACATAAAGATACTTACATTGATGTCATCCTTGACGGTCCCCAGGATGATATTCTTCAGCTCGTTCAGACTGTTGTTGATTCTGGCGCGGCGACGCTTCTCCATGAGGGGCTTGGACGACTGTAGGTGAAAAAGACGAAAGAAAAATTAGATACTATATATTGCCATCACATTAACAATACTACAAGCGTGTTCAGCAAAAACAACGGTGCAGGATTATTGAACGATCTTAAAACATATAAAATCTCGTATATATAAAGAAGCGTCGATGCTTACCTTGCGTCCCTGGTAAGGGGTAGAGTTTCCTACGACTTTCTCGACAGGCATGCTGACGGTAAAGTTCCGCTAGTTGTGGTCGAAAGCTGGCGTAAAGTTGGCGAAGTCTCTGAGAGCGTTTCAGAGTGACGAGTGTGGATCCAGGGCTGACCGTCCGCCATTTATACCTGTTCCTTTGTTTGTTCCTTTGTTCTACTTTGCCGACAACGCATACCTGCACTCTCGGCCAATCACGACAAGTGGTTCAATCTGTGCCGCCTTCTCTGATTGGCCGCAATCACCGCGATTGATTCATAACCGTCCCTGATTGGTCGGCGTCATGGGCGTCGTCGGCGTCCTGACATCTGCCGATCCGTCCCTTATTACCGTGCTAAGCACGTGCCGGGCCCTTTGTCTGGCGTTCGGCCGGAGTGTGGGAAAACTCCACCCACAAATCTGATAACCCTCCAGCGGTCAATAATTAGCTGCCTCGGTAAACAAGAAATAACACAACAGATAACCACATACACTAACTACAGAAGCGAATCGCATCCAATTTCCTCACATCTACGCCACCACTACCACCCTGTAACTGTGTGGGTATTCTTTGATAGATTCTGAGACAGTTTACCACCTGTTGGAGCTAAAAAAATCGCGTTGTCTGACGTAAAAACCACTTGTTAAGAGTCAAGAGTGTAATAGCTAGCCGCGGGGCTGTTCGCCCGTTCCCACGGTCCGACTCTAATGAAGTGTGAACACGCCTGAAGACAGGTCGGCCGGGATGAGGGAATGTCAGAGGTGGGGTGTCAGACAGGTGCTCCCAACGTTTCTTGTGGTCGTCCTTTGTGTAAATACTCAATATATCACAGCACAGATACAGGTAAACAAGTTGGGAAAACATGTATGGCGTGAAAACTGGTCCAAGAACTACTCGGGGAAAACATGTATGGCGTGAAAACTGGTGTGAGAACAAGAGAAATACGTTTTAAAAATTCTCATACGAAATGTATAAGTTGGAGATGAACGTTAAAAGTTATACTTCAATGAAGGTTAGAAATCAAGGTATTTAAATACCAAGGTACCAGTTACTTCAGCAACATTCAAAATCCATCCAGTTGCTTGAGTAACTGTTAAACCTTGGTAACATTCGTACTGTTTTAACATTTTTGACGTGTCATTTTGGCGGTGTCCGTAGTCGATGCTGGTCTCGTCTTCTTTGGTCTAACACGAATTTCAAGGAGGTTGAAATTAACCTTCTTGGTCTAACAAAATCCTTGAAAGGTTCACTGTGTCGTGGGTACGCCCTGTATCATACGGGTACGGCTCAGAATACGCTACATGCCTATAGTTGCACCTGCACGGCTCATGTTGTTGTTGTTGTTTTTGTCCGAGGTTGGCGTGGGCACGCGTTTGACACACGTACGGCACCGGGCACGACAAATGTTCCCGCCTGGCGACTGATGACTACCCGGTGTCCGTGCAGCCGTCGTGTCGCGTGTCTGTCTAGACCGAGTAGATAGAAGAGCGGTGCATGCTAGCCACGCGTCCAGCAGACGACAAACGTATGACCCTAATCCCCGAGCAGAGGTCGAAGCAGCAGGTCGTTGCCTTCATGATTTATACTCGCTATCTGAAGTCCTAATGCTGCCAGAAAATAGCTTTGTTTTTATAAAGGAGTTTTATTTTTGGTTTTATGTCATCAAACGGCATTACTACATGTACATGTATATCAGAAAATTACACTCGTTAATATATGAAATACCTGCAAAACAGTAATGAGTTTACAAAACATTACTTTCCTAATAATCAATTAATATTTCATGTTTTGGGGAAAAATTTCAATCACGGTGTTTTGTAAAGAACATCGAATGTCTCATTTTCATCTGTACAAAAATTAGTGAGGAAAAATGCCTACAGTCTCGGACATTCTCACATGTAGCATTTGGGTCTCGCGAGAAACCTACGTTGAAACAAGTACAAGTCTCGCTGGCCCCGTATTTGAAATTCTCCAAAGACGGATGTTCTTTTGTTGCACAGCAGAACTTACTTGTGTCTTTTTCCCACCATTTGGTCGTCCCGTGGGATTTGAGAAGCCATTGTCTTACAAAGGGACCTGTTGCCGCCATTGTTCTACATATATCGCGCGCCCTTTCCCACGCGATGCGCTTTTCTTACGCAAATCCGACGGAAAGCCGCCTCATTATGGGCTAATTATGAACTCACAGTTTTTCACGCGGATATAGAACATCGCCCAATTACAAGTACCCTCTCCCTTTATCACACATACACACTTCGGTTAAAATGACAAAAATGACGAAGATATGCTTTTTCACCAAGCAAGGAGGTTCCTTGCACCAAGCAGATATTGGTGTGGAAGATACTCTCCAAGTAGATGTTGGTGGGGAAGATTGGCAGTAGCGACAGAGTAGCGACAGAAAACGGGGCATATGATAGAGAGGTCACAATTCCCCACCAACCTCTGCTTGGAGAGTAAGTATTAGTAAGATATTCTGACAGAGTTTTCTTACAGCTATTCACACCGATGTGAAGTGTAGAATTCCGTGGCGTGGCGGGAATGAACCTTCTCTCGGGGCGAACCTTCTATCGGGTCTGAAACCTTCTCTGGCCGGCAAAAGAACTTCAAAACGCATTATCAAAACGGCCACCCGCTCACGGAGTCTGCACAGGAGGCTATGTGAAGTGAGTAAATTAACGTTGCAATCCTCCACCCCAATATCTGCTTGGAGATAAAGTTATGTGTCCGGGCCAAAGCATTTTGTCACACATCGGGCCTTCTTCGAAATGTCAAAATTCTACCAGGTCATCTTTTTACAAACCATAGTGTTGTTGTGATTTGTTTGGAGCTTTTAGAATAATAGGTTTGAGCAAATACGAAACAACTATGCAATAGCCTCTCACAGAGGTAAGAATAAACACCTAAAGGTCAAAATGGCGACCTTGTTCGGTATCCATATTTCAAACGGTGGTTACCATGAATTGCCGGTTGATCTTTGACCCCACAAGACAGAGGAATGATCTTGATTGTAAAAACAGATCAATCAGTGCTGTCAAGTCAAGCATTTTATGTTCCTACGATGGCTATAAACTAGTATCAAGAGTGCTAAGACTGCTTTGACCTCATGACCTTGCAATTGGCGCCTCAAGGTGAAATGATCCAAGATGGCGTCGACGTCGCGTAATTAAAGTTTTTGAGGCATAAAATTGTTGCGCTGTTATGAATATAAGTGTTCCGAGAAACTTGAAAAAGGGGAGGTTTTCCGTGACACATTGTGTGGAGAAAATACGGGAGAAAATATAGGTTTGATTTTTGCCTTCCCCCACTATTTTACGTCAAATAGAGTATATCCATTTCAATGGGCACCTATAACGAATTGTTCGCATACATAGCTTTCCGTTTGTAAATACGGATTTAGAAACAGACCTAAAAATTTTACTTTTGCTTGGTTTACACACAGTTTGACTGAAAATGATGTCGTATTTTGGGTCTATGGCAAAGAAACAACAGCACAACATTGAACCTCTTTAACTTCTGGCTTTCAAAAAACTTAGCTGGAAAATCATTTAATGTCATGGAAAGGCGTTCTTGTCATAACAACACAGATATGAAAGCGATGCGAAAACCGGCAGATTCTCTCGTGGTTCGTTTTGTGATCAAAATTAATTACCGGCCTAATCAGGACTTTACACGTCGCCCAACCCGCGGTTTGCACTGGGATTAAAGAAGGATTGGATATTTTGGCATCTCCGGAAAGCAAGTCTCCGCAGTGGTCTCCTCAGCTTAGAGTTGAAACTATCCCTCTTTTATTAAAACCGATGTTTGTTGTACGTTCCGCTGTCAGTGACGACACTCCTTGATAACTAGAAATGTGGCCTGTCTTATCTTTTTCGGGCACCGCTGTTACCTGGCATCGGTTAGCTCGTAGCAACAAGTTATGTCTGAACACAGGGGTCACTAGACAACTGAGCGCGCCCGTGGCAATGTCCACCAACCAAAACTGCTAAATCGGCCACTTCAAGAGGAACATGCGTATACACACACACGCGAGGCGGCTTTTAATAAACAACTTACCGCATCAGCCGGCGATCATCTGAACTTTTGATCAGTTTGTTGTCGGAAGGGCCGTTTTGTCGGCCACGCCTGTTTGATAAACTTTCGGTAAACTTTGTTTGAGGTCCAGACAACACGGAACTACTCTCCAAGCAGAGGTTTAGGCTTCGGCTTATTTTTGGCGTGTTTTTAGGCATTTTTATCGGGCTTTCTTTTTTGTACTGAAGGCAAAGCATATGTCTGGCAAAAAATGAATTATGGTGCGCTCCAAAAATGTTTGAATGGTGTTAACATCCTAGAACAGTAGCCTGGTTTATACAGGGAGGTTTAAAATCTTTTTTGTTAAACCTCCTTGTTTCTGACGCTCCTTTCTTCAAGAATGGAGTGACGTATACAATTAAGCTAGCGGCTATTTTAAAATTCATGTGTCGGCGATGTTTGGAGAATCTTGTCAATTGTGATGCACACTTGCCCTCCCGTGGACTCTTCTTCTGAACATCTCCAAAGTCTCTACGGGACCGCCAATTAACAAAGAGACAAAGAAACATGAATTTTTAATAGCCAAACAGATGTGCGACCATTCCTCTGTCTTGTAGTGTTTTCCTCCGACATGTCGCTACACAATAGCGCTACAAACTGGTACATGTTCGCCTGGGCGTCAGAAAACTTCGCCACAAGAAGATTTTAGTCGTAAACTGTTAAAATTGTTGGATCTGTACGTCATACGGATTCAACTGAAGCGGGGATAATACGATCCCTTGGTGTCTTGTCTAATCCGATGAATCCAGCCAGCGGAAAGGAAGAAGATCCGAGGAAAATCCTCTCCCGACGACCAAGTGTCTGTTCGGTTTGTTCAGCCACACCACAAAGGGATGACTTTGGAATGGAAATTTTTGTCAGACGCCGTCAAATCAACTGGAAGATCACTGGCGGTTTTTGTTAGCATAAACCTAGTCGGCATGCTTAGAAAATGTATATTGAACCATAGCATCTGGGCTTGGTAACGTAACACTAGCAACGGATATAGTATAGATGGGCTAACGGACTGAATGCACTTTATAGAATCAAATAGTTAAAACCTACCCAACAGATCAAAACCAAAGAACAAAACACAATTTGGAAGGGGGTAGCAGAGACTTTAGATTAGAAGCACAGAAAACACATGGACAGCAGTTCCCTTCATCTTCCTGATGAGGCGGAAACGTAGTACTAGTATCACGTACTAGTAGCCCCTACCAGGCTTCAGAGGCGGCTGGAAAGAGTAGAAATTGGCCAGATAAACAGATAACATGCCAGGGGAGTTAGTCCGCTAAAGGAGTACGCTTCTTTAGCGGACTAACTCCCCTGGCATGTTATCTGTCTATTTGGCCAATTTTTACTCTTTCCAGCCGCTTCTGAAGCTTGGTAGACGCTAGATCTAGTTCAGAGCTACCTGTATTTACTAGAAGTCATAAAGCTAGCGCCACACTGAAGGTCTTCATTAATTCATTTATCACATCGGTGTGAATTGAGTTATAATTGTAGGGCGAGGCTGTCACGTAGGTGTCAATGACCTGCGATAATCAGAGTAACTTATGAAGACACTCTTGACAGTCTTGTCCCTATTTCTGCAGGTAATTTCTAGAAAATGAACAAGACTTGGGATTGGAAAAATTCAATCAAGAAATACCTGCCGTAAATTGCAAACAAATTGGAAATATTAGGGGTGTATTAGTAGCCCGAATCCTACATAGGCCTCTCCTGACATGTAAGATCTTTTGCAATTGGTCTTTCTAACTATTGCCGTCCTTAATTAATGAAACCGACCCCTAAAACCCCCATGCGCTAAATGGACCTTGGCGGGTGGGCAGTACTCTCAGCACCGTAGAGATAACGGCGAGCCTACGGTGGTCTATCTGGCTAACAGGCTAGCCACTTGATGGTCTTTTAGCATCTATTGTCTTATCACTAAGGGCAGATGGGGATTGAATAATCCCCCCAAATTATCCTCTAGCAGGATTTAAGATAATTTAGAAAATCCCTCCGCGGAGGGTCCACAGAATCTCCCATTATCTCTTGAGTTTGTTCATTGAGACGTTTGAAGAGAGAACTGAGCTGTAAAATGGCAGAGTTTCAGGTAACGGACCCGAGTGGATTGGTTACAATCTGTCACTTATCTGTACAGTGATACTGGGAGTGATATAGACAAGAGGTGACAGTTGATTCTATACATTGCACATGAGTTGGTCTAAGTTTATGCTAAGGTACTAGTAGCCTCCCCCAGGATTTAGAAGCGGCTGGAAAGAGTAGAAATTGGCCCAATAGACAGATAACATGCCAGGGGAGGTGGAACGACCAAAGGAGAAAACAGTACATTTATCTACAACTACAACTTCAAGAGAAAATAGTACAGGGGCAAACTGTTTTCTCTTGAAGTTGTAGTTGTAGATAAATGTACTGTTTTCTCCTTTGGTCGTTGTTATTTCCATACAAAACATTCTAAGAATTTTGTAGATAATTGTTTCAATGGGGGAATCGTTGTAGTTTTTCCACGCATATATCCAATGCAAAGGAAGCGTAAACCAAGATCACTCACCAAAAACATCAATTTCTGTCCCAGTTTTGACCCTGTAAACTTTCGCGCCTTTTGCATATTCTAATTGCGGTGTACCTAATTGAAGCCACAGAAAAGTAAAAGTTTATTTGAATAGCAATGGACAGCACTTTCCATTATATAACAACCGTGAAAACCGTTTTACATCGCTATAAGTAACAACTCCGCAACAACTGTTTCAAATTTCACAACAACCCTTCATAAAAGCAGTGAAACTAAACTAATGTACTTTCTGCGAAGTCACAGAGAATTTGAATGAGGAAAATTCGGTAACGCAAGTAATGAAGAGAATAGATTTTTGTGGCACAGACATTACCGTACCAAACGCGCCATCCCCTGAGACCACATAATTACACCAGATCTACCTCCAGCGCAGCTAGTGAAAGTCTTTGCGGGGGTAGCCTTCCTTTATATTGAAAAAAAAGTGAGATTTTTCTCGAGAAAGTGAAATCTTGGAGGGGGTATAACCATTTACATGTAACAGAGCACAAGGCAGCTGGGCTTTTCTGATTTCCAAATTGACCATCTCAGGAGGATGGTTTCGAGTCTAAGTCTATAATAAGATGGTGCTATTGAAAGCCTGATAGCATCGTCACAGTCTCATTGAGGCTTCGCGTTTTTGAAATACAGCAGCTAGACTTTCCGTAAATAATCTTCTCAATGCAAGATAGAGCTAGTACCAAGAATAACATCCTTGCTATGACAGTGACCAAGGCTATACTACAATGTACAACGGATGAACTTTTACATGGCGTATATTTTATATAGAGTACATGTATTTGAATAAAAACACGCTACATTCTCTGTGTTTACGCATTATAAGGGTCAACATGTGATCTTACCAATACCTTGGCGCAGTCATATTCCTTGATGTCGAATGGTTTTCAAGCAGGCTATGACATAACCAACCACCGACAACAAGACACCTGAATTATGTACGATGTATGCACGACTATATATTTCATTAATGCCATAACATAAGTTTACGGTTGTACGATGATCGTACGACTATCGTGCGACTAATGTGACCGGGCCCTTACTCTATGATACAGACGACATAAACAATATTCTCCACCAAATTTTCGCCTAGGTGCGAGCCTCGCCCACACATTGAAAACCACTTCGCACGTTCCTGTGACTCTTTGTCTCGGTTTCTCCGTGCACAGATGTCTAATCACCCATGTAACACAATCCACACGGGTGTGCTTTACAACCTCCGCACTCATCAACATCAATACACCAAAGGGCGCGCCGACAGGACAAGGAACAAAATCAACAGAGTCAAATCAAGTACATCACAAAGGCATTGTTGAAGTTGATTTTTGTCTTGTTAAGGTGATTGGACTCTAGAGTGCTATCACGGTTAGACAGGGAAATGGCGGATAGTCAATAATGTATCAACTTAATGGTCACCTTCTGTTTCAGACGCATTCGGCGCGGTGTTCATCTTGCAGTGTGATTCCAATAACAAAACAAGAATATAATGTTTATGTAAAAGTTGAACTTTTGATGCCCTGAGTTTTATTGGCGCTGATTTTTGCTGCATGGCATTTTTCGTCATCTCTATTGTTCAAGAGACCTAAACTAGTTATAAAGTACATAATGTAGTAAGTTTCGTTTGAACTGTAGACTAAAATACTGAAAGTCTAACATAACAATTGTTCTCTTGCCAACCGAACTATTTTCAATCACAAATACGGTACAGGTCACCAAAGGACGATCTATAACAAAATGAGGAAATCGTCCAACTTTTGACTCAAGTTAAAACAATGCAGATCGTCTGCAATCGATATTGTTTCATTGAAAAGAAGAAATATAGCCAATAAAGATATGAACACTAAAGAAACAAAAGAATAAACCCAATAACCATGGCATACATGAAAGAAATCCGCTCGTAGTTTCTAAAAGAGCTTAATTAATTGTATGTTTGAGAACGCATCTCTTATCATTCGGACAATGCCTCACAGAACGGGTTGCCGAGCACGGTACTAGAGTTAATAATTCCAACACCGTATTATCTCCTAGCTCACCGGCGATTTAGCACGTTTTTATCACAATCACATCCGTGTGTGCTCCAGCTATCAGTAGGTGTGATGTTTACGTTTGTTTATTGCACCTAGCTGTTGTTCCGGCCGGTCATTAAAATGTGTAATGATGACTGGGGGTATCTCCATCGCCATTGTGTTTCTCTCAGAGTTTTATCTAATGTTCTGATTAATGACTTACACCTGTGTCACCACGTAACGTGGAAGAGTACAGCTTTACATAGTGAGGACGAATGAACTGGTGTGCTAAAGGGACTATTTCTTTTTTTTTCCAGCTTCAAATTCTTGACTCATATTCACGTACCCACACAAATACCCTGTTTTCTTTCGTAGACATATACGTTACGCTTCTTTGCGATGTTATGAAAAAAAATACTTTTTTTTAACGTTGAATGTAGAATTCCTTTTGCAGTTACGCTCTTTGTGAGTCTATCTTCATCCAAACATAAGGACAATGGACACTAGAGCGGCACTTGGAAGGGCAATACAAATCCAGGAGTAGCTATTGTCAAAGCTGCAATAAAACTCCATTGTGTAGATGATATGTCGAGTGTCGAACGACTTTTTAAGGAACTACAGTATTCTATGGTATTACCAAGGAGGAAAAACTAAGGAAGTTAAAAAGGGAAGGACTTCCTACGACGGTATACAAAGAAAGAAATATCCCTATATGTACATAATTCCTGTTGTATAGCTGCTCATAAAATGACCGCCGGTAAAGTTATACCAGGTCATATGACCACACCTAGGCAGTATATGACTCATTCTTTAGAAGTGGTTTAGCAACAGTTGGTTATTTCTCACAGAACATCAAAGAGTAGTCTTGGGTGCCAGTCTAAATATTTTCACGGAGCGAGTATGGTAGCCCGGTATACAAACAGAATGGCACCCAGGCTGATCAAAGAGTGGGCGGGTATTGAAATGCATAGTATTTGGATCAAAAAGAGGTGTGGATGTGAAATGTGTATGATGTGGCCAACCTACCCCTACAATCTTGCACGGAACAGGATGTGTACACATATATGTACACATCCAACAGAACTAACATAATGACTATATGGTAATATATGTACGTTAGCATACATTGTCTTATGGTCTACCATCTGATGTATATTATGTAATGATGCTATAGCTAGGTACGAAAAATGAGTCCTTACAACTGTTTCCTATTCACCCATGCATTAAGAGGAAAAAGGTACATCATTCATGTATGTTTTAGGAGGTTAGAAATATCAAGGAGGTTATTGGAAATATACAATGAGGCACATGGTTTGAGTAATGAAGCGCGAAAGATCCAAGGTGAAGAATTGAAGTGAAACGCAAGGTGGCGCTAGTGTGGATGCGGCGGAAAAGGCAACACTAACACACAACCTTGCCGTTCTGGTTTCTACGCCCACTTCCTCAAATAGAACAATTCTGAAGAAACCATTGGATAAAACTATAGCTATTTACCGTTTGTTGCTTTCTTATATTTTGTTTGTTTGTTTGTTTGTTTGTTTGTTTGTTTGTTTGTTTTATGAGGTGGAGGAAGTGGTACTAGCAGACATCTACCCTGTACGTAGCCTAGAGTCTATGAGACCATCCACAAAATGATGTCGATAATTGGTTAGGATTTTCTTTACCACAGAAAGGACGTTAATCAGAAAACGTTCTGGCCTTTACCATGTACCAATCGATGTTAACACTTCAGTTTGGCATTTGACTGTTCTTTTCAGTCGGACCGCAGGCCATGGGCGCGGCACGCGTTTGGTGTCCCCTTCCAAGGGTCGTGTGGCACATTGCCCACACATGCCCTTAACACGCCAACCAATCACAGCACTCAACACCAAAAAAGTGCAGTGACGCACCAACCAATCAGCGACCGTTCTCAGCACCACGACGTAGCCTGATTGGTCCAGAGTGTAAGAATGTTTCAGTCCTGACGACAGCGCACACAGGTAAAGATTTGACACCCGTGCCGCTGTCCTACACTCGTTCGCGGACGTCCACTGGTAAAGAACACTCGCGGGAAGGCCTGAACCTAAGGACGAAGTCGACTCGCCCGCTCAACCACGTTCAGCATGCCGAAAGAAAAAGATGCCGCCATTTCTTGCGAGAGACGAAAGGTAGCTTGAAAATCTTCTAAATACCTTGCGTTGAGACATTTATTGTACATTTTTGGGTTCAATTTGGACAAAATAATTTGACTCGTATGCGCCACAAGTCTGTCGCGTGCCGACACTGTGTCAGCGCTCTCCAGAGGTCCGAAGACCCGTGTACTGTATGTTGATTGTGTTCTTTGTTTTTTTGTTGTTGTTGACAGTCCTCCAAGCCAATCATGGAGAAAAGACGCCGAGCGAGGATCAACGAAAGTCTGAACCAACTTAAGACACTGATTCTGGACGCCCTTAAGAAAGACGTAAGCATACATACTTGTCTGTCTACCGTCTTTGAAGATTTTGTGAGAATGATTTGCGTCAAGTTTGAACATTGCGTTCATCAAGATCTGACAGTCTTCTTACTATATCCTTACTTTATTACAGAGTTCGCGCCACAACAAGTTGGAAAAGGCGGACATCTTAGAGATGACGGTACGGTATCTCCGTGATCTGCAAAGACAGCAGCTGGCCGTCAGCGCTAGCACCGACCCCAACAAACTCGGCAGGTACCGGGCAGGGTTTAACCACTGTACGACCGAGGTCTCCCGCTTCACCGAAGGGATGGACCCTCCGGTACGACAGAGGTTACTCACCCACCTGACCAGGCTCTCTCAGACCGTGGAGGACGGAGAAGCTAACGCCAGCCCGTCAACGCCGTCTCCCACCGTCCAGCCTACCGCAGCCACCGTGTCTGTAGCCGGGGCCATCCCCGTAGTCAGCCCGAAGGTTCAGCTGAGTCCGTGCCCGGGAGCGGCGCTTCAGTCTACGATGTACGGCGGAATCCCCGTGGTGCCCGGGCCAGTATCAGGCGGAGAGCCGGTGGTTGTGTTGCTCCCTAGCCAAGCTTTCCCGGGGGGACAAGTCCCCAGTCACGTCATTCCTGTATACGCGAACGCCACGCTGCTAACCCAGGCTGGAGCACAGCTGTACGGACACGGGTCTACCGTAGCGATACAGTCTCCCACACAGCAGAATGGAGACATCGAACCTGGCCAGGTGTCTACGGGAGAGACGCCCGGCACCCCCGCCCAGAACAACGCACAATGTCCGGCACACGTCATCGTCGAGCCCGAGAAAATGTGGAGACCTTGGTGGTAGTAGTATCTCTACAAACTTAACCTTGAAGATAAAGCAGAACTACATTTGCTTTGTAAAAATCATTCGCTCGTTTTCACATGTCTTTATGTTATGTAAGTATTTTGTCACAAAATGTACGTTGTTGTTTTTTCTTGTGGTGGAGAAAATTATGAGAGTCGATTTTCTATTTTGATACTGTATATAATGCTCTATGGAATAGAATTGTTGAAAAATAAACAAAAGTGGACAAAAAGTATGCAGTTTGATTTCTCTTCTTTTTCTATTGTTGGTGAGTGGAGTTTGGTTAGTATTGTGTCATTACAGAATATTGTTATCATATTTTCCTATTTTCAGTCGTTTCAACGTTTCTCAAAATGGTAGAGTGAAAAATGTGGATCACTGGGGGGCCGTTTGTTCTTAAACCCTTTAATCCAGTATTCAGGTTTGTAAACAACGAAACAAGGTCTTTAATCATGACATCACCGTTGCTATGGGAGACCGGAGTGTCGTCTGGAACGCACAAACTCCCTTTCAGTAGCACCGCATCAAAACGTCATTAAGGAATTCCTGTGATACCCAGAGTGATAATCTTCTACTGTTTTCACCTCTTGCCCCGTCGGATATCTATAATACTGTCGTACCTAGAATGGTATGAACACAAGAATGCTCCACTAAAAGGTTCAAAGTCTATCAGATAGTCGTTTCTGTACATAACTCTGACACGATTTCAGGGTGTTGTATCTGTAAGTTTTGCTACACGTGTACCTAGCAGTTTGGCAAAAGTTGCTTTTTGTTTACTTCGTTTGTTCGTAAGTGACTCTGGCGCCCGACGCATTAGAACAAGGTCACCGCTCTATTCTGTACGCATACCTTTATCCTCATCCTTGATAAGGTTTTGTACACACAGCAGAACACAGAATAGGTTTGCAACGGACTGCTGTACTCTCCAAGCAGAGGTTTAGGCTTCGGCTTTTTTGTGACGTGTTTTCAGGCGTTTTATCTGGCTTTCTATTTGTACTGGTATCTTTTTTAGCACCAATGGATATACTGTCCTGCCAATGATACTGTCTTGCCAATTTGATACGTATCCTGCAGCCACCGAAAGATCTGCTTGGAAATTATATTTAGAGGCCATCTGAGCAATGGGGAGGGGGGCTGTTGAAATGGTACGAGTACCATGGTGCCATTTTTTAAAAGAGTCTCCTCCCTTCTCTAAGGGACATAGAAATCCAGAAAAGGCCGCAGAAGACCAACAAAATAACCGACTGGTTCATTTATTTGCAGATTAGCAAAGTTTCTCTTGTTTTATTACAGTCTACAAGTCTGCAAAGAGCTCCCCGAAATCAAGGAGGTCCAATCCCCTTGGAAAACTGGAGTATATTTCAATGTTTGCTCAAAGACTTCCGGGCGCCACCTGTATCTTCCGAACCCCGAGGCTAGAAGTTCCACCTCAAAACCAGCAGGCGGTGTGAAAGTCATAAAAACGCTCTAATTGTTGATATTTTGAACCAAAAATTATACACTATGAGGTTAAGATGTTAGAGAAACGCATCACGAATTTGTCGTCTTTTTTCTAGAATATGCTAAGCTACAGGAAATACACAAATTTGGGCAGTAAAAAAACATGAGTCCTGAGGCGTAGTTGACCTGGGATTTCACGGTTCGTCTAGCGACGTTAAAACGTCACTCAAATCATTTTAAAACAAAGACAAGCAAACAGCGCCAAACAATAGCGTTCTATATGGTACTCTTCCGATGGCTAATTGATAAGGGTGAGGATTTGTGGCACCACGTACGCTTAAGTATAGCCTGACTGTCTTTGTTCATTCATGAATGTCAAATTATGACAAGATACCAATGCAAATATTAGACTATATCAAACAATAGTTTGAACTCATAGGGTGTACACAAAAGTATCCTGTCTCTTATAACGTCGCTCGTAGATTTTTAGGTCAGTTTCATTGCGTTGATTCGATCAGATTTGTTTTAGTTGAATATTGCTATGATTTTACGTTAACGTAGCACAACTCTGTCTTTGTGTCTCTCAAGTGATGTGAAAAGAATTACAGAGAAGAACAATAGGGTAGTCTTGTCTTCAGGTCTGACTTCATGACAGAAAACAACATGGTCGCGCATTGTTTTTGTTATTCATTTATAAATTTGAGATAAATTTGACCCCCGAACACGCCCCGACCACTGCTGACCTACTCCCGAACACCAGCCAACCACCAGCCAACCGTCCACACCAGAATGTTTTAAACATTTTGAAACATTCGGCTGGCGCAGCCGAACAGCAGCCAACCACAGCCGACCTTGCTCCCGACCTACTCCTTCCCATAGCTGGGGGAGTTCAGCAGTGTTCGGGAGGCCATATTCGGCTCTTATTCGGCTACGTGTGACAGGGGCTTTAAGTAAATGTTGATGTCAGGCACGAGCTCTGTGCCTCCGTCCCCGCCCCGGGCGCACGCCGCACACACGGACTTTGGAACCTCCCGATCGTGGGAAAAACCAACAAAACGTGTGACCAGCTCCCTGCCTATCGTTAAACCACTTCAACTAATCAATAACTGCCATGGTTTATCAGGTTATGAATACATGGTTATCAGGAGTTGATTTATACTATGGCACACCTGTGGGCTAGTCCAACAACAGAGGAAACTTGTAAATTCCTACACTAATCACGTACACGGTCTTGTACGTGGCCAAGCGATTCTAAAGTTGACAAATATACTGGCAATGATCCCTCTTTCTCCAACCTGCAGTACATCAAAATTTATAAACATTTCTACAGGATGTGAGCTTGAAAAAAAGCCATAAAAGGTTCTGTGAGATTGTTTGTGGGAAAAATACCGTGGCACCATGCAATCTGACACGTCTACAGTAAGAAACGTAAAATTTACGGTAAATCACATATGCAGGCTTTCCAAGCCTCGAGAATAGTCAAATAACGCGAGTTTAAAAGTCGTGCATAGCTCAAAGCTTTCCTGGTGGATTTTCACCAAGAATTTGCAGGATTTTTTTTTCATTTCTTCGAAAAACGCTAACTTATGATCCGATCACAATTGTCGTACGACCGTAGTACGATTACAATCTGAAAGCATGGTGAGTATAGTCGTGCATGTACAAGTCTTACAAAATTCAGCTGTCTTGTTATGGAAAAGGCCGCCTTACTGTTAGCTCCTTGTCGGTGGTTGGTTCTGTCACAGCCTGCTTGAAAATTACAATACATCAAAATCGTATACGACGGCCTACCACGAATGTAACCGGTCGACCGTGCGTGTCGTTAAAGAGTAACTTGCACAACTAACAAGTCTTCAGTACCCAAATCTAAGGGTTATTACCAAGTGTAATGAACAGAACACGATTGGTAAAAAAAGAGCAGCTGCATTTTCTACTGCATATCAGTGGGAAGTCTTCAATTGAGTCCTTTCCGTCCAGCAGTTCTTTAAATCTTTTCACAACAAAGAAAAATATTTTCGAGTAATCATCTCTGCGTGTTGCTCTGGGAAAACCCAGCAAGACAAACGGTTCCACTGAGTGGGTTCATTATTAAGGCGTCCTTGGAAGGAAATTAAGGGTTCTTAAGGGTGGCAATCGGATTTGGTAGTTAGGAGGGGTAATGGTACAAGACGTATTTTCGGATACTTACCGTCCGTTGATGTCTGTATTTAGGATGACGTCAAGCTGTGCACATGGAATGGTGACGTCAGGCAATAGTACTCTCCAAGCAGAGGTTTAGGTTTCGGATAATTTTTGACGTGTTTTTAGGCATTTTTATCGGGATTTTTTTTGGTACTGGTATCTTTTGTTACGCCAGACCACCTTTGGGTGGCAAATGGTAACTGTTTGGCAAATGGATAGAGCCCTGCCAATTTGATACTGTCTTTGCAGCCACAAAAAATCTGCTTGAAGATTATGCTGTTCGTGAGAAATACACTGGTCTTCGAATACAAGGATCATAATCTCCTAGCAGATGTAGGAACAAGACGAATCGGTGAAAGTCGCAAACAAGGAAAATATCACTGTTCATATTGTCCCCACAGCTTCAATTCAAACGTAAATCGTAATCTTGATTAAGAATCTTCGTCTGATCCGGATCTTCATTCACACGTTCGGTCAAAAGGTTAGGCGGCTTTTAAGGCGTACTTTATATGACACTCTTGGGACGTCTTCAGATATTTACTCACTCATTTATCTACTTCAACCGAATGAATGAATGAAGACACGATCACAAGATCATTGTTACGATAATGTCGACAGAGTTAAATGCAGGGAAAAGTCCTAAATGTACATTGACTGGTATGGATGACTGAGCTTTGAGTCACAAGCTAGACTATAATACTCTCCAAGCAGAGGTTAGGCCCGTCTAAAAAAAGCTTTAAAAAGTCCATAAACAGTCTTACGCTCTGCTTGGAAAGTAAAAATATAGCACGCACAAAAACTTGTATCAATGTATTTGTGAACTCTTCTATTTTTCTGGCCTGTGTTAAGCTAAACTGTACAATAAAGGTTTTCACCCATTTATCCATTAGTTAACAGATGTTCGTGTCAAAAGTTCATGCTTTTCAGAACTTCTCACAGGGCGGGGCCGTGGTTTGAAAGATTGGTCATTTTACAGCACCGCTGGGGAAGACCACAGAAGATAATGATCGGGAAATTACAGTGATTTTTCCTCAGCAGAAAGCTGCATTTGTTGTGATGATCGCTTCATTGTTGTACCTGTTAGAACAGATGTTTGCTATGATGGCGAATTCTTGACACAAAGGCTTTACAACAGGTATACCATCATGACGATAATGCCTGTACTAAACACCTATATTTGTATTGAGTCTAGCTACAAGGTTGAAATTGTCCAAGAAAGTCTTGGACTCACTTATCCTGTATTTTCCCTTGGAAATTCCTCTTCCAAAATCGTTCCAAAAATAAGCATAAAGAAACTGAAAACAAAAACGTCTAAGAAAGAAAATGTTTATAACGTAATGATCGCCGCATTCTTCAAAACCAATTGGTTTTGGAAACAAAGTGATGCACTGATTCTTCACTATTTCTTGAATTAGTCCTAAGGTCCTCGTGAACAGGTGTGAAGGTGTCTTATTAAAGATATCAAAACTCCATCTTGTAGCCCCTGTTGTAGGCGTGGCGGTTGGTCCCTTTATGGTACTCTTGTATCACACCTACAAGACAATGAAAAATTGTCTTCATCGTTCCATACATTTTCTCTCCTGTTTTGTTGCATTGATATGGCACGATCACAACCGTCGTAGGCCGTCGTACGATTTTGATTCCGTAAAATTTTCAAGCATGTTTAATATACGATAGAACCAACCGCCGACAAGGCTGGCTCAACTGGGTGTCCTAAACAGGTGTTCTAAGTCTTCCCCAAACACCTGAGAATCCTACACAACAGCGAGTGTTTGTCTGAGCTGTTTTTCTACAATCGTGCACAGTGTCAGCGGTAATTTATTGTTTTGACAGCTTAAGTTTGACACTTCAGAAAATATGAAAAGAAGACGACATGTTTATCTTCTTTAGTCGTCCATTGTTCACTGAGCACGGCAGTAAATCTGGGGGTGAATTAGCGCAGATTTTCGTTCCATCTGTGCAATGAAGGGTGATATCTTGGCCCAGAGGTACACACCTGCAAAGGTGAGTCGCCCTCCGACAACTTATTAAAGCCCTGGGTACATGCATCGTCCCGTGAACCTAAAGCCACTGTCACACATATATAGCCGACCATGGCCTTCCAACCTTCTCCAGATCATGGTTGGGAGTCGTGAGCAAGGTCACATGATCTGTGGTTGGGAGTTGGTCGGCGAGGTTGCCTACTAGTCTTTGGTCGGCGAGGTTGCCTACTAGTCTTTAAAAGTCGTCTGGGTGAGCTGGCTATGGATTTTGAGCAATCAAAGTCGGGAAAGTCATATTCTTCTCTAGATGCAACCAGAGGAGTAAACGGAAGCTAGAAGAGAATGGATTCCAGGCTACTCCCAACCCAGCGCCGACCTTGGTTGGGGAGTGGTCGGGAACGAAGTCGTAGGGAGGTCCTGAATGTGTGACAGGGGCTTAAGATGGGTGTAATTTTTATATCACCAGTTTCTCCTGAAATACAAAACTGTGCCTGATTCTAAACCCTAACCCATTCAGGCATACAACAAGATAGGCACGGTTCTGGATAGAATACAATAAGAGCCACACCATTTATCAATAGTACAGACGGACGACAATAGACTACAACAATGACAGAGACTGTGGGAAAACCCAACCTACAGTACAGGCAATTATACACATCGCTACCCACATGGGCACCGCTCATTCAAACCGTCTTTCTCAAAATCACAGACTGTGCGATGTCTGTTGTCCTTTTTGGTGATGATTGAATCAAATAAATCAGATATTGTTGGATACATGTACAATAAAGGCGCAGACTCACAGTGAGGAAGATTGAGGTATACGCATTAGAGAGAATTACGTATACAACCACAATGAAAAATGTAAGGTATATTATACATAACTTAATATATTATGGAACAGCATCGTATTCACATAAATTGACGACGCCAACCTACGAGCTTCTTTATATAGTTTCAATATCAAACCAAGGAGGTTATACCTTGATCAAACTTATCCTTTCTCTATACTGTCAAATCTGAAAAAACAAACAGCGTTTGCTCCCAATGACTTGAATCCTCGCTTTAAAAGAAAATTGTCATTTCGAATCTGAAGCAAATACGTTGTATCGACTGTTGTATTGTTTTCACAGTAGTGATAATACAGTGATACAAGTAGAAGGACAGGGAAAATACCCTTAACTTTTTAAATTGAAGCGTACCAGTGTTGAATTCTAAGTTCTAGGAAATTCGTTGTGTATGAAGAAAAGTGTTCTAAATAGTTTGAAGGAGAAGAAATAAAAGTATGTTCTGGGATCCACAGGTTGATTTGAAAACGCTTCAAGAAAAGAATGTAAAATGTGTACCAGTACAAGCTTGAAGAAAATACGAAACAGTACATCGGAAAAAAAGAGATTTACAATATTGCAGTTGCATCAAACTCGAACCTATCATCAAAATGCTATATAAAGAAAAATAAAGGGTGTTCACCGTTTTAATACTGTTCTTAAATGCGTTTGGTTCTAGAAAAGGCTTAAACACGTAACAAAACCCGTGGAAGGCGTGCAGAATGAAGAGGGACAGGCATGTCGGCCTCTGCGGCGAGGGACATTTGTGAGACCGACCCACTGGAGGCTACACAAAGGGGGGTCAGGTGCACATAATGTGGGGCGTTCATAACTTCCAAAGGGTAGAATCAAAGCAGCAACAACACAGACTTGATTAGAAACCACCATACAAAGGGCAGGAACCACAGAGCTGGGTTAGTCTGAGGGCAGAAGGTGCTGTGTTTGGAAGTAGAGGTCAAATATTACACAAAGGAGTTTGCTTAACCTCCAATTCAATTAGACGTGAGACCTGACTGTGGAGCGTGAGTTCTGGGGTTTGGCCACGCGAAGTGTTGTAGAGCGGACAAAACGGCGGCACGGGTGCAAAATGTACAAGAACATGTGGTCTCTTGTGTCGTTAGGCGCAACAAAAGTCTTTGAATGAAGGTTGAATCAAGGAAAGGTCTCAAATACTGCATAAAAACACTTTTTTTTTACATAGATACATGAAATTATGGTTTATTGGCGGCACGGGTGCAAAACGTGCAGCGAAATGTGGTCTCTTGTGTCGCTGGGTACAACAAAAGTCTTTGAATCAATGAAAGGCCTCAACTACTGAATAAAGAGTGCTTCTTTTTGCATGGACAAATAAAACGAAGGTTTATTTTGCTCAGCAGAAGCCAAGAAACATTTCAATGAAATATATATATATATATAGGCGTCTTTAGAACACACTGCGGTTACAACTGTGGAGCTGAACTATTGGATTACCAATTTTTAAGAATAATTTTCCCACGAGAAAGTTTACGCACAAGGCCTTACAGAAGCCAGACAGGGAGTTTCTCAACCATCGATGTTTGAAAGAAAATTTCCATCTAAACCGGCAGAAGACAAGAGACACAACACTGCCATGATAAATGTCCGCCCGCTGAACAAATATCTATAGAAGATGGTGTAAAATCTGCCGCATCTTCCATCATCGCTCCACCAACGTGTCTCCCAGCGCTTGCACACAGGAAAAATGGTTTCCCGCCTCGCCGTGTGCGTCTCTCCCAGTGATGATCTATGTCATCAGAAACATGCCGCCACCTGTCGAGCCGCGAGTGTGAAAAGTCTTTGTGTCAGACATGGAGCGGGGAAGAAGCTAGAATCGGTCCTGAATGAAATCTGACACCGGAACATCTTGAATTAAACCTTTTCTTCCACAGACAAGTAGTTTTGAAACCCTTTATGTTCCTGTCAGGACAAAAGATGAGCCCGGGAGAGGAGAGAGCCTGCAGTGATGATTGCTACCCTGAGCTATAACAATACCTACATAAGGAACAAAGAGACAAAATGTAGCAATGAATTCATCCTTTTTTTGTCCACATTCAATGCCACACAAAATGAAATAGACGCCTGGAAAATTTTCAAAAGTTAGGAAGGTTCTATAGATTAATGAAATATTAGTTACAGGCCTCTATACACAAATTTTTACATTCAGATAAAAATATTAATCGATAATATCACACGGAAAACATGATAAATAGATGTTATAATGATAACTCAAATTTTATACTTTCTCTTTAAATCTTTAATAACAAACCGATATGTTTCTATACCTCTTTATTTAAGTTTTGTAAGATTTATGAAGTCTTGAATGATGTAGACGATTGTTAACTATATATGCTGTGAAGTTCACAAAATTCAATGAACTGACGACTTGTCCAGTGTGTAGAGTTATTGGTTCTTCTAGTTGTTCTGTCGGGGAAGGGGGAGGGGGGCGGTTCGAGATTTTGGGAACAGCGTTAAATCTCAGCTGTTTTAGGTAAATACAAAACAGTAGAGGGTTCATGTGAGTCTCTGTACATGTCTGTGAGCTCTCCTAAATATAAATTCGAGGCTTGTATGAAAAAGATGCAGACAAATATATGAAACTCCTACCTTACAGTCAGTTCGTCCTTGACAGAAAATAATGGCTTCAGAAAGCACAGAAAGGTTCTGCTCATACCGAGCTTTCTAAGTGATTTGAGTGAAACGCTCACAACAATACAACGCATGATATATATCGTAAAATATGCAGTCGATAATTAAAACGGTGAGAATCCTTCACACCACCTGTTGATTCAGGATCGGCGGTGACCTCTAAATCCCCTTGGGCTAATCCTGCCTGAAGGTCAAATTGTACAGCTAACAATGGCCGCCTTATGTTGAGGATTATAGTATGAGCTTATCTGCTTTCATATCAGGGCCCCGTGATCGGCCGTCAATCAACAGAACTGTGCAATCATCCGCTTTGGTGGACGGTGAAATTATCCGGAGGTACACAGGTCCAATTCCGACATGGAAAATATACTAGGGTACTGCTGTAAGAACGATTTATCCACAATGTCTCATGGTATTCTTTTGTTACTGCTGTAGAAACTACACTATCTATGGACATACAAAACGCGTGGTGTAATGCATGGTACAATGCATCTAACACAGCTATATATGTGTAGATTAGGGTTCAAAGAACTAGACTCACTCAAGCCAAGTGATTGGCTATGTTCCTATTTTGTATTCGGAAAAGAGGGGGGGGGGGGCTACTGTGAATGAGGACATCCAACATGAATATTACGATATATGGCCTAGCGATCATATAGAAAACTGCAGTTATACATATCACCCACATCAGTAAAATCTGCCCAACATGACATTCTTTCATCGGTGTTCTGTTTGAATAGAAATTGGCAAATTTCAACACTTTTGACATTCTTACCCTTTTCTCATCCTTTGTTGTATGCCGCATTGTCTAAAAAGTCAGTGAAAGCTGGCACAGCCAGCATTTTCCAACAGTCAGCAGACAGTACAGAATTTTTATCAATAGCTGTATTCATAAACTCACAGCTGCGGAGACCTGAAATCTCTAGTGACATTCACAGGAGATATATCAGTGCCCGAGGAACGTACACCCCACCCAGCATGGGAACTCACGGTAAATACGTTCATTGTATTATAGTCAGTCTTGTAGATATGACCTATGTATGATTCCTAGATATGACCTTTACTATGATCCTGTAATTATAACGTGTCATCCCCAGGCGATATATTCAACATAGAGGTCTTTTGTTTCTTTAACCTGTAGCTAAGGACATTCAGTCACCGCCATCTTTATAATATAAATACAAAATCGTTTCTTTTTAATATAATCTTGAATAGACAGATGGTCGGACAAGGACAGGATTCTTGGTTCTTGGGTTAATGAGAAACATAATCTTCAGGGCCATTAGAAAATAGTCATAGCAACCAGGTGGTCCGTATTTGTTTGCTTGTGCAGATTTGACTTTATGATTACATTTGGCTGCGTTCTTGGAACAGAACTATACGAGCTACCTGCGCGCCATGATGTGAGTGGGTTCCCTTCGAAATAGCCTTCTTCGTGTTTGTTTGTGAAAGTTTGGTCAAGTTTATGTTTTCGTTAATGTTGATATTGTTTAACTGTGGATTGTGACGATTCTATAGCCTCTACCAGGCTTCAGAGGCGGCTGGAAAGAGTAGAAATTGGCTAAATAGACAGATAACATACGAGGGGGTTAGTCTGCTAATGGAGTACAGTTTGCTCCTCTCCGGCTCCCCTGGTATGTTATCTGTCTATTTGGCCAATTTCTACTCTTTCCAATCGCCTCTGACGCCTGGTAGAGGCTACGGCACACCCTTGCAATATTATAATTCCTCCAAGACCACACATGTGAGGGGACGGGAGCATAAGACCAGCAAATCACCAGAAAATTAGTCTACTTCATTTCTAAAGACTTTTGGTGATCTTGAATGGGAAAAACATTAGCCGTGAAGGACATGCTTTCACGGCCTCTTGACTTTGCATCATCAAAAAATGACATGCATAACATTAGCGCCACCCCTCCCACTGTACCACCCAAAGAGGATTGTGCCACAGGCATTCACAATCACCAATATGGCAACAAGTGGGCGAAAATCTGCTCGGAACTTGATAGCAAACAACTGACTGATCTTGAACTTACTAGTTGCGTATACTGTCTTACCATCAAAACAGACAATATAGTAGTACACCTAACCTTGCCTACAAGAAATTCCTCCACGTATTAAGTGTTAGCCCCCTCCCATGCTTGATTTTCATGGTCAATAGCGTTGTATGCAGTCCTAATTTGACCACCGCTGATACTGCACAATTGTTATTACTTATAGCTTGGAACCTTCCTAACACCAAATCGGATGGGCCATTGTTGTTAAAAGATGAGGCCCGTTTACAAGGCGTAAGCCCAGAATTCTTCACTAGAACAAAGAATTACACGTAGTACTACACAATGGACAAGCTTATACAAAAGACGTTCGGCGATTAGACTGTTACTTTTTCATATACTGGCATACAACTTGCAATACTTATCCATGGATGTATTTTAGTTTGATTATTGACTTTCCACATGTTATACCTAGCCACATCTAGTCATGGATCACAGTAGACTTTCAGCAAAAAACGCTTTAGACTGAAATGTTCATCTGTGTTGGTAGAATGTATTCTGAATCAAAATTTAACTGACAGGTCCAAAGACAAGAAAAAGCTGGAGCGATGGTTTGTTAGGTTTTTTGACATAGACAGAGCTGTGCTCTCGATCAATGTGGTAAATACAACATTTTCTTGTTAAATTTTAGGTAGTAGTACCTCAGAAGAACATGTGCCTTTTCTATTACTAAAACGTTATTCCTAAAAACGTGGGACTTTTTGCAGTTTTGAAACGCAGAACTTTTTACAAACTCGTGTCACCTCTTTAGCAGTGTTTCTTTTCCCATCTGCCACCAGTTAGAAAGTACTCTCACCTTTGCCCCTTCTCATAGTAAATTGTCAACCCCTTAACAGTTGGCACAAGTTAGATACAATATGGCGGAACAATGGTACTGCAGAAGGCCACACTCCGTACACTTGCCCCCGTTGTACTCTGGGCCTTATTTTGACCTGTTCAAAGAAACAAGCAACCCCAGCAAACTTGCACTTGGCTTCTAAGGTTATGTTTGATTCAATTATGTCGGAGAACTCCTGAACTTGGCAGTAAATGAAGTGGCGTGAGCCTTCTAACAGGAGAAAGAGGGTAACAGATTGTTGTTAAAGGGTCCAGAATAGCCGTTTAGTCATCCATCATTGTAGGAGACGAACTTCCTGAGTGGAGAGATTGAAACGATTCTAATGATTAATCCATCAAATATCTGGTCTTTTGATGACATTCCGGTGCACTCATGTACTGTGTGTGTGTTTCATGGTGGTTAAATGAGTAAAAGGTTTAAGAAAAGTTATTCAGTTTTTGTATATACTGTTCAAAGAATACTGTATAGGAAAGACGGCTTCTTGAATCAAAATCCCGCTACACATTAACTGGGAAAAATGAATAATAAGAGTTGAGTACAGTTTTTTTATTGTCATGGTGGTGTGTGGTCCTCCACATACAAGGAAAACTGTAAAATCTCCAAGCAGATGTTGGGAAGCCTAAAACGTTGCGTTGTTCTGTCTGTAGGTGGTTTTGTCATATAACGTAACGATTTAGCTTCCCCCGACATTTGCTTGGAGTCAGGTACTTATAACCTTTGTAGATGCCATGTTATAGATACCCATACTCAAAGTATCTTAAATTTTGTACATGTAATCTGATTCCCATTAGACCCCGGGCTGTTTTACTACGAATATAAACTTGTAGTAACTAAACGGTAAAATAAAACCCAGCTGTTGTAGCCGTGGTTAAGTATAGCGGGATATGTTAACGTTAGAAGTATCATTTTTCACAGACAACAGAAAGAGAGGATCCAATACCGATAATATACGTCTACAAAGAATAAAAAAAAGTTAGAAAATATAGTTCCATGTAATCGTCATATAGTAATAACTTCAGATGGCGGCTTGTAAAGGTACAGCAGATGTGAGAAGAATAGGAGAGAAACCGTCTATCATTTCCGGGGTAAAGGTCAATGTAATTAAGCCTGTCGTGTGTTAAATGGCTTCTTGACAGTCGTGTTTTCACTACCATGGTTAACATATGAACTCAATGTAAAGCAGCATATTACTCAGGGAAAGGAAAAAGCATAACCAATTTAAAGAAAGCAAAAAGTAAAAAGAATTCAACCGTTTTGCAGAAAATGTATTGTAAGTGGCCAGACGGGTTCGTATTGAAATACCGGGAGACTCTTTAGATAAAATAGTAATAATGCTAATGTTGTAATCTTACTTTTAGCCGTTTAAAAGTCTTATTCCAAGTCTCCCCTGGTCGTCGTTTACTTTGTACTTTATGTATTTGCTTCAATGAAGAGAAAAATTATATATAATTTCGATGGCGTGACCACAGAGAAAGCCCATGGCTATAGTACACACTTAGAGACAAAGTTGATCGCTGCCTATGTAGTCGAAGAACAGGATCAATCAATTTATTAACCAAGGACCATAACAGTGTTGGGATGTGATTTTCCACGCCATGAGGGGCGCCATTTTTCAATGACATAATCACATTAACCTCCAGCACGGCATGAAATCTGCGCTGTTTTCAAAAGCTGATGGACGATGGGTAGAAGGGATTTTGGGGGTTCCTTTATAATCTGGCAATATTTGTTCGTCTTCAAAGTATGCAAAACGTTATACATTTGCGAAACAGTATATCTGTACAAATCATATTTGGCAAAGACGATTAGGAGCAAAAATGTTTTTAAAATCTGTTTGGTTGGTCTTTAAAACACAATTTGATTGCGAAAATACTTTTAATCTAGTAGCCATTTCGACGTATACTTCATACAGCCTCTTTCTGTACCTCTAAAATGCTTTCCTGAAATCAAGAACCACAATTGGAAGAGAAAGCATGGCCCAAGGTTGCACACAGTTGACGAAACTTGTTGCATGCGGTAGGAGAGTGACCACCTTAACGTCTAAGTAATTTTCGAAAATCCAATACAGTGGGAAATGTATAAGATATGGAAATTCCAATTGCTTAAGGCGCACAACTTCATAAACGTTTCAAAGACTGAAAAGTAAAGTTTTAACTTTTCGACGACTATCTTCCTAACCGAACCGCTATATTGTCGGGTCCAGCTGAAATCCCGCCTAAGCACGTGCACATACCCCACCATCCCTCTCCGTCATTTCTTCTCAAAGTTTAGAAAACCGTACCATTTAGCAGAACACATAGACGGTCTACCTCGTTATGTCCAGAATAAATCTCTCCAACCATAAACGTCACTGAAAAACTCCAAGCAATCAGCTGGCCTGCATTCAGCCGCAGGTGTCCAGACCTACAGAGGTCACCCAAGGTCAGTGGTCATCTGTTAACCGGATGTCCCCTCTTTGTCCTGACCTTTCAGAGGTCATATTTTTCCTGCTCCACCGCGGGGTGAGTCGGTCTGGCTGTTGTGCTCGCTCGGTATTTCACAAAGTGCAAAAGACTTGGAACTTATAGTTTGGACAATAGGGGTCAGGTGAGGGCATGCGGTCATCTATTACCCAATAATCACCATTGTGTTCCGCCCGGAGAAGTGATGAAATCTGGGCGTAGAAAATACGTAGCTGTCAAACATTTACCATGTGTTGATTAATTGCCTAAACCGGTGTAACCGACTCGTTCGCCGAGCTTATGTAAGTGACTAGCAGTTGTAAAATACATTAAACAGCTTCGTTTGATTAACTATATATAACTTCAGATTATGGCATACATTCTATCATCTATACATATCTGTAAATATGTTTTAAGATTTATATATATTAAAATACAAACTAAGATTCACTGGCATATGCATATTGATCGTATCCACGTCTAAAGAAAAAGGACAAATACAATGAAGCAGACCTTGTAATAGTTAGAAGCAGTATGTAGGCTGAATTGAAATGGAACAGAATGCCGGCATCCTGGCTAAGAGTAGAGGCCAACCATAGTTTACATGAACCACCTTGGGTGACCATTATCATACAGAACGATGGTCAATTTCGCAATGATGTAATAAGGGGTGCCTAGCTGTCTGAGCTCCCCCCTCTCTTTGCCGGTGGCCGTAAACTTACTGACCATCTGCCAGAGGTGACCGCACGCTTTGTGCTTGCCGATGACCTCTGGTCTTGACCAATACAACGATATGGTCAACTGATTCTTGACCGCCATTGTGACCTTGCCATCAGTTACAGAACATAGGGTTAGAAAAAAAACAACAATGGCGTTGTTTCACAAAGGCCAAAGTTTAACCATTGTCGCTCGCCTACACAATGACATGGTCACTCGACCTTGATGACCAGAGCTTTGACCTTGCCCTCTTGTCTGAAAGAACCGGGTTGACCTGACATATGGTATGGATAATAACATCATCAATGGCGTTGTTGTGACTGTACCAGGTCTCAAGCATCCATAGTGACCGAGATAAAGGTGTTGTCAGCATAATCTGACCTCTACCATGGCCTTCCACTTCTATGAAGACGTCCATAAACACACCATCTGGTATATAGATGTCTAATCTCCAAGCATATCTTTGGGTGGCTGCAAAGACAGTATCAAATTGGTCAGACAGTATCCATTTACCAGACAGTTACTAGTACCATTTCGCCACTTCGGCGGATCAAATGGATACAGCCTGGCCAAAAGATCAGCTTTGAGATTAATACATGGCAACATTGTCAATGCCATTGTCCGGAGCACTGGCCATCGGTCATGTTTGGTACAACGAACTGGTCAGTTGGGTCATGACCTCTACGATGACTTTGGTATCTTGTGTAGAAACTTGGTGTACAAACAAAAACATGCCATATGGCACAGATACAGTATTACCAAAGACATTGTTAGAATCAATAGTTAGTAAAGATTGGTGACTACAAAGAGGTGGTCAGTTGATAAATGACCACTATCACACACTTGCCCTCTAGTCTCCTAAGGCCAATGGTCATTGCTATATTGACCATCTGGACTTCGAGACCTGGCAAATTTAGAAGTACTGAATCTATGAGATTTTCCGTATACGCGTAGGTTCAGCACAACTGTGGATAAATAGGAAGTTGAAAGGGATCACATGTGCTGATTTATTGAGCTAACCAAATTTCGACCGTTTTGCAACAAATGAGGCAATGAGAAGATACACATTTTATTTCAACTTAAAAAGAATTAAAAGGAAACATTTCATGACCATAGCATTTGGAGTAAAATAAGAAAATGTTATGGTCATATCACGGTTATTCAAGCCAGAATTAAAACCTAATTTGTGTACTATGCATACAAAGATAACGGATGCTTTACATAAACCGTCTTGCCCAGATACATATCTCAATTCTATATATCCTTATTCCAATGGGAAATAAGCATGCCAATGTGTTCTATCTCTCTCTTGTGATTCCAATGCATAGGAAGTCAGCCGTATTATGATGAAATGCCATTTCATTAGAGCATTTTGTTCCTTATGGAAACTCCTCGAGCGTTAAGCTGTCCATTAATTTTATCTGCTACCTCAACAACATAGAGATTATCAGAATATCCACCCTATATACCGTTCTTACATCCACACAGTCTCACGCATTACAATAGACACACAGCGCAAAGCTCAAACCAGTTTACAAAGCGGTTTGCCGATCCATCGAAAACGTTTTCAGTGTGAAGAAACATCACGAATACTACGGTGTGAAATGAATGTGTGTTTCGTTTACACTATTCTAAAGACATTGAATGGTTAGGAATAGGTGTTGGACTAAAGGCGTGAAATGAATGTGTGTTTCGTTTACACTATTCTAAAGACATTGAATGGTTAGGAATAGGTGTTGGACTAAAGGCAGCTATTCTATTCACTTGTTGTAGACGAAAGACCAAGCACGGGGCTTGATATATGTGTTTATGTTGGGTACGCAGACGCAAACATACATTGTACATATCCAATACACATCGGTCGACCGAAAAACATCTTGTAGTCTGTTTATTGTCGGACAATTGCAAGAAAAACAATAAAGTGTTTACGGAAATCTCTTCCGATTGAGCAATCAATGGTGTATAATACCGTTTTATAAACATTTTGATAAAGATTGGTGGCTACTTCCAAATTTCTATATAATTATATTAACCTCTTCTTCTTTCCAATGGGTACATTATCTATTATACAACCTGTAAAATGAAATTTTATATTAGATAGATACGGAAGAAAATGGATGACAACAGAAAAATTAGGAAATTCTCGAGAGAAAAAGGTACTAGTATTCTAATAGACTACTAGTATTTCTAGCGCGCACACACACACACACACACACTCAGAAAACGAAATCGTTACCAATTTATGTCTCCTTCCGTTAACTTGTGATAACACTTAGTAAAGCGTATGTCTTACGAACTGTCTTTGTATCTTCTAGGTTTCTTACTACATTCTTATCATGATCGTTTTGTTTCCCGATCCACCGCATTCACGATCAGACAGCGAGTTATTGGGTGGTCCTTTCTGAATGGCGACTCTCGCCTCAAGCGATGCCGGCCCACCTCGCTGTTTTGTCCCGCGCGCAAGCCGCCATTGTCTCAAACTCCTCCCGGTACTTTGAAAGTTATAACTATCAGCTCCACAATCTCTTCGCGGTAGATTCATATCAATCCTATCCGTTAATACATCCTATGGGAGGTTAATTAACCGCCACTTCATTTTACAAACTACCTATTATATAATTACGTCTATTGTTATAACGAACAATAAGAGTGTGTCGTCAGCAATCTGATAGAATCAACACTTGTTAGTTTTAAAGAAGAAACTGTGAAAAGCGCCTACCTTTGGAATCACTATTAAATCACAAAGTTATTCAGGCGAATTAGTAAAGTAGACAACGTAACATCTTTGTTGTTTTTCCACTTCCGTAAATTGTAAGGAATATATAGAACAGATACGTAGTTATGTTATGGCGTATATACACACCTTGATATGTATCTCTCACACCATCCTAAGGGAGGTACCGGAACTTGCTCACCTGTTCGCACTTTATTATCTTATCATCCAAAAACTCGAGAAAATGAAACGGCTTTTAATTAAACTTAGATGGGACAGATTTCAACCGATTGTCGTTACTTATTTCAATCATCGTATCGTGTAGAAATTTAGTCCCTCATTAATTCTTTCCCTTCAACGAACGGTTCAACTTTGATCTCGAAGCAGATGAATTGGTTGGGCATGTTTTATGGGACTTTATTGTGTCTCTATGTCTTTCTCTCTCACTCTCTTTTTCTCTCTAAAGGTGTGCGTTTTTAGGAGATGGTCTGAAAAAAAAAACACGAAACGCAGAAAAGACCACAAAGACGCACCAAAAATAAGCTCGGTCGAGATATCTGTTTAGAGATTCGCTCGATGTTTCTTTGGCGAGGTTTGGTAATATTTGAAGTTGTTTGGAGATAAAAGACTTTCATGAAAAAGAACGCCCTGTAGCTAGACGATTTTTGACCAATACGAAACGAGGCAGCGGACGACACAATTCGTTTGCATGAAAATAACTTATGCTAAACAAATGGCACGGATCAGAAGAGTAAAACCAAATAGCAAAAACAACAATAGTTTTAATGTATGGAACTTTACAAGTAACTTTGACAGCATTCTATTTGATTTGAATGTATCAAAGCAAAATGCTCTAAACATCGAGTTTAACATATAGCTACGTTACGCTAATTATACACATAAGACAGTGAGACAGTGAAATGTACAGTATTATAAGGAGGCCAAGATGAGCTTAAACACTTCAAAGTCCTTCTTTTCAATGATCCTCGCATTATCCATTTCAGATATGCGGGTATCTTCGCACGTTAATGGATCGGCTTTTCATTTGACAGATAAGGTGAGCTGAGGACGCCAGGTGTTGATGAACCAGATAAAACTTCAGTCGCAAAAACAATACGTACAATTACAAAGATACGCAACACTGCAAACTCCCAGTTGAGCGTGTATTGCGATAACTCTGGTATTTAATGAGTTGATTGGACCATTTGCATCACCCAAACCTCGAGCAAAACGAAGACACACAAAGAGTAATAAAATTGTTTTACGACAAGGAATCGTAAAAATCGTTTTACCCCAGTAAAGATATCAATTACTTAACTGAGCGTTTTGTTTCTTTTGCTTAGTTTATGAACTTGATACACATTCCATTGTTGAAGATAAAACGAAACATCACATTGTGTAAATATTATACATTCAACATATTACATAAAAAGTTGAAAATAGCTGCAAATACATAGTACTAAATTTAAGTTGTCTTTTTCATGGGGGTTTTCTAAATACAAGTAATTGTCTGTGGAAGAAAAGGTTTAATTCAAGATGTTCCGGTGTCAGAATTCATTCAGGACCGATTCTGGCTTCTTCCCCGCTCCATGTCTGACACAAAGACTTTTCACACTCGCGGCTCGACAGGTGGCGGCATGTTTCTGATGACATAGATCATCACTGGGAGAGACGCACACGGCGAGGCGGGAAACCATTTTTCCTGTGTGCAAGCGCTGGGAGACACGTTGGTGGAGCGATGATGGAAGATGCGGCAGATTTTACACCATCTTCTATAGATATTTGTTCAGCGGGCGGACATTTATCATGGCGGTGTTGTGTCTCTTGTCTTCTGCCGGTTTAGATGGAAATTTTCTTTCAAACATCGATGGTTGAGAAACTCCCTGTCTGGCTTCTGTAAGGCCTTGTGCGTAAAATTTCTCCTGGGAAAATGGAAAATTATTCAAACCTTGGGACAAAGAGAACCTAAAAGTAAAAGTTTAGCTCATCAATTGTGTCCATATTGTATCTTAAAAGCTTATGTTCAATGGAAATGTTCTTGGCTTTCAAAACAAGTTTATTTCTGAGCAAAATAAACCTTATTTTATTTGCCCATGTGAAAGGGTACTTTTTATCAAGGCGGGTTAAAAGTGATTTTAAACCTCATTGTTTTTATCCAGTATTTCTGATTCTTCCTTGATTCAAAGACTTTTGTTGCGCCTAACGACACAAGAGACCACATGTTCTTGTACATTTTGCACCCGTGCCGCCGTTTTGTCCGCTCTACAACACTTCGCGTGGCCAAACCCCAGAACTCACGCTCCACAGTCAGGTCTCCAGTCTAATTGAATTGGAGGTTAAGCAAACTCCTTTGTGTAATATTTGACCTCTGCTTCCAAACACAGCACCTTCTGCCCTCAGACTAACCCAGGTCTGTGGTTCCCTTCCCTTTGTGTGGTGGTTTCTAATCAAGTCTGTGTTGTTGCTGCTTTGATTCTACCCTTTGGAAGTTATGAACGCCCCACATTATGTGCACCTGACTTCCTTGTTTACCGTCCGGAACAGAATCAAAAGCGGTTGTCCTGGTGATTTCTTCACGGTTTCATGACAAACTCTTCAGAGTCTTTCAATTCTCTTTCGTTCCGGGCCAACTGGAACGAACGTACCACACGAGTTGTTCAAAGACTGAAACTTGGACGCCGACAAGCGCAATGGTCTTTAAATATTAGGTCATCGTTTCATGCTTTTAATTTAAAGAAATTGAAGTCGAAATATATTTTTGTGTTTTGTGTGGAACGTATTTTCGTCCAACGAAAGCAGAAATGCCCTTGAAAGTTGAAAATTGTGTTAGCTCAAAGGAAATTGTCATCTTGGAATAAAAAAGAGAAAGGCTCGTAGGAGAGAAGATAGACATATATTGCATTAAAAGCGATTGGAAAAGAGATATAAACTGAATACTTTAAACAACCAGAAGGTGAAGGTGAAACAGCTAGAAGTCGGATGCCTTTCTTTTTAAACACTGCAACTGCTCGAAACGAGTTTGAACAAAATTGAGCTTTCTTTCCATCTCTTACCTTCTATACTTCTACATGGTGTCCTACATATATGTCTACATTTTTCTAAATTTGTTGATGTGCGTTTGATGTCTTTTCTTGAAGTACTTGGTAGTGAAAAATTGCATTGCATGGTACAGTTGAATCATATTTTGCGAGAAAAGTTGGTGACAATATACGCGCACGTACACAACCACATGACGTCAAAACAATTAGCATATCGGAAAGGCCAAAAGGTATTCACGCGAGAAATCTCAATGTCTTTCGTACCATTCATATGCCGTCCAACTGGTGTGTTGAATAAAAGATCTCTGCATGCAATGCATGGCACGGGCGCTTTAAAGTATAGCGACAGCGCTGTTTTGTGAAAGATCAGACAATGAAGTATCAATTAAGTGGCGGAAAATGAGTCATTCTTCCAACTGAAAACAATAAAAGACTTACCAGTTGCAATAACATGTCGTACTGCCCTTGGTCATACCCTAGATGTACACGTAAAACCCGTTCTGACTAAAGCTTTGTGTAGTGTAAGAAGTAGATTTAACCTTCACTATTTAGTAGTTTTGTTTAAAAGTATTTGCCCCGCAACCGCATTTCATAATGTAAGAATTGATGAACGATGAACGATTCGATTGGTTCTTATTTTATTTCATTTTAATTAGCAGTCGATAACTAGCTACCTTGATGGCTGTACAATCTCTACCGCATCTCACATATTAACTGAGTTCACAAAACAACAAACAAGATTCATGTTCATTTGAAATGTTTTATTGCATAAGAAAATAGCTATGTCACAAACTCGTGCAAGTGTGTATTTGTACATATTCAGGTTTTTACAGATCAGGAATTATTTACAAGCAGCAACATGTTATGCGCATTCAAAATTATATGTACAGACTTTTGCAAAGTTCCAGAGTTCTGAGTGTTCATTGTTCACCAAGGTCTCCACACCTTATCGGACTCGCTGATCGGAAAGGCGGACGGGAATCCCGCGGGGATGACGGCGGTCTGTGCCGAGGAGGGGTGGTGTGTCGCCGCGGTGGTTAGCCCGTTCTCTGCACTGACTGGTGAATGTGTAAGTCCGTACACTGGAGACAGTCTAGCGGGAGTTGCTGTTTTGCTGTTGCCGTACGCGGGGACTGTGTGTTGACTGGAGGGGAGAGCCATGGAGACCGGGACGACACCGTACATCGTAGCGGGGACGGGAGACGCCTGACGCCCGTGCTGGCTGGGGAGGTAGCCGGTCCGCACGGTTGTGTCAGGAAGCTGAACCCTGGAGTGTGCCGCGTTTTCCACCCTCTGGTTACAGCCGTCCAAGTGGTTGAGCAGCTTCTGTCTGACCTGGGGGTCCACCCCGTCCACCGTGCCCATGAAGCGGGCCACCTCGGCCCGACAGCGGCTGTAGCCCGCCCGGTATCTGCCCAGCGCCGCGGGGTCGGCGGAGACGGCGGCGGCCGCCTGCTGCCTCTGCAGGCTGCGCACGTGTTTCACGGCGATCTCCAGGATGTCGGCCTTCTCCAGTTTGGAGTGGGAAGAAGACTGGAAAAGGACAAACACAACAAAACAGTTAGTAATCACATCAATCACTTCAACGGTTTAAAATATATATTCGCGACTCACATATATATATAACCCAACAAAGAGTATTTAGTAGCCTAGGTGCCAGGCTGTTTCCAGGGCCTACACAAGGCAGTTCCTCGGCCAAGACGAACATGCCCCCAAGAAAATTATATACCACAGCCCCCTCAGTTTGACCCTGGGCCTCGGCACTATGACATTAGGAGTTTTCGACATCAAAAGCGTTGCTTTAGATACTCACGTTCAAGTCGTTCTTGTATGTGTCCAGGATGAGATTCTTCAGCTCGTTCAGACTGTTGTTGATTCTGGCGCGGCGACGTTTCTCCATGAGGGGCTTGGACGACTGTGGAAAGGAAGCGATAGCACAGGTTAATTTCTAAACCACATTCTAAGCTTTGAAGCTACGACCTGTTTCACAATTCACAAAATGGAATTTTACCATAAAGCTATCGTACTGCTAGAACAATAACAAGGTACGGAATGCACTTTAGGACAAATAGATTGAATACACCATGCGTACTAGTATGCCTACCTTGCGAGACTGGTAAGGAGAAGGGGCGAAAGACTCGACGACTTTCTCTATCGGCATGTTGACGGCGGTACGTTGTAAGTGTGTCGTGGATAAGCGGTAATAGGAAGAGCTCCGTCCACAGCACGAGCGGTCGTTCGTATGGCGAGTGTCCGGCAGGCGACGGGTTTTTATACCTACAGGCGGTCCTTTTGTTGCCTTTTGCCGCCGAGATCCGACAAAGCATACCTGCACTCTCAGCCAATCACAACAAGTGGGACCGCATGTGTCGGGCCTTCTGATTGATCACGACTGTAGAACACAAGATGAGTCGTCGTTCCTGATTGGTGGACGAGCGTCGGTGGCGGCGTCCGTTCACTGACGGCTGACATCTGCCGATCCGTCCCTTATTACCGTGCTAAGCACGTGCCGGGCCCTTTGTCTGACAGTCAGCCGGAGTGTGGGAAAACTCCACCCACAATATGATAACCCTCCAGCTATCTCACAGAAAAAAGACAAAACAGCATATCTTCACTGCCTCATCCTCAACGTATGTCTATGCCCTATACACGATCTTCTAGTTTGAAATCTACCTGCTGTTAAGATTCTGTAAGACGTTTCTTGCTTCTTTTTCTTTGTAAAAAATCAGGACATGAGCGCCACAGAAGCGTTAAGAGTCAAGAACATAATTGTTACCCTCAGGGTTTCTCAACCGTTCCCACGGTCCGACTGAAAGAGAGGTAAAACCAGCCTCAAGGCACGCTCTTCTTTTTGAAAAGAGAGCTAAATCCAGCGCGTGAAAACGTCTCTGCACAATTCATACGCGTAAAAAAGGCTTCAATCTCTTTCTAAGATGTCTATAATTTAGCTGAGCAAGAACATAAAACAATTAGAGTATGTACAATTATTTCTACGCCAATTAGGTTTAACAGTTGTCGTGACAAAAAGACACACATGCGTGCTTGCACAATGTCGACGACAATTTGGACACAGCTGCAAGTGTACCTTTGTCACCTCGTGGCGTGGGCACGCGTGCGACACACGTTTGGCACTAGTTCATCAAAATAAGTGTCACACCGGGCCACTTCGCACCTAGGGTACGGGAGTTTGTCTTTTATTCACACGTCTGTGATCAAGCAGCTTGGCGCGTGGCCGATTTGTTTTCACAAGTACAGCTTTAGCATCAAATTTGCCGGTGGGGTGGGGTTAATATACAGAAAAACTCTATGTGTATACACGATTGGCAGCCAATATACATGTACAAGTATATAGCCTCATCCCATACAACATGGTCTCTTGTAGGGTAGATTTAGTTTCCTAGAAAGAGTTGTTGTACATGCCATCCGTTATATTTTATAGAATTGTTGAGAAATAAAGTTGTTATTATAAAAATCATTTATTTTATATTACGGATAACTAATAATATTGAAAGAGAAGGTATTCAATTCAGGTAGCTGTCTGTTGTTGGCATATAATATAGGTCCTCCTTATACACACGATCATAAACTTGTCGGACGACAGTTGTGCGAACACATTTCTCACCTAATACGGGGAAACTGTCCAAACTGCTAGGACATCATGAAGTTCTTATTCAATTCAAGTATTAGTTTAATTCTATCCAAAGAATGCTATGTTGTCCAAGGCAAAATTTCTCGTTTTACTGTAAGATATTGTTTCTTCAATGCTTGCTCATTTGTGACAGCTAGTAGACACTGTAAAGCATGTTTTGTAGTCGCCGACATGTCAAACAATGACGTAATTTTTCTGGATTTGAAGCTTTATTGAGTTAATACCGCAAAGGTACAGGCTGTAAAGATTCCCACCATTTGACGCTCCCCAAAGGAATAAGACGAGAAAACCCTTCATTGTCTAAGCAGAAGAATTTTCTGGGTGAAATAATTTTCTCACTGTTGTGTCTTCCCAGGGGTTTCGGTTAACCATTGTCTCACAAAGCGACCTGTTGCCGCGCTTTGTCTCACAAATCTCGGCAGCCTTGTTTCCCACGCGAGCGGGACTTTTACATGCAAACTCGGGCGACCAACGCAGGGACTCGGCACGGCGCACATAATGCGGCCATTATTCCAACCGATGCCGTCATCTTTAGCCCGCAGTGATTGACCAAACTGTCGGATAATGGACAAGACAACCAAATTAAGAACCAAAATTGCGACAATTACACTGGGGCTATGGTAAACCAGGACAACTAATTAGTTGAAAGTGCCATGGCTTGAAGCTTCAAACATTATTTTGGCGCCCCGAACGATGGCGTTTCTTTATGCTATCTGCTTTTTGTTAATTTACCGGTTAAAAATAAAATGACTGACGACTATCAAACCTTTTCTTAGCAAGCTCCAGGAGAGGAGTATCTATCAATCAGAAAAGAGGAAAGAATATTCTGATTCCTTAGCACTACAATAATTGACATTCACCAATAATGAGTATGGGGGGGGGGGCTCTCGATGGTGGAACTCAGATCTATGAATGCTATCTAACACATATCTTCGACATGTTAATTAACATGAAATAATGCGCAAGCAGATATAGAAGAAAACAATAGTGAGAAAAACAGCGATAGTCAGACGAAGACTAGCCGCTGACCTGTCCATTATCTAAAGATTGATTTAATAATGGGCTATCTATCGATCAGAAAACAAGTTAAGAAAGACTGTTCTGCATGATTATTTTAGTTAGCACTGCCATATTGGCATTCCTACATGAGTATGGGGTGATCCCGACGTTGGAATTTAGTCCTAATAATATGATGCTATCTACACATATCTACGACATGTTAATTAACAGGAAAGAGTGTGCAAGCAGATATGAAAGAAAACAATAGAGAGAAAACAGCGATAGTAAAGCGACGGCCAGCCATCGACTTGTCTATTCAATAGTGGACTATCTATCGATCAGAAAATTGGAAAGACTGATTCTTTATTTATAATTAGCACTATCATATTGGCACACGATATGAGTGAGCTGGTGTGTTACGCCGAAGGGCGGTTATACCGGCTATACAGATACAGATACAGAACCCGTCGTTGGAACTCAGTCCTAATAATGTGATGCTGTTTACATCCGTAACATATTAGTTAACAGGAAAGAGTGTGCAAGCAGATCTAGAAGAAAACAATAGTAAGGAAAACAGCGATAGTAAAGCGACGATCAGCCGTTGACCTGTCTCTTCAATAATGGGCTATCTATCGATCAGAAAACAGGAAAGACTGTGCTGATTATTTTACTAGTAGTTAGCACTGTCATATTGGCAGTCATACATGAGTATGGGGTGACTCCCGACGTTGTAACTCAGTCCTAATAATATGATGAACTACACTCATTTGTAACATATTAATTAACAGGAAAGAGTGTGCAAGCAGATCCAGAAGAAAACAAAAGTGAGAAAAGATAGCGATATAGTAAAATGACCACCAGCCTTAGACCTGTCACTTATCTGAAAGACTAGTTTAATAAGGACTATCTAGCAATCAGAAAACAGGAAATAGCAGTACAGTATTATTTTTTTCTTAGCACTAACATATTGACACTCTACCTCTACATGAGTATGGGGTGACTCTCGGTGTTGGAACTCAAACCTAAGAATACTATCTACACATCCATATTGCATTTATCTGAATGACTAGTTTAACGTAGCGTCGGGAGTACTACTCGTTGTCGTATGCATACATGTACATAAACAACTTCTTTCTCTGCCGACGCTGTCTGGATTCAAAGGTTTTAGGGTGATTCGTTTGGCCCCGCCCTAAACTTCGTCTGTGGCCCAGAAGGTGTGAAGTTCTCCCCCTGGTGTTTTTCTTTCCCAAAGAAGTGTGGATTGTATTTACTACCGAAGGCACGCGTCGCACATTCTCGTTAATGAATCAGAATTAACACATTTTATGTCGGATTTTAAGTAGTAAGTCTGGTGGCATCAATACGATGAATGAGCGAGAGAAAGAAAGAGAAAGAGAAAAACTTTCATATATGCGATACATCGAACGTTTTTCTCTGATTTTCTTTTTACACATTTCAGTTTTAAAGTAAACTGAATTCATCTCTCTTTAACTTACTTGGTTTAACTATTGCTATTTCAACCTTGGGAGATATTTTCCGCGTAAAAGTTTTGCAGTGAATGTGTTATTTTCAGCTAGTGATCACTTTCAAGAGTTTACAGAACGCATTGGAAACGTTGTCAAAAGAACATGATTCCTCTACAGTTCAAGGCTTTCAACATGTCTTACAATCACTCAATCAAGACTTTGAGTGGAAACCAAACAAATTGTAAAGTCAAAGATTACAAATAATAACATCCGAAAGCAGTCTTATTTTGTAGATGATTAGCGACTCCGACCAAATCAATCATTCAAGATACACAAGATGTAATACACAATAATCTGAGACTGTTTTTAAAGACACGTAGTTATAAAATCACCTGTGATTGGCTATCAACTGTCCTTGGATAGTGAACTGGTATAGAAGCACCAATCAAAGCAGTCATTAGTAAGCTTCTAAGCATGCCAGAGAAATTAGTCTGCTAAAAGAGTTAAGTTTGACGCAAGGTTTTCTGTCTATATGACTGCAGTAAGTCGTGCCCCCCCCTCCCCACACGTGCTTGGTATACAGTCAGACACTTTTATGCTTTCTGGTAAGGAAGGTTTGAACAGTATTTCTTGGTCAGAGATATCTTCCTATCGTGCAGGTGTGCGCTGCAGACAATTCCTTCCGTCAGGCGAAAACAACTAACGGAAGTCAGCCTATCAAGCTTAAGGAAAACCCACTCAAGCTCACTACGAACAATGGAAGACAAGACTTCTCCTTACACTGCCTCTTACACACACTTAAGCCAACAAAAAGAGCAGCTCACGGAAAAATACAAGATTTATCGTTGCTGGGTGAATAATTACGCAGTCGTTTTTCTACATGACGGCGCGATTTGGCGCTCAAAACAAGGTACATTGTTGGCAAAAAAGTACTTAGTATATAAATTTTGCTGGGATTATCTCTGTGTGACGTCTCCAGTTATTTTCATCCAGGTGAGAGATTTTAATGAGAACACAGGAGTTCTTTTAAGCCTTCTTTGAAAAAACAATGATGGTGTCCCGCTGGTTACAACTAGTACCATGTATGTCTGAACTAATGTGGATAAAATGAGCCGATCATTCGAAAACACCATACGTGATGCGCAGGTGGACTTTTCCTTAGAGCTGTATGAAATAAACAAGAACTGTACGTGGCTTAGAAACGACAAATGTTTTGTCGCAATTAACATCCAACAAATACTTTCTTGTACTCGTGGCCAAAATATACAGAAAACCCTTTTGACATCTCGCTATAGAGAACTTTTAATTTTCACATTATATCGCTGTTTCAACAAAACGTATACATAGCGAATTGGGGTGGGGTAGGGAAGTCAAAAATATCATCGTATGGCAAAGGGAACAAAGACCGAGAAAGCGTGCAAAATGAAAAGGGACAGGCATGTCGGCCTCCGCGGTGAGGGACATTTGTGAGACGTCGACCGACTCACTGGAGGCTACACAAAGGGGGGTCAGGTGCACATAATGTGGGTCGTTCATAACTTCCAAAGGGTAGAATCAAAGCAGCAACAACACAGACTTGATTAGAAACCACCACACAAAGGGCAGGGAACCACAGAGCTGTGTTAGTCTGAGGGCAGAAGGTGCTGTGTTTAGAAGCAGAGGTCAAATATTACACAAAGAAGTTTGCTTAACCTCCAATTCAATTAGACGTGAGACCTGACTGTGGAGCGTGAGTTCTGGGGTTTGGCCACTGTTGGAGAGTGGACAAAACGGCGGCACGGGGACACAGCTAACGCTAGGTACCGAAAATGCAGCGTTTTTGACCGCTTGATTTTGCAACCAGCCTTCTCGTTCCTCGTTTTGTTTTTCCCCAGTGAACGCAACCAATCATTAAAATGGCTTGAATACCTTACGTAATGTTGAAAAGTTGGGAAGACGGAAGTATTCTTAACATCATCCACATACCTTAGAACGTTTTCACTTGACGGCGTCCTTTATAGAATGACTATCCGCATGCAGGACTTTTCAGTTAAGATTAGCTTTTATGCACATTAATTTCAGTTTAAAGACAAAGCATTTCATGCAAAAGAATCTTATCAAAAGTACGGTAACGGTGCTTTGAAACGATTTAGTCTGGCAAGTCATGTAGCTAATACAACAACGTTTCTTTGAACAACATCAGTAGATATCTTCACACCTAACGAGTCAACGTGATTTTCGATTTGCCGGTTCGGTTAACTTTTCATTAGTTTTCCGCAACACAAGATTACATGGGAATTTTCTATCCAGCATTCTATCCTTCAGGACTTCTGCTAGTCTAGTTTTACGTATGAAGTTGATTAAAGAAATACCTGAATTTGTATTTTGTTGATTTTTGTCAGGATTTGAGCCCTTTGAAGTTGATCCTTAGGTTTGTTGATTGTTTGAAAGTCTTGAATCAACATTTCGTTCCGTGAATTTGTGCAGTGGGATGTATGGAAAACAAATTTGAAGCCGGAAGAATGGTGCTGATGTGATAAACATACGAAATACACACGCCTTAGTTGGGGGAGGGGGTGGCGTCACATACTCCGGTACCTGCAAATATTTGGACGGAACTTTTCAACTCATATATAAGGGCGATAAGATATTGAAAATCATTTAAAACCATATTTTATTTTCATATCCTGAAACCGTACAATTGAACAAACAAATGGCTAAATCTTTACGATTCGATGTTTAAAGACATGATTTCGGTTCTAGCTAGCGAACAGTACAGTAACTGAAGGTACACATAGAACGTTTCGGAGCCGTCCGTCAGAACCCTGGCCTTCGAGGCTAATTTGTCCCGCGCGGCCAACCCGTTGGTCTGTTACCGAGTCTATTAATGAATTACAAACAAAACCTGTCATTATGCACTCTGGTGTATCACGCAAGGCGGCCGCCATTCACAATAACAATATTGTGTGTCTTAATCACGAGCTGCCAGCTGTTAATAAAAAGAGAATAGGCATTGAACAACAACTATTGAAAACCTTGTCCTGGTGGTTTTCTGGTCATTACGAATGCATTAGATCTCCTTATGAACCGTAAATGGCATCTTGATGAGGAAAATTTCTTCTGTTCATGAAGTAAATGAAGTAATTAAGATATTTCAATTGAAAATTATCTACGGTTAAAGGACTAAAGGGGATATTACGTTGGATGCTTCAAGTTAGTCTCTACCAGGCTTCAGAAGCGGCTGGAAAGAGTAGACATTGGCCAAATTTTATCTGTCTATTTGGCCAATTTCTACTCTTTCCAGCCACCTCTGAAGCTTTAGGTGCTTTGATAGAGGCTATCCTTTTCATGGATAAGGGGAGTTGAAATGCTCAATATGTTGTTTCTTTTAAAGTGCCATCAAAAGATAGAACATAACTGCGTAAAGGATATGTATCGTCTGTTACCATGCCATCATTATTTGGACCGGATGTATGTTGTTGTATGTTTACAGAACATAATAATCGCCATTTTCATCTGATTTACAACCAATGACAGATTTGACCGTCTCATATATGGCTCACAGGCAGATGGGTTAATTAACCCGTCAAACGCAAAGGTGTCACCACACCCGCGGCCTCCCACAAAGCCTTAATGAGAACTAATTACACAAAGAAAAGGTGTGAAAAATCCGTTTTCCGGGTGCTCGACTTTGCATGATCAAAACCGGTGATATACATAACACAATCATTTCCGTACTTCTACTTGTACTGAAGTGGATTATATGAAAGACTGCAGCAGGCCACAATATGTGTGCAACGTTCAGACAGCAGTTTATAAGCCATTAAAGACACAACAATACAGCTAAACGCATATTTTATTAATAAAACAGCATTTGCTTGAAATGCGACAATGTTGAGCTACAAGTAATACATAGCTTTTCGAATATCTGTAAACCTAGCACTTCATTGGTACGCCTTTTTCTTTTGTATAATACAGTACACATGTTTAAAAACAAAATACGCTTTATTTTTGCCGTCCGAGAGATCTAGATTAGTGTTCACACCTATTCTGCAACTTTTCCGCCTGACTTTAATATCTTGATAACAAATACCACAAGACCTAATTTCGTTTCCCTATGAAGGCTCTCAAAATATGTATGGGGATTTAGAAATTGTACTGAATGATACAGAAACGGTCAGGTATGACATCAATAAATTCAAATAACTAGTATACTTTAAGTGAAACAAGAACCGATACAAAAACATTACCATCGCGTATTTCTACAGTATCTTTTGCGAGCAGACCACACATGGATTAGAACAATTCAACGAATTGGCAGAAAATTTTCACTTGCAGCATTGTAAAGACCCCCTCTAAGCTCAAACGAGATCTTCTAATAACCGTAAAATAACAGATGTCACAGCTACTCAAATCTACATCCTCACAGACTCCCCCCACCCCTCAGTGGGGGATATGGACTAAACAAAGCACCTTCCTTTACAATTGTCAGTGTGAAGTTTGTAAATACAGCTAGTTCTACTGCTTCATTGTTTATGCATCGGCAGACTACCACAGAAAAATGACTAAAAATAAAACTGAATCTTACCCTTCGATATGTTTGTAGTGGGGTTCAATCTTATCATAACCGTTTCTGTGTCGTCCTTATATTAACAAAAATCACAGGGACAGTTACAACGTTAGTTTGGTGCCTTTATTTCTAAAATGCAGTGATGACATACTTGGATATACAACAACGTGTGTTACAGATCAATCCAAAATCAACGTTACATCTTACAGATTTTATGCAGCAGGTTCTATTAAAACAGATAGATTTAAAGAAAACTTTACAAAGGTAATACATAGAAGACCACACAGACCGGAATCTCAGGATGAAACAATGGGCAAAATTGGCAGAAAATTTCCTCTTGCAGCTGCCAAAGCCCCCCTCCAAGGTCAAATTGGATCTTCTAATAGCCGTAAAAACAGATGTCACAGCCACTCAAATCTACATCATCACGGATCAACCCCCTTCTGACCCCCTCTAGAGGGGGGTGTTCAAAACAAAACAGTAGTTACCCATATGCCAGCATGCCTGTGAATCCCTAATACACACATTAACATGCTGCTGTATAACATCCACGTTCTAAACTTCTCTACATTCATTTTCGAATCAGGCAATGAAAACAACAACAATAATAATGTTTTAAATACTTTTGCATGTTCTCTATGACATATAGGTTATTGTAATAATCAATCTGCCTGTCTTAGGTGCAGAATTTTAACATTGAATGTTTCAAACACTGTCATGTTTTTTCTTGCTGCACTTTTCTGTTAACAAGTTAACAAAAAAAAATTAATGGAACTTCTTTCACAATGGTGTTAGGGCATATGTCACCATACATCTAGAAACAACACAGTACCAATATATAGATATTATTAATAAGAGTAGAGGTGGCACAGTGTGCATCGCTGAATACATGGTAAATCCAAATTGCACTATCACAATAAGCAATACAGAAAAAAAGCATTATGCATATAATAGAGAATGAAATCAATGAATGCTTTACTTTCTGGCACGTAATACCCATGCTCTTGGCTCACACGACACATCTTGTCAAATACTAGATGGATATATTTGAATAATCACCAGAAAATTTCACTAATCCTCTCGACAAATCTTGAATGGTGGCTAAATCAGTCATAAAGAAGAGAGTTTAACGGCCTCTTGATTTTACATCACCAAAAAATGACATGCATAACATTAGCGCCACCCCTCCCACTGTACCACCCAAAGAGGATTGGGCCACAGACATTCACAATCACCCATATGGCAACAAGTGGGCGAAAATCTGCTCGGAACTTGACTATGGATTACTGATGGACCGCAAACATTCTTAAGATTAAGCCGATATACTAGCTATATAGAAAGATGCAAGAAAGAATTTATGGGATAGGATCATTTAACCGGAAGCCATCATTGACTGCCATCTTGTCGGAGATAAAATTAACCAATTATAGTCCATTGTGTCAATTTTGACCCTGGAACGCACATATGACATTTCATTTAACGTGTGTATTGGAGGTCGCCGTTAAATTGATGTGAGATTTCAATGCCAGGTCATCCCCGGGGTATTTTCAATCATGCAATTCTGCATCATATCGCAAAGCGTCGCCGTTAGGCCTGTACATACAGCATGTAGATTGTTTAGCATATGCGTATAATTACCTCTGCAAAAGGTCACTTTAGGGCGAACAATGATCCGGAAGAGTTACATACTGGTATACCCTGCAATATTCCAACAAGAAGTTTTGTCTATGGGATGATTTTCATACACATGTAAATAAATTTGTCGCACATTTTGTTTCAATGATAGTACATGTACAATGTACAATTGACAAATTCAATTTGATTGGCCTTGTCAACAACTAGTACAAACAGACAACTATTTCACTAGTATTCCTGTGTCACAACTTGTCTAAAAGTTATTACCTTATGGTGACAATTTTACTGTTTGCACTTTAAAATCAAAATCCCTGCAAAGTAAACATACATTGCTAAAGTTTGATAATGGCAGTCACCAAAGTATGCTTTCTACATTATTAACCCATGCGTTGTGACCGCATGCCCAATTTGAATGAAGACTTGTCACATTGAGCCCTTCAGCTTGGCATGAGAGAATATATGACTTACAGTCTTCTATTTTCCCTTCTGAAGATAAAACAGTATGCATGATAATCATTAGAATTTTTACAATTCTAATTCAAGATTTACAATTCTTGGTCTAGCAGTGTGTACTACATCACATCTTAAAGATTATCATCGACAGCTCTAGAGTCTGAAACATTGAGCAGCAGCTTCTTTTTCTCTAAATAGAATTTCATTACATTCATCATATAATTACAAGCTCACCATTAAAAGTGGCCAAACTAGGCAAGTGTACTTTTTTTGTCAATATTCTTGCATGTAAGCATGCTATTCAGAATCTAAACATAATGTGATCACTAACATCTAACGTCACTTTGCGTGGGCTCAACAGGCGCCATTTTATGGCATGGCGTCGCCCAGCATAGACACGCTGTACCCTTTGACCCCACCGCACACAAACGCTCTTTGACTTTTTTCTCTACTTCACTATAGCTTTAAAAGCCCTGACTACACTAAATCCAAAATGTATGTGTGTTTTTTTTATATGCTGCAATGTTAACGATAGGCAGAATTTTCATCGAACTTTCTCTAGCTCTATTTAGGCTGGTGCCGTGGAGGATGCTTATTATTAGTCTCTACCAGACTAACTGCGCGGGCTATAATAGGGAGATATTTGCCAGGGGAATCTGGCCGCCTTGGGTTGACTGGCCGCGCTGTTTAGGGGAGAGGGGAAACTAACCCTCCCGCGGAACGACTCTACTGGCCAGCTCTCCCTTCTTGTACCGAATTCTACGATCCGTACCCCCGTAGGAAGGCCTGGTGGAGGCTACTGGACGATGCTGGCAGATGAACCTCTTCGGGTTAAAGCAAGCATCGTCGTCCCACATGACAAAACCTTTGCCGCCAGACGTGGAGTAGAGCCCGCCGAGCCAACCGGATGCCTAATACATGGGGATTATATCAGAAGAAAGTTGTCAGACGTCACATACTTGAGTTTTAGTCCATAAAAACACACGTTGACAGGGTGCTCCCACCTCTGAAGTGTCCATTTAGTCCTTAAGTACCAAATTTTATACAATAAAAAGTATCGGGCAAGCCATCATAATACACACAAGTGACCTTTGACCACTCCGGACAACTGATGACTACATGCAAACAGGTATCTTCTTTAATGAAGAAGACACCCCAAGAATAACCCGAAGTCTGTTTTGTTATCATAACAAAATTTACCTGCAACATCCAGGATAAAAACATTCCCAAGAAAACGATTTTTACATTTGTTTTTACAAGGGTATTGCTATAGACTAATTATCTAAAGCTAGACTGATTCACTTTACTGCATGCAGATTACTGACCTTTTTCCAGTACTGACCACACCTAGCGAACAATTCGGAGTTATCTGGCACGCCTGGATTCCATCCCTATTCGAAAAATAAGACAGTCTTTGTAATAAAATGTCAAATAGCTAGGCAACTCGAATTGCATCTGGTTTTGTAAATATATTGGGAAAGATGTCGATCAGTTTCAATGAGCCAAGCTGAATCATCACCTGGCACTAATGTGCACTTTTCTGTAATACCTACATTTCACTGGTTGCATATATGTGTTACTCAAACAAAGGGGGGGGGGTGCAAAAATGTGTACGATTAAGCTAATTTAAGGGGCATTCGGAAAGTAATTGGCCTTCTCGTGAATTCACATTTGAGGACATAAATAGAGACAATAAAGCTTTTACCTTTAATGTCCACCAAATTTCAAATTATTGTCATTATTTTCTAAACTCTCACTTTCTCTCTCTCTCTCTCTCTCTCTCTCTCTCTCTCTCTCTCTCTCTCTCACACACACACACACACACACACACACACACACACACACACACTCTCGCTGTCTTTCTCTGTTACAGGTAAACAATGCGTATCAACATACCTTGTAGCCGTTGGTGCCGACCAGCGACCCGTCCAACCAATACCATTTTCCCCCTTTCTCCTCCATACCGATCCAGTGTTCGTTGTTGCGTCCTTCCTTTTTGACCAGATCTCTCAGGGCGACGTCCAGTTCTCTTGTTTTCGGAATGGCCAGTGTGGCTCCATCCTCCATACATGCCTTCTTGGCCGCACTATGGGACCGCCTGTACCACTTTGTTGAAGAGAGCATGAAGCAGGTCCTGGCGAGTAGTTTGTAGCCTTTCTTGCAGCGGGGAACTGGGAAGAACAATTGAAGACAACGTGAGGTTAGGCCTTATTACTATAGGAAGGAATCCGGTTTTCCAACCAATGAGTGATCTGTCATTGAGATGATTGAAAGACAGCGGGATAAGAGTCCACTCGGTGCCTGTTATTCTCTACATCTGAAACAGTTATGAGAAGCCATGGTTTATGTCATTTTTTTAATACATAGATGCCAGGCATATAAATCAAATTCCCTGTCGTTGTTAAACTAAGTAGAGTCTTACTAGAAGTAGCAAAAGGAGGTATTGCTGTAATTTTTGCCTCTGGTTTATTTCAAACTCTGAAAGGGGAAGGTTTGTGCTGGAAGCAACTCAACCGTTATAACAACATTGTTCCATATTTTCCGACACATCTTTATTCTGAAAAGGTACCATTTATATATTTTATATTGAGTGTAATAAATTTTCTTATACATGTATCTCTGACCATTTTTGAAGTTGCCGAATGAGTTACCGTGTACAGGTGGTTGTACAGGCGGTCGTACGGGTGGTCGTACGGGTGGTTGTACGGGTGGCTGTACGGGTGGTTGTACGGGTGGCTGTATGGGTGGCTGTACAGGTGGTTGTGCAGATGTTCCAACTCCCTCGGTCGATGGAAGTGCAGTCTCCTTGATCAAGCCTTCATCGTCGTTACGGAGGGAAAACTGAACAAAAAATAAGAAAGTTAACATTCTATAGTAAAGAAAGAAACATTGATGGTGGCTACTGCTGCTGAAGTTGAACATTATAAAAGAATATATTCTACAGGAGGTTCTTGAATTATTGATGGTAGCAGTTATGATGAAGTTAAACATTAATTGAAAATTATGTTAACATAAACATTAAATTAACATAAACATAACAATTGAACTCTTGAAACATTGATGGTGGCAGTTATGATGAAGTTAAACATTAATTGAAAATTAAATTTATGTTAACATAAACATTAAATTAACATAAACATAACAATTGAACTCTTGAAACATTGATGGTGGCAGTTATGATGAAGTTAAACATTATAAAAGAATATATTCTACAGTAAGCTCTTGACTTTCAAGCTACATTTTGAGAACCGTCTTCACATTTACCTCATCCTGACCACCTAACAGAACAAGTGATGATAACAGTGATGATGAAGTACAATGCCAAACATATAATATATTCCTCTAGCCCAGAGAAGTCTTTCGACTTTTAAGCTACATTTTGAGAACCATCTTTAAATAATTTTTATCCTGGTCTCTTGAACACTTATATTTTTGAGTAGGTCAATGCAAAACACTGGTTCATCTGTCGTAAGCATTGATTGGAAAAAGAAGCCATGCAACAGAAGAAATCTGGTGATCGTGATGTTAGACTTACAGTAGTTGATGTGTCTGTGGTGACAGTGGAGATCATCTCTGGCAGCGTAGTTGACTGCTCTGGTTGTGTGGCTGCAATCTCTGGTAGTGAGGACATCATCTCTGGTGGTTCAGGTGTGTTGTCCTGTATCATCAGCGCCGGGTGTGCCTGTGCAGATGTCGTCTCTTGCAGTGCAGGTGTGACCTCTTGTATTGCCGGGGTAGTTGACTGCTCTGATTGTTTGGCTGCCATCTCTGGGGGTGTGCACATCATCTCTGGTGGTTCGGTTGTGTCGTCCAGTAGCGTCAGTGCCGGATATGTCGTCTCTTGCAGTGCAGGTGCCACCACTGACAGTGCAGGTGTAGTTGACTGCTCTGGCTGTGTGGCTGCCATCTCTGTTAGTGCTGACACCATCTCTGGTGGTTCAGTTGCGTTGTCCTGTAGCGTCGCCTCCGGGTATGCCTTGGGTGGAGGTGTCACTTCTTGTAGCTTAGGTGGTGCCTTGTTTTCCGCAGAGGCAGTGAGATACAGGGAGATACCGACTCCTGTACTCAGCAGGGCTGCTAGTAAAACAGCAATGGCGATGACACGGAGTAGGCAGGCACCGGGACGCATATTGTAGCTTCGCAGGCGTCCACAAATGTTTGCTTCACTTGCAGAATCTGTAATTTGTTTATTACCTTTTACCTATGGTTTGGATAGCGTTTGTACGTGCGTGGTTTAGCTAATTCTGTAAATCTGCTGCGTTCCATAGTAGGACTATTCCGACTTGTGACAGATGTAATATAGGATGAGAAGAACATGCATTGGCAGATATTGGCTAAATGTAGACCTACTTTGTATAATTAGTGACAAAATGGTATGATGTCAACTGCCGGGAATTCATTCACATCAGGGCCTCATTTGCATAATTTGTAAGGAAATGCTACAAAACCTCTATGTTAGGATGGTCATTGGAGGGAGAATAACATTAACTGATATAATTCATGCGGATAGGGATAGTATTTGAACAGTCAATCTGAAACATTCACAATTCGTCAGTCATGAAAAGGTTGATATCATTTTGGGGAAGGTATGAGACCGTGAAACTCTTGTTTAGTACTTTGGAGCAAGATGGTTGCTGTATTCAATGTTGTGACGTACCTTTAACATTGTCTCCAACGCTTACTTCCTGGGGGTCTTTGTACCCGCTAACACCCTCTGGCTTCTCGGAGTCGTGAGAGTAAGGCTCCTCCTCATACCCCTTGCTGACTTCCTCAGCCTCTTTGTACCCGTATGTGTAGTCTAGAAGAAAATTTTTGAGAAAATGCTAGTATAGCCCATTTTGGTAAGATAAAACTGTCATTGTGTGCAGAATATGATCAACTGATACATGGAAATGAGGATATTTTTTGCATAATCAATGAGAAACAAACATTTACAATTCGTCACTCGAGACGGTTACCATCATTTGGTGAAGGTATGAGGTCGTGGAACTCTTGTTCTATCTCCATTTGTTATGGTCATGCACAAGCTTTTTTTTTTTCAATACAAGGCTACACTTGTAATAGTAGACGTTTGTTTATTCAAAAGTAAGGAAAGTGGCATAGAGTCCAGTTTACGAGGGTCATAGCTAGTTGTAAATATGGGAATAACCACATGGTAAAGGGACTTTTTTTCGTTGAACCTAAATGTAAATGTAACATTTACACAAGGACATTCTTTATTCTAAACAAATATCTTTATAGTTGTCTAGAAAGCTGCGAACGTTACTAAACAAATCAAATTTCTGATCAACATGAAATGCAAATCAAACCAGGGCATTTTATACATCATTAACAAAATATTCAGTGAGATTTTTTAAAACGATAAAGTCAATGTTAATGTTCATCGAAGACACAGTAGATTGCTGGAAGACTTGTATATATATGGAACAGACTCGATGTCAACCTGAGAGCTCCGGGGCTTCAGTACTAGTGTCTCTCAACCACGGCAGATGCTAACCTTCAAACGACATTTGTTAAAACAATTGTGTAACAGGTTTAGTGCAGTCTACAATATCGATGTTCCGTGTACATGGACATCTTTCTGCAGCTGTTCCTCTTGTACGGCCACTAGGCCACGATAATCGGATTCCTTCTGATTTCTGTATGCCATTATTATTGTATCTATTTATTTATTTATGTATGAATATTTTTCAATATTATTGTATTCATTTATTCATGTATATTATATGTTGCGGCGGAGACAAAGAGTAGCACAGGCCAACAATCGCCTGTTTTGTCTCCCCCTCCATTGTGTTTTGTCCCAATGGAAAAGCCAAACAAAGAAATGAAAAAAAAGAAAAAGAAATAAAGTCTATCTACCAAAATGGGAGAATAAGGCCCCGTTATCCTTTTCCCACTAGGATAGAATTGTCCAGATCGAGCCGAATAGACTGGCGACCGACTTGGATCCAGTTAACTTTACCCCAGTGGGAACGCTCGCTATCCGGCTCGGTTCGAGATGAAGCCGGTCAGCAACGACCCGCCACGCGGGGTAGATCGTAGTTAAACCGGATCGAGCTGAACCGAGCCGGATAGCGAGCGTTCCCACTGGGGTAAAGTTGACTGGATCCAAGTCGGTGGCCAATCTATTCGGCTCGATCTGGACAATTTTATCCTAGTGCATGGGAAAAGGATATATTGTATTTCGAAATACACAAAAGCAGTAGATTGTAAAAATAACCTACCTTCATTCACATTTTGGTGTGAAGACATCTTGTGACGTAGAAAACCGTCGGCCTCTGTGATAGGCCCTTCTTCGTCTACTGAGCAACCGAAGAACCAGAACTATGGAAATCTTCTCTCTTCAGTGATAATTTCTGACAAGAATGACTGAATCACCGCTTGAGAAACAGCGGCTGCGACTTTGAAGCAAAGCCAAGTCTCAACGACTTGCCTAGACTAATCAGACAGAATATCATGACTAATTCATTCACTTAGGTCAAGGTTCAAAAAGAAGATGATGCACTTTTCATAAACTGATATTCAATCTGAAGAACAATATTGCTTTGTGATGAGTCTGGAAAAGAGAAGTACATTGGAAAAATAAGAAAATGGTCTACCATGCAGGTGTCCATTCAATATTCAATTTGTGATATTCACTCCGAAAAACAATCTTGTGTTCAGTTATGAGTCTGCACTCCAGGTAGAAACGGCGACGTCGCCCAAGGGTACAATTGATGATACCTCGTGATGAATATGTAGTAGGTAGTGAAATTTTACCTGAAATAAATAGGTGCAAAAGTTACTATATTGAAGTAACCATTATTTATTTCTATTTAAAAGTAATGATTCGAACCTACAAACTTTAGGATCTAAGTCAACAATGCTGATAACTTGCAAAACCACTTTGCCACATATGGATGGATAATTCATGTAATAAACACGTAACCTTTAAGTCTTGCGTCATAACTCATTTATATACATGTGTTGTCGTCAAGACGGTCCAGACTGATCTTATCACAATTCCACCCGCTCATACTGTGTAACTTTTGTACAGTTAGTTTGAAACTTAGCGGTAGCAGATATTGCCGATGTCTGAAAAGCATAGTCACAACATGCTATGTCGTTTCAACTACATCAAGATCAAATGTACACTGGTAGGAATGAAGGTGTTTCAGTTTGAATGTCTCTGGTTATCCACACAGAAACACACCCACACCCACAGAAACACACCACCCCCCACCCCCACCCACACACACGTACACACACACACACACACACACACGCACGCACGCACGCGCACACACACACACACACACACACACACACACACACACACACACACAAATGCACGCACACACATGCACGCTCATGCGCGCAACAAAAGTTTCAAGCTAACCGTACTAATGTTTATATAGTATGAGTGGGTGGAACTGTGAAAAGATCATTCTGGAGTGTTTTGACAACACATGTATATAAAATAGGTCTGACGCAAGAAATAAAGGTTACGTGTTTATTACATGAATTATCCATCCATAGGTGGCAAAGTGGTCTTGCACGTGGTTTGGCGTAGGGTTACACGTGTTGACTTCATCTAAAAATGATACATTCTATATAGTAACTTTTGCTTCTATTTCTTCTAAGTACTATACAGTGTGATGACTAGGTATCATCAATTTTACCCGTGGGTGTAACGGCCTCTTTATTTTACATCACCAAGAAACTTACATGCATAACATTATCGCCACCCCTCCCAATGTACCACCCAAAGAGGATTGTGCCACAGACATTCACAACCACCCATATGGCAACACGTGGCCAAGAATCTGCTCGCTATGGATTACTGATGGACCACAGCACATTACGTTATGCAAATATGCTAGAAAAACGCGAGGGAGAATTTATATGATGAGATCATTTTCTGCCCCCCTCCCCATGTCTTTGTACGGCTAGTCAACCCGAACCAAAATTGACTTCCATCTTAAAATTATACGATATACAAGAAAAATGCAAGAAAGAATTTATGGGATGAGACCATTTTCTGCCCCCCTTCCCATGTCTCTTTACAGCTATTCAACCGCAAGCCAAAATTGACTGACATCTTGTCTGAGATAAAATTAACCAATTGTCAATTCTGACCCTGGAACGCACATATGGCATTTCATTTAACGTGTGCATTGGATACCGCTGGTGAATTGATTTACCCTGTTCAAGGTTATCCCCAGTTTTACTTTTCGTTCATGCAATTCTGCATCATATCGCAACGCCTCGACCTTATGACCGTAAATGCATGTTTAGCATATGCATGTACTTACCGCTACAAACGGGTTATGGTAGGGCGAACAATGATCCAGAAGAATTACAAAGTTTTACTAGTATACCCTGCAACATTCCAGCAAGAAGTTTGGTGTAAGGAATGATTTTCATATAACTTTGTCGGACATTTTGTTTCAATTATGGTTAGTGCACCTACATGTAAAATTTACAGTTAACAATTCAAATTAGATTGGCATTGTCAACAATGAATTACTAGTACTAAGACAACTTTCAGTGACTATATCACTTTTTATTAGTATATTCTTTTGTCACACATTGTCTACGGGTTATTACATTTAGTCCATACAGCCTGGCATAATAGAGTATACGGCTTATAGTCTTCTATACTTCCATTCTGAAGATAAAACAGTAGGCATGATCATTGGAATTTTATAGTTCAAATCTACAATTCTTGGTATAGCAGTGTGAACTACATGTACATTACTTCTTAAAGGTCGTCATCGACAGACCTGGAGTATGAACCATTGACTAGTCGGTTTCTGTTTTTTTTTCATCTCTTCACATTTGTCGTAACATTACAAGCTAACACTTGAAATGGCCAAAATAGTAGACAACTAGACTTGTTTTTTAACCAATGTACATCAAATCTTTGAAAGGTTGTCATCGACAGATCTGGAGTATTCAGTAGTCAGTTTTCTTTTTTTTTTAAATCTCTACACATTCATTGTATCATTACAAGTTAACACTTGAAATGACCAAACTACATATCAGTACATGTGCCACTATGTTTTTTCCCACCAATTCCTGCACGTAAGCATGCCATTCAGAATCTGAACATAATGTGATCACTAACATCTAACGTCAGTTTGCGTGAGCTCAGTGGGAACAATTTTCGTAGCATGGCGTCGCAAAGCAAAGGTACGTTTTACCCTTTGACCCCACCTTACGCAAAAGCTATTGGACTTTTTCCTTTACCTCACTGTAGCTTTAAAAGCCCTGACACGCTAAAAATCTTAAATGCATGCGTGTTTAGTGGAATTTAATATGCTGCAATGTTAGCAACAGGCAATATTTTTATCGAAATTTCTCCATTTAGGCTGGAGGACGCTGGCAGATGAACCTCCTCAGCTTCCAGCACTGATCGTCGTCCCACATGGGGTAACTGGTGCCACCAGACCGTGAGAACAGCCAGCCGGATGACTAATGCATGGGAATTATATCAGAAGAAAGTTGTCAGACGTCACATACTCGAGTTTTGGTCCATGAAAATCACACTTTGACAGGGTGCTCCCACCTCTGAAACGTCCATTTGATCATTAAATACCAAATTCTATAAGGTAAACAGTATGGACCATCCAAATATACACAAGTAACCTTTGACCCCTCCGGACAACTGATGACTACATGCAAACACATATCTTCTTTAGTGAAGAAGACACCCCAAACATGACCCGAAGTATGTTTTTTTAACAAAACAAAAGAGAGAAAAATTACCTGTAACATCCCAAAAATATTTCCCAAGAAAAAGATTTTTTTACATTTGTTTTTACAAGAGTATATAGACTAATTACATAAACCTAGACTGATTGCATTTGCGCAGATTACTGACCTTTTTCCAGTACAGACCACATTTGCCACCGAAAGATAGGGAGTTACTTGGCTCACCTGGATTCCATCCCTATTTGAACAATAAGACTGTTTTTTAAACGTCAAATGGGCAATTTGAATTTCATCTGGTTTTGTGATTATAAACAATTAAAAATATTGGAAAATATTATTAAGTTACCAAGGAGCCAAGCTGGATTATTGTCTGGCACTACCTTACTTTATGCACATTTTTTGCAATACATTCACTTCATCGGTTACATATATGTGTTGAGGGTGCATAATAGTGCACGATAAAGGAGCATTCAGAAAGTGTTTGGCATTATTGGGAAGGAAAGGACACAATTCACAATTCAGGACATAACTAGAAGTCATAAAGCTTTCTAAAGATGTATCAATTGATGTCTTAATGTATCCATCAAATTTTAAAGCATCATTTGTCACTATTTTCTATTTCTCTCCCTCTCTCTCTCCCTCTCTCTCTTTCTCTCTCTCAGTCACAGGTAAACAATGCGTCTCAACATACCTTGTAACCGTTGGTGCCGACCAGCGACCCGTCCAACCAATACCATTTCCCCGCTTTCTCCTCCATGCCGATCCAGTGTTGGTTGTTGCCTCCTTCCCTTTTGACCAGATCTCTCAGGGCGACGTCCAGTTCTCTTGTTTTCGGGATGGCTAGTGTGGCTCCATCCTGCATACATGCCGTCTTGGCATTACCATGGGGCCTCATCATCCAACCGTTTGTTGAAGAGAGCATGAAGCAGGTCCCGGCGAGTAGTTTGTAGCCTTTCTTGCAGCGGGGAACTGGGAAGAACAATTGAAGGCAACGTGAGGTTAATGTCTATCATTTAGGCCTCAATACTACAGGAGGGAAACCGTTTTATTTTTTCAACCAATGAGCGACCAAACGTCACTGGTCATATAATTTCAAATCATCATTTTCACCAGACAGCCGGGTAAAATTCCCGGCGACTGGTTTGTAGTCCACTTGGTGCCTGTTATTCTCTACCTCTGACACAGTTATGGTTTATTTCATTGTTTATACACAGCAGTCAGACATATAAATCAAATCTTATGTCGTTGTGAAAACGAGCCGTATCTTATCACAAGTAGTCACAGGAGGTATGATATAAACCGTTGCATCTGGTTTATTTCAAATATTTGGACAGGCATGTTGAAGGCTTGTGCTGGAAGCTACTCATTCAATGTACCAACTTTACACATGTTTTCGTTATTTTACGGATACATCTTCATTGTTTACCTTTAACTAGTACCATCCTAATGCCTGAGGGTCGGAGACTATGGTGGCATCCAGTATAGCCTTCATTGTTTGGAAAGAATAAATCATATCATCTAATATTTAATAAATATTCATACATGCATGTCAAACCATTTATGGGGTTGATGAATGGGTTACCGTGTACAGGTGGTCGTACAGGTGGTTGTACAGGTGGTCGCACAGGTGGTTGTACAGGTGGTCGTACAGGTGGTTGTACAGGTGGTCGTACAGGTGTCCGTCCGGGTGGTCGTACGGGTGGTCGTACGGGTGGTCGTACAGGTGATTGTACAGGTGGTCGTACGCATACGGGTGGTTGTATGGGTCGTTGTACAGGTCGCTGTGCAGGTGTTTTTACAGGTGGTTGTACAGGTGGTTGTACAGATGAAAAATCTCTCTCGGTCGTTGGACGTGCAGTCTCCTTCTCCAGGATCAATTGCCCGCCGTTGTTACGTGGCGAAAACTGAACAAAAATACCAAAATCAACGTTCAAGAACTCAACACGTGCAAAGACAAGCTGGAAGAAAGAGTAATATTGGTCATCATGAAACAATATATTCCTTGATCCTACAGGAGGTTTTTCAAGCAACATTTTTAAACAGCCTTCACATTTGTGTCATCTTGGTTTCATCAACACAAATATGTCCATACATCCTAAGTATTTCTTGCCCAAAGCCATGCAATAGAAGAAATCTGGTGACCTTGATGCTAGACTTACGTTAGTTGATGTGTCTGTAGTGTCGGTTGAGATCACTCCTGGCAGCGTAGTCGACTGCTCTAGCTGTGTGACTGCAATCTCGGGTAGTTCGGACAACAGCTCAGGTCGTTCAGTTGTGTTGTCCGGTAGCTCCGGTAGCGTAGCCGACAGCCATGCCTGCGCAGGTTTAGTCTCGTGCAATGCGGGTGTCACCTCTGACAGTGCCGGTGACACCATACGACTTTCAAGCAGACGTTCGTTTGGAGGCTCTTTGACGGGTGGGTCTGTTGCCTCAGTGTGCTGGGAAAGATACGACCAAATTGTTAAACGATAAAAGCTATACTTGACCAGCATTTGACATGTCAGAGTTTATTGCACGATCAATGTAGTATGTTTCTTTAAGTTTGTAGATTGTAGACTGGTGTAGGACTTTAAAACTGTTTTGATATGCAAGAAGATTCTACAATTCAGCCTCAAGGCTGTCATGGCTTTCAAATATGTGAGTAAAATGAAATGAAATGAAATGAAATAACCAGTCTACTACATAGAGTGATCATGTGTAGAGATCATATTCTATCATCTCCAATCTAAAAGATTATATCAAACAAAAGGCACGGGGTTCTGCCAGGAATAAAGTAGGTTATGATAGTTTTGACTTAAATGATGTTGCTGTATACAGAAACGGCTTACTAAGTACATTGAATCTAAGGAAAGAGGCCGATCCCATAACGGATACCTTGTTTTCAGTTGAAGTGAGATACATGAAGATACAAGCTCCTCCACCCAGAAAGGCTGCTATAGGAACAGCGATGGCGATAACACGGAGTAGGCTGGTACACTGAGACTTCCTGCGGGTTTTTAGGCGCTCAGGTGCAGAATCTGTGTGTAGCCAATAGTTGATATATAATTTGTTTATTACCTTCGCCACGAAAGTTATGTTTTGGTAGCGTTTGTATGCATGTATGTGTATGTGTATGTATTAAGCACGATAAATCAAAAAGCTATAGATGGATCGTAATGAAACTTGGTGGAAATTCATACTTGCCGCATTCCAAAGTTAAGTGAAGGCGAACACCATTTACCATAAATTATTCCAATCAGGACCTTGTATGCATGATTTATAAGGAAATGCTAAAATGGCCTTCTTTGTTAAGATATGGCTGTCACTTGGAGAATATGATCAACTGATATAATTCATGCAAATGAGGATCTTATTTGAATATTCAATTTGTAATATTTAACATTCATCAGTCGTAAAGTTAACATCATTTGGCAAAGGTATGAGGTCTCTTGTTAAGTACTTATAATCAATGGGGTTTACATTCGTGCTGTATGCAACGTTATAACGTACCTTTAGCCCTGTTTGCAAAGCTTACATCCTGAGGCTCTTTGTACCCGCTAACATCCTCTGGTTTGTCGTAGTTGTGGGAGTAAGGCTCCTCCTCATACCCCTGGCTAACTTCCTCAGCTTCTCGGTACCCGTATGTAAAGTCTGGAAATTTTTTTTAGGAAATGCTAGTATAACTCCTTTTTATAGTGCGATAAGTCTGCCATTGGGCACAGAATATGATCAACTGATATAAAACATGGAAATGAGGATCTTATTTGCATAATCACTGAGAAACATTTACAATTCGTCAGTCGTAAAAGTTAACATCATTTGGCGAGGGTATGATATCGTGGAACTGCTATGGTCATGCCCAGGCTCTTTAAATAAAGGCTACACTTGCAGTAGTATACTTTTTGTTTATTCAAAGGTAGCCTCTCTTGTGGGGCCGGCAAACTGTAAACTGGATGGCTAACTCCCTCGGCGTGTTATCTCTCTCTATTTTGCCAATTTCTACTATTTCCAGCCGTGCCCACAAGCCTGGTAGAGGCTAATTCAAAGGTAAGGAAATTGACATAAAGTCCAGGTTACGAAGGCCATAGCTAGTTGTAAATATTGAAATATTAGTAGTCACATTGTAAAGCAGAAGTTAATTTTTTAACCTAAATGTAATTTAACCTAAATGTAAAAGTAACATTTACACAAGGACATTCTTTATTCTAAATCAATATTTCTTGTTCTACTTGTCCAGAAGGATGCGAAGGTTACTAGACAAATTTCTGATCAACATCAAATGCAAATCAAACCTGGTCATTTCATACATCATTAACACAACATTCTGAGGTTTATTAAAACGATATATCAATTCAACAAGGTTAATTTTCACCGAAGACACAGTAATTTGCAAGCAGTCCATGTACCTAAATGGAAAGATAAGGCCCCGTTTAAATTGATAAAATTGCCCGGATCGAGCCGAATAATAGATTGGTGACCAGCTTCGATCCAGTTAACTTGGCCCAATGGGAACGCTCCCTATCCGGCTCGGTTCGAGATGAAGCCGGTCAGCAACGGTCCACCTCGCGGGGTAGATCGTAGCCAAACCGGATCGATCGAGCTGAACCGAGTATGATAGGGAGTGTTCCCACTGGGGTAAAGTTAACCGGATCGAAGCCGGTCGCCAATCTATTCGGCTCGATCTGGACAATTTTATCCTAGTGCATGGGAAAAGGATATATTGTATTTCGAAATACACAAAAGCAGTAGATTGTAAAAATAACCTACCTTCATTCACATTTTGGTGTGAAGGCATCTTGTGTCACACCGTCGGCCTCTCAGCTAGGCCCTTCTTCGTCTACTGAGCAACCGAAGAAGCAGAATAATGGAAATCTTCTCTCTTCAGTGATAAATTCTGACAAGAATGACTGAATCACCGCTTGAGAAACAGCGGCTGCGACTTTGAAGCAAAGCCAAGTCTGAACGACTTGCCTAGACTAATCAGACAGAATATCATGACTAATTCATTCACTTAGGTCAAGATTCGAAAAGAAGATGATGCACTTTTCATAAACTGATATTCAATCTGAAGAACAATATTGCTTTGTGGTGAGTCTGGAAAAGAGAAGTACATTGGAAAAATAAGAAAATGGTCTACCATACAGGTGTCCATTCAATATTCAATTTGTGATATTCACTTCGAAAAACAATATTGTGTTCAGTTATGAGTCTGCACTCCAGGTAGAAACGGCGACGGTCGCCCAAGGGTAAAATTGATGATACCTCGTGATGAAAATATAGTAGGTAGTGAAATTTTACCTGAAAGAAGTAGGTGCAAAAGGTACTATATTGAAGTAACCATTATCTATTTCTATTTAAAAGTAATGATTACAACCTACCAACTTCAGGATCTAAGTCAACAATGCTAATAAGTTGCGAAACCACTTTGCCAGTATGCATGGTTAAATCATGTAATAAACACGTAACCTTTAAGTCTTGCGTCAGAACTCATTTATATACATGTGTTGTCGTCAAGACAGTCCAGACTGATCTTGTCACAATTCCACCCGCTCATACTGTGTAACTTTTGTACAGTAAGCTTGAAACTTAGCGGTAGCAGATATTGCCAATGTCTGAAAAACATTGTCACAACATGCTATGTCGTTTCAACTACATCAAGATCAAATGTACACTGGTAGGAATGAAGGTATTTTAACATTTTAACCTTGTCAGTTTGAATGTCTCTAAACACACACACACACACACACACACACACACACACACACACACGCACACTTGCACGCACACGCGAGCAACGAAAGTTTCAAGCTAACCGTACTAATGTTTATATAGTATGAGTGGGTGGAACTGTGAAAAGATCATTCTGGACTGTTTTGACAATACTAGTATATAAAATAAGTCTGACGCAAGACTTAAAGGTTACGTGTTTATTACATGAATTATCCATCCATCCATAGGTGGCAAAGTGGTCTTGCACGTGGTTAGGTGTACGGGTACACGTGTTGATTTTGAACCTACATGTAAATGTTTCAGGTTCGAATCTAAAAATTAAGCATTCTATATAGTGACCTTTGCGTCTATTTCGTTGCACCTTTATAAACATGTGCAATGATACTAGTAGTAAGATACAGAGATACTGTGCAATAGAATGTATATACTGATGGTTGATGCACAGCCCCTTTTGTAATCTTTCGCTCTAGATCAATGTTGATCTGTTTTAAGTGGCCGACCGAGGTATTTTTAACCCTTCATCTTGTCGTATTGTTTTAATGTGTAGTTTTCTTGATTCAATAAAGATGATGTCGATAAAGTGTACCATTAACAATTCAAATTAGATTGGCCTAGTCAACAATGAATTACTAGTACTAAGACAACTTTCAGTGACTATATCACTTTTTATTAGTATATTCTTTTGTCACACCTTGTCTAAGGGTTATTACATTTAGTCCATACAGCCTGGCATAATAGAGTATACGGCTTGTAGTCTTCTATACTTCCATTCTGAAGATAAAACAGTATGCATGATCATTAGAATTTTATAGTTCACATTTACAATTCTTAGTATAGCAGTGTGAACTACATGTACATTACTTCTTAAAGGTCATCATCGACAGACCTGGAGTATGAACCATTATTGACTAGTCGGTTTCTGGGTTTTTTCATCTCTTCACATTTGTCGTAACATTACAAGCTAACACTTGAAATGGCCAAAATAGTAGACAACTAGGCTTGTTTTTTAACCAATGTACATCAAATCTTTGAAAGGTTGTCATCGACAGATCTGGAGTAGTCAGTTTTCTTTTTTTTTTAATCTCTACACATTCATTGTATCATTACAAGTTAACACTTGAAATGGCCAAACTACATATCATTACATGCGCCCATACGCTTTTTTTCCCACCAATTCCTGCACGCAAGCATGCTATTCAGAATCTGAACATAATGTGATCACTAACATCTAACGTCAGTTTGAGTGGGCTCTGTGGGCGCCATTTTCGTAGCATGGCGTCACAAAGCAAAGGTACGTTTTAACCTTTGACCCCACCTCACGCAACAGCTATTGGACTTCCTTTACCTCACTATAACTTTAAAAGCCCTGACTACCTTCAAAATCTGAAATGCGTGTTTAGTCGAATATCATATGCTGCAATGTTAGCAACAGGCAAAAGTATCATCGGACTTTCTCCATTTAGGCTGGAGGATGCTGGCAGATGAACCTCCTAAGTAAATAGCAAGCATCGTCGTCCCACATGGGGTAGCCTCTGCCGCCAGAGGTTGAGAACAGCCAACCGGTTGGCTAATGCATGGGAATTATATCAAAAGAAAGTTGTCAGACTTTACATACTCGAGTTTTAGTCCATAAAAATCACACGTTGACAGGGTGCTCCCACCTCTGAATTGCCCATTTAGTCAATAAATAACAAATTCTATAAGGTAGAAAGATCTAGAGTGGACCTTCCAAGTATACACAAGTGACCTTTGACCACTCTGGACAAGTAATGACTACATGCAAGAATATACCTTCTTTAGTGAAGACGACATTCCAAGCATAACACAAAGTCTGTTTTTTAACCAAAAAAACAAAACAAAAGAGAAAAACGTTACCTGTAAAACGTTACCTGTAAAAATATTACCAAGAAAAATCCTTTTTTTTTTTTACATTTGTTCTATAATGGTATTGATATAGATTAGAACTAGGCTAATTGCATTTGCCCGGATTACTGACCTTTTCCCAGTACTGACCACATCTGGCGAGCACTCGGGAGTTATTTGGCTCGCCTGGATTCCATCCCTATTCGAAAAAGAGTTTTAAAAATGTCAAAGGGCAACTTAAAGTAGGTTTGGTTTTGTAATATTGGAAAAGATGTCAATTAGTTTCAAGGAGCCAAGCTGTATTATCGCCAGACACTACCTTAGTTTAGGTGCACTATTCTCTAATACATACACTTCATTGGTTGCATATATAAAGGTTTCATAAAAAGAGGGCGCAAACAATGTACTGATAAGGCTCATTCAGGAAGGAAGGAAGGCAGGAATTCTATTAATGTCCACCAAATTTCAAATCATTGTCATTATTTTCTAACTTCTCTCTCTCTCTCTCTCTCTCTCTCTCTCTCTCTCTCTCTCTTTCTCTCTCTCTCTCTCTCTCCCTCTCCCTGTCACTGGCAAACTGGGCGTCTCAACATACCTTGTAGCCGTTGGTGCCGACCAGCGACCCGTCCAACCAATACCATTTCCCCCCTTTCTCCTCCATGCCGATCCAGTATTCCTTGTTGCCTCCTTTGCTTTTGACAAGATCTCTCAGAGCGACGTCCAGTTCTCTTGTTTTCGGAATGGCCAGTGTGGCTCCTTCGCTCATGCATACCTTCCTGGCATTACCATGGTTTCTCGGCATCCAACCGTTTGTTGAAGAGAGCATGAAGCAGGTCCCGACGAGTAGTCTGTAGCCTTTCTTGCAGCGGGGAACTGGAAAGAACAATTGAAGGTTTAATAATTGATTGGGTCCTATTATTTAAAACATTGATACTGCAGGAAGGATACCGGTTTTGCAACCAATTAGCGACCAAACTTCACTAGTCATTGCAATCATCATTTTCACCAGACAGCCGGGTAAGATTCCCGGTGGCTGGTTTGTAGTCCACTTGGTGCCTGTTATTCTCTACCTATGAAACAGTTATTAGAAGCCATGGTTTATGTCATTATCTATACATAAAAGCCAGACATATAAATCAAATCATTTGTCGTTATTAAACCGAGTAGTGCATTGGCAGAAGTAGCCACAGGGGGTAATGATAGAACTGATGCATCCGGTTTATTCCATATTTAGACAGGCATGTTGAAGGTTTGGGAAGATACTCGTCCGATGGACCAACCTAGTATATACTAAATCTCTAAGGTAAAAGTATACTAGTATATATTTCGACACAATTTCATTCTGTAATAAGTATACATTACGTTTACTGTATTTTGTGTAATAGATATCCTTAAAGCTTATACATTCATTTCTAACCATTTTTGAAGCTGTGTACGGGTGGTTGTACAGGAAGCTACGGATTTAATATACCAACCGCAGACATCTTGTCGTTATTTTACGGATACATCTTCATTGTTTGGAAATTATAATTAATATCTAATGTGTAATAACTATCCTTAAAGTTCATACATGCATGTCTGACCATTTATGGAGTGGATGAATGGGTTACCGTGTACAGGCGGTTGTACTGGTGGTTTTACGGGTGGTTGTACGGGTGGTTGTACAGGCGGTTGTACGGGTGGTTGTACAAGTGGTTGTACAGGTGGTTGTACAGGTGGCCAAACTCCCTCGGTCGTTGAAAGTGCAGTCACCTTTTCCAGGATCAATCCCTCGCCGTCGTTACGTGGGGAAAACTGAACAAAAATACCCAAATCAATTTTCTACTGATTTAAGAACTCAACATGTGCTTTAAGATCCCTTAAAGACAATCTGGAAGAAAGAGTGATATTGATAATCATGAAACAATTTAATCATTGGGATTGCAAAGACTCAATACAATGCGTGCCCTAAGGCAGCTGCTAGCTGCTGTCTCATCTTGGTTTCATGAACACGATCTTGTTCAATGCGATTAGGTCAGTGTAAAGGACAGGTCTATCCAAAACATTTATTACACAAAGAAGCCATGCAACAGAAGAAATCTGGTGATCTTGATGTTTATTAGGATCTCCATTAGTAAAAAAACAACAGTTAATTACTACTCTTCCTGGAGTTCTTTACATACAATTCCATATAATTACAACATAACAATCTATATAAAATTACAATATAACTACATTACACTACAACGCGACTACACTGATGTTAGACTTACGTCAGTTGATGTGTCTGTAGTGTCGATTGGGATCATTCCTGGCAGCGTAGTTGACTGCCCTGGCTGTGCGTCTGCCATCTCTGGCAGCTCGGTTGTGCTATACCGTAGCCATGGTAGCATAGCGGCCAGCCATGCCTGTGCAGGTGGCACCTCTGACAGTGCCGGTGACACCATACGACTTTCAAGCAGACGTTCGTTTGGAGGCTCTTTGACGGGTGGGTCTGTTGCCTCAGTGTGCTGGGAAAGATATGACCAAATTGTTAAACGATAAAAGCTATACTTGACCAGCAGTTGACCTATCAGCGTTTATTACATGTTTTAACTGTAGTATGTTTCTTTAAGTTTGCAGATTGCAGACTGATGTAGGATTTTAAAACTGTTTTAAAATGCAAGAAGATTCTACAATTCAGCCTCAAGGCTGTCATGGCTTTCAAATATGTGAGTGAAATGAAATTAATAAACCAGTCTACTACATGTGATTGAGAGTGATCATGTGTAGAGATCATATGTTGTGGCTTAAATGATGTTGCTGAGGAAATTACTTGAAGTACATTGAATCTAAGGAAAGAAGCCGATCCCATGACGGATACCTTGTTTTCAGTTGAGGTGAGATACATGAAGATACAAGCTCCTCCACCCAGAAAGGCTGCTATAGGAACAGCGAAGGCGATAACACGGAGTAGGCTGGTACTCCTGCAGGTTTTTAGGCGCTCACGTGCAGAATCTGTGTGTAGCCAATAGTTGATATTTAATTTGTTTATTACCTTCGCCATGTTTCGGTAGCGTTTGTATGCATGTATGTGTATGTATTAAGTACGATAAATCAAGAAGCTATAGATGGATTGTAATGAAACTTGGTAGAAATTCATACTTGCCGCATTCGGAAGTTAAGTGAAGGCAAACGCCATTTACCATAAATTATTCCAATCAGGATCTCGTATGCATGATTTATAAGGAAATGCTAAAATGGCCTTCTTTAATTTGTTCAGATAAGACTGTCACTTGGAGAATATGATCAACTGATATAATTCATGCAAATGAGGATCTTATTTGCACATTCAATCTGAAATATTTAACAATCGTCAGTCTTAAAGTTAACATCATTTGGCAAAGGTATGAGGCCGTGGAATTCTTGTTTAGCACTTATAAGCAATGGGGTTTATATTCAATGTTGTAACGTACCTTTAGCCTTGTATGCAAAGCTTACATCCTGGGGATCTTTGTACCCGTAAACATCCTCTGGTTTGTCGTAGTCGCGGGAGTAAGGCTCCTCCTCAAACCCTTCCCTGACTTTCTCAGCCTCTCGGTACTCGTATGTATAGCCTAGAAGATAATTTTTGAGGAAACGCTAGTATAACCATTTTTTTTGGTAAGATAAAACTGTCATTGGGTAAAGAATATGATCAACTGATATAAAACATTGAAATTAGGCATCTTTATGTGCATAATCAATTAGAACCATTTACAATTCAGCACCCTAAGCTTTGTATATTGTATGTTTTTTTAATGATTGTTTACATGTTGTACATACCTTCTTACTAATAAAAGTTGAAAAAAATTGTAAAAAGATTTCTTTTTCTACTTGTCCAGAAAGCTGCCAAGATTACTAAACAAATTTCTGATCGACATATAATGCAAGTAAAGCCGGATTATTTCATACATCACAACATTTAGTTTGGATTATCAAAATAATAATGTCAATTCAACAAGGTTAATGTTCATCGAAGGCATGATAGTTTGCCTTCAGTCTCTGCATGTAAATGGGAGAATAATACGTTGTCTTCCGAATACACAATAGCAGTAGAGTGTAATTATAACCAACCTTGATTGACATTTTTGTGTGAAGGCATCTTCAGACAAACACCGGTGCTTCTATCGTCAGCCTCTTCACTAGGCACTTCTTCTATTGAACTCATAGTCTGCTGAGCTACTGAAAAAGCTGAACATTGAAAATCTCTCCTATGTTTTTAGTGATAAAGTATGACTGAACCACCGCTTATGGAACGGTAGCTGAAATGGTGCGACTTTTAAGCAATGCCAAGTCTCCACGACTTGCCCAGACTAATCAGGTACGATCTCATGACAGATTCATTCACTTAGGTCAAAGTTCAAATAGAAGATGTTACACTTTAAGAGAATCTGATATTTGATCCGATAAACAATATTGCTTTCAGTGACGAGTCTGTGACGTCGCCCACCCGTCAAATTGATGGTACCTAGTGATGATACTAGTAAGTAGTAAAATTTCATCTGAAAGGAAAATAAGGCGCAAAAGGTACTATATACAAGGTATTTTTCTTTTTTTTACTTAAAAGCACCTAGAAACTTTTTGGTTCTAAGGCAACAAAGGTAACCACTTGCAAACCCACTCCGCCACCTATGGATGGATAATTCATGTAATAAGCACGTAACCTTTAAGACTTGCGTCATATCTCTTTTATAAACATAAATTGTCAAAACGCTTCAGACTAGCACGTCGGCAGAACGTACTGCGCCTGTGCAAACCCTGGATTTTCGATGGATTTTTGATCAACGTTGCATCAGAATTTTCTACACAACATTTGAAAACTACAGACGGGATATCACCCTTATGTACGCGAATTCGGCCTTATGTTATTATGTTATGGATTTTAGTGTTCCTTGAGTGAAGTTTTTATTATTGTACATTTTAACTGTGTTAAATGTGTGATGGGCAAGTTGTTTTATATCGTATGTAAAGAACACACAATTCAGCCCGCGGGCTGCAAGCTGTCTGAAATAAACCACTGTATATGAGACGTTCTGCCGAAGTGCTATGCATAATACATTACGGGTTTATCGCAGGCGCAGTACGTTCATGTCGACGTGTTCTTTAGACTAATCTTGTCACAATTCCGCCCACTCATGTTTACATAGGTAAACATTTGTACGGTTTGCTTGAAACGTTAGCTGTAGTAGCAGATATTGCCGATGTCTAAATAGTATTGTCACAACATGTTATGTCGCATCAACTAAATAAAGATAAAATGTACATCAACAATACTTACAACTACATAAAGATAAAATGTACATCAACAAAACTTACAACTAAATAAAGAAAAATGTACATCAACAATACTTACAACTAAAGTTTCAAACTATGAGTGGGCGGAATTGTGAACAGATAATTCTAGAGCTTTTTGACAACACATGTATATAAAATAGTTCTGACGCAAGACTTAAAGGTTACGTGTTTATTACATGAATTATCCATCCATAGGCGGCAAAGTGGTTTTGCAAGTGATTAGAATTGCTGACTTAGAATCCAAATGTTCTTGTTTCTAATCGCTGCTTCTTAGTAAAAGAAAGCAGGCATGATAATCTGTAGTTACCTTTTGCACCTATTTCTTTCAAGTAAAATTTCACTCTCTACTACTAGTATACTACTAGTATCATGACTAGGTATCATCTATTTCAGCCGTGGGCGACGTTGTAGATTGTATTTGCAGTGCAGACTCATCACTGAAAGCAATATTGTTTTTCGGATTAAACTTCAGAATGCTTTTTTTTAAGTGTACCAACTTCTATTTATTTGAACTTTGACCTAAGTGAATGCATTTGTCATGAGATTTTACATGATTTGTCTACTTGGCTTTGCTGAAAAGCCATACCATTCCGGGTACTATTTCCCTGGCGTTGGTTCAGTCATACTTGTCAGAATTTACCACAAAAAAAGAGAGAAAACTTCTATATTCTGTTCCGTCAAGTGCTTAGCAGACGATGAGTTCAATAGAAAAATAGCCTGGTGGAGTTCGTAACGAGATGACATCCCTTCACTCCAAGATGTCAACAAAGGTGGGTTGACTGTTCGATTTATTCTTCTGCTGTTGTGCATTTGGAAGACAACACATTGACGCACATAGCCCGCAGGTAGACAGTAGTGTCTTGGACTTAGATATACATTAATCTTGTTGAATGAACATCATCATTTTTATAGATATCTCTGTATGTGATGTTAATAAGCTATTAGATTTTCTAAATCGATTTGCATATTAAATTGTTTTATTTAATTTTCTTATTTATTTGATTAGATTACAAAAAGAGATTGTAATCACGTAATATTCATGTACCCCTGTCTTCTTCAAGATGACTATAATATACATGACCTTTGTCTCATCAACATAGACCGTAAATGTTGCATGTGTTTTATACGCTTCATGTAATCTGTGATCTGAACTTTGGTTGGCTATTTGCTCCACAGAAAAAGATGGAGAACGTTGTTGAGCTACCTTCCATCAATGACTATGAAGATGTAGATGTAGACTGCCATGTTTACAACTACATCGACCATGAAATCCACAACGAGCGACAGACCAGTAAGCAATGGAGTGCCGGCACACCTCCTGTGGCTGCTGGCCACAACATCTCTGTGCCACATACTACCAACGCAATGTACGTGCCTACCGCGCCACAACAAACTGAGGACACAGGTAGATTCTGGTGTTTTTACTCTATTACAAATAAAGTACAACATTTCTTTTACCCCATCGATTACATTTTTTTTCATGGTTGTATATCGTGTACATTATTTGAATGGATACTATTTGGTAGTGGAAATTGGGAATTGAACATTTTTCTATACCACTAGTTTCTTTGAGTATTTGAGAAGCAAAGGTGTGAATGATATTCGATTTGCCATGACTCGAATTGATCGTTGAGTTTTACAGCTAGCGAACTGAAGTAGTGAGGGATAGAAATTTATCCAAGAACACGAAAACAAGTGGTAAAACTACAGGTGTACATAACACTGTACGAAAAATTCGATTTATCCATGGTAGTAAATGCCAGTAAATTCGGGTAATGTTTACTTTGTAAAAAGTACCAGTCTTTACAATAATAGTAGTAGATAAAAGTCAAGTCCAGTAATTTTAGATTTAGCAATCGTAGTAGAATGAAATACCAGACTTGACTTTTATCTACTACCACTGTAAAGTCTGGCACTGTTTACTTAGTAAACATTACCCGACTTCTTTTCGTGCAGTGCTACAATTGATAGCAACGATGAATATTTGTAGTTTTCCACTCATTTTGAACCAAAAACCGCGCATGACTTATCTTCATATTGCCTCGAACAAATATCTGAATTTGCTTTTTTTCTGAAAGAAAACAAAACTTGGGAACAAAGATTGGGAAATAATTTTTCGAGACTAATCCCTCGGAATGCACGTGGTAAACAACGAGCTGTACACGATTGGTCTGGGGAAGAGACGTACGTTGCATAAGAGAAGGTCTTAACTTTACATACATGTATAGCTGTCAATGCAATATTTAGACTGTGATATTCAATCCGAAAAACAATATTGCTCTCAGCGATGAGTCTGCATGCACTCCAGATAGAAACGGCTACGTGGCCCACGGGTAAAACTTATGACACCTACAGTGATGATACTACATGTAGTAGGCAGTGCAATTTTATAATGATACATTGTCATATATTTATGATCTTCTACAAAAATACTAGCGTATGATGAAGAATGCTGACCGCTTACTAGGCGATTGGGAAAACTGATTTAGAATAAAGAATGTCTTTGATATAAAATTGTTATCTAAATTTACACATAGATTCTACGACAAAATAACTTTTGCTTTACCATGTGATTATTCAAATATTTACAACTAGCTGCTATGACCTGGACTTTATGCCACATTCCTAATTTTCAACAAAGAATCAGTTTACTATTGCAAGTGTAGCCTTGTATAAAAGCTGCGTATGACGATGACAACTAGAGATAGAATAAACAAATACAGGTATCACATATTGGCTACACACAGGTTGCACCAAAGCTGCGAACATTTGTGGGCGCCTTAAAAACTGCATTTGTGGGTGCCTAAAAAGCTGCACGTCTCGCCGTACCTACCTACTCCGTGTTATCGCCATCGCTGTTCCAATAGCAGCCCTGCTGGGTGCAGGAGTTTGTATCTTCATGTATTTCACCTCAACAGAAAACAAGGTATCCGTTACGGGATCCTTAGATTAAATGTACTTAGCAAGTCGTTTCTACAGCAACATCATTTATGCCAAAATTATTAAGAAAACAGTTTTATAACCTACGTTATTCATGGCAGAACCCCATGCCTTTTATTTGATAATAATCTTTTAGGTTGGAGATGATAGATGATCACTCTACGTAGTAGACCGGTTTTTCCTTTCCATTTCACACAGATATTATACTTGAAAGCAGGTCAGCCTTGAGGTTGAATTGTAGACTCTTCTTGCATATAAGAACTCTAAATTCTACATCAGTCTGTAATCTCCAACGTAAAGATACATACTACATTTAAAACATTGATAGATCTGACAGGTCAATGCTATTCAGGTACAGCTTTTTTTGTTAAACAATTTGGTCATATTTTTCACAGCACGCTGAAACAGCAGATCAACGCATCAAAGAGTCTCCAAGCGAACGTTTGGTTGACAGCCGCATGGTGTCACCGGCACTGTCAGAGGTGACACCTGCACTGCACGAAACTAAACCTGCGCAGGCATGGCTGGCGGCTACGCTACCGGAGCTACCGGACAACACAACAGAACGACCTGAGCTGTTGTCCGCACTACCCGAGATTGCAGTCACACAGCCAGAGCAGTCGACTACGCTGCCAGGAGTGATCTCAACCGACACTACAGACAAATCAACCAACGTAAGTCTAGCATCAAGGTCACCAGATTCCTTCTATTGCATGGCTTTGGGCAAGAAATACTTAGGATGTATGGACATATTTGTGTTGATGAAACCAAGATGACACAAATGTGAAGGCTGTTTAAAAATGTTGCTTGAAAAACCTTCTGTAGGATCAAGGAATATGTTTCATGATGACCAATATTACTCTTTCTTCCAGCTTGTCTTTGCACGTGTTGAGTTCTTGAACGTTGATTTTGGTATTTTTGTTCAGTTTTCGCCACGTAACAACGGCGGGCAATTGATCCTGGAGAAGGAGACTGCACGTCCAACGACCGAGAGAGATTTTTCATCTGTACAACCACCTGTACAAACACCTATACAAACACCTGCACAGCGACCTGTACAACGACCCATACAACCATCTGTACAACCACCTGTACGACCACCTGTACAACCACCTGTACGACCACCTGTACGACCACCCGTACGACCACCTGTACAACCACCTGTACAACCACCTGTACAACCACCTGTACGACCACCTGTACACGGTTACTCATTCATCCACCCCATAAATGGTTAGACATGCATGTATGAATATTTATTACATATTAGATGATATGATTTATTCTTTCCAAACAATGAAGGCTATACTGGATGCCACCATAGTCTCCGACCCTCAGGCATTAGGATGGTACTAGGTAAAGGTAATGGTGAACAATGAAGATGTATCCGTAAAATAACGAAAAGATGTGTAAAGTTGGTACATTGAATGAGTAGCTTCCAGCACAAGCCTTCAACATGCCTGTCCAAATATTTGAAATAAACCAGATGCAACGGTACCCCTTGTGACTACTTCTGATAAGATAGTACTCGGTTTAACAGCGATAGAGGATTTTATGTATGTCTGGCTGCTGTGTATAAACAATGACATAAACCATGGCTTCTAATAACTGTTTCAGAGGTAGAGAATAACAGACCCACTAGTGGACTACAAACCAGTCGCCGGGAATCTTATCCAGCTGTCTGGTGAAAATGATGATTGCAATGATCTCAATGACCAGTGACGTTTGGTCGCTCATTGGTTGAAAAAATGGGTTCCCTCCTGTAGTATTGAGGCCTAAATGATAGACATTAACACGTTGCCTTCAATTGTTCTTCCCAGTTCCCCGCTGCAAGAAAGGCTACAAACTACTCGCCGGGACCTGCTTCATGCTCTCTTCAACAAATGGTTGGATGATTAGGCCCCATGGTAATGCCAAGACGGCATGTATGCAGGATGGAGCCACACTAGCCATCCCGAAAACAAGAGAACTGGACGTCGCCCTGAGAGATCTGGTCAAAAGGGAAGGAGGCAACAACCAACACTGGATCGGCATGGAGGAGAAAGGGGCGAAATGGTATTGGTTGGACGGGTCGCTGGTCGGCAACAACGGGTACCAGGTATGTTGACACACCTTGTGACACACAGAAAGAGAGAGAGAGAGAGAGAGAGAGAGAGAGAACAGTTAGAAAATAATGACAATGATTTGAAATTTGGTAAATATTAATAGAGAGTTTTTACTTATGTCAAATGTCAATTATGACTATTCATCCCGGCACGCCCAGCCACTTTCTGAATGCCCCTTATCGGTACACTATGTAGCACCTTCCTTTTGAGTGTAACACACATATGTGCAGCCAATGAAGTGTATGTATTAGAGAAAAAATGCACCTAAAGTAAGGTAGTGCCAGGCAATAATTCAGTTTGGGTCCTTGAAACGGATTGACATATTTACGAAACCAGACGCAATTGAAATTGCCCCTTTGACATTTTAAAAAACTGCCTTATTTTTCGAATAGGAATGGAATCCTGGCGAGCCAAGTAACTCCCTATCTTTCGGTGGCAGATGCGGTCAGTACTGGAAAAAGGTCAGTAATAGGACGCAAGTGTAATAAGCCTAGTTTTATTCTATAGAAATGCCTTTGTAAAAAGAAATGTAAAAAATCTTTTTCTTGGGAACTTTTGTTTTTAGCTTGATGTTTAGAGGTAAGGATTTTTTTAATTATCGAAAAAAGGACTGTTTGGGGCGTTCCTCTTCTCTAATGTAAAGAAGATATCTGTGTCCAGGGGGTCAAAGGTTGGTTGTGGATATTTGGACGATTTTCCCGACACTTTCTGTCGTATAAAATTTGGTTAAATATATGGACACTTAAGTGATTGGGAACTTCAGAGGTGTGTTCTTCATGGATTAAAACTCGAGTATGTGACTTTTGACAACTTTTCACCCGACACAATTCTCATGCATTAGCCATCCGGCTGGCTGTTCCCACGGTCTGGTGGCACCAGTTACCCCATGTGGGACGACGATCAGTGCTGGAAGCTGAGGAGGTTCATCTGCCAGCATCCTCCAGCCTAAATGGAGAAATTTCAACGGATATTTTGCCCATTGCTAACATTTCAGCATATGAAATTCCACTAAACACGCATTTCAGATTTTTAGCGTAGCCAGGGCTTTTAAAGCCTTAGTGAGGTAGAGAAAAAATCTATTAGCGTTTGCGTGTGGTGGTTTCAAAGGGTAAAACATACCTCTACTCGGTTACACAATTCCATGAAAATGGCGCCCATTCAGCCCACGCAAAGTAACGTTAGACGTTGGTGATCACATTACGTTCAGACACTGAATAGCATGCTTGTAAAACGTGCAAAAATTGGTGAAAGAAAGCATAGTGGCCCATGCACTGTTATGTAGTTTGCAATTTTAAGTGTTAACCTGTTATAATACAGTGAATGTAAAGAGATTTAGAAAAAGGAATGTATGACTACTCAATTTTTCAGACTCTAGATCTGTCTTAGATGACAACCTCTTTCAAAGATGTGATGTAGTTCACACTGCTATGTCTGGATTCGCAAATGTGTTTTGAGAATTCCGATGATGATCATGTATACAGTTTTATCTACAGAAGGGGAGAATAGAAGACTGCAAGCCGTATATACTATCATGGACCTCTTTCAAAGATGTGATGTAGTTCACACTGCTATGTCTGGATTCGTAAATGTGTTTTGAGAATTCCGATGATGATCATGTATACAGTTTTATCTACAGAAGGGGAGAATAGAAGACTGTAAGCCGTATATACTATCATGCTATAGCCAAGCTGTATTGACCAATCACAAGCCTCCATTTAACCTGGTATTACAGTCAAAACGTAATAACCATATGTTAATGATGAAGAAAACAATGCGTCGGCATATTGTACTCTGCTAGGAATGATGGCATTTTACCATTTTAATATTGTCAGTTTGAATTTTCTCCCTCTGTGATTAGCAACCTGGTTATAGGTCACTGGCCTATTAGAGAATCTACCTGTACAGTGAATAAATGTTTGAACTATGTCGGAGCTATCATTTCAAAAGGAAATGTAAAGGCAACCACTGTTCTCTTGCTCAATTAAAAGGAAATTAGGCCGTGTGGAAACAATAAAATGCACTCAAAGCACGAAAGCTTTTCGTTGTCACTTTCAAACAGTATGTCTCGGATATTTTGGTGTGAATTGAAAAAACTGATATTTCTTATAATGACCCATATGTGATTATCTTTTGTGATTAATGACCTATATGATTAATGACCAGTATGCGGTCTTCAAAGGCACATTGTTGAGAGAACGTTGTTCGCAGATATATAGATAGCCATCACACAATGACAACATTCCTAATGAACAGTTCTCTGTACAAAAATATTAAGAACTGAAAATTAAAAATATTTTTTTTCTTTTTGAAAATTATACCTAGTTTTTACCTTGTAATGTCCTGAGATGATTTTATCAGCACCAAAATAGTAGCAGAATTATTATTAGCGAGCAAAGGTTTTGCCGGAGGTGCAGACTGATTACTACAAATTCTTATCAATAATCAAAACTTTGCAAGGCTACGGATTTATCACTGAAGCTAATGCAAAATAGTAAAAAAAGTCCTTGGTTCCAGGGATGAAGTGATGCCGAACTGTCTTGGATTCCTTTGAAGTCAGTTTAGAAAGTTGAAAGCACGAAAAGTCCTTCAAAAGTGGTGATTGGAGAATAGACTAGTATAATTCTAGTCGGTCAGGCATTTTGAGGTGTGGCCAGTTTTGCAGCCTACGTACTGGACATCAACTGTTCTGTTAATTCAGCTGATCGCAGACGACAAATACAGCTGGAGAAGAGCTATACTCAAGTTCGTCACAAGATGGCCTCACCTTCAGACCAAGATGTCGATATGGGTAAGTCAAATCTATATTGTACCTTAAGTGTGCATGACAACAACAGTGTACAAACCATTAGCGAAATTCAACTGGGATAAAGGTCTTTAAACCTTTGATGTCACCAAAGTAAAAGATACACAGGTCAAACGACATAGTATATAATTATAGGCCGATTTGTCAGGAGCAAACTGGGAAAGGTCTTACTGTGTGCCTTTTCCCTAACAGTATTGATGTACATTCATTTGGTCCTCCCAAAAGGTTTTAGTGTTTCAACATATAGAATGTTTAATGGTGTACTAAATCTGTCCTGTTGTTGAAAGAATAATTCTCGGCAAGTTGCAAAACAGGTAAGGATATCGTGGTCCTAGTCCAAATAAAAACATACCTAAGCAATGTTGTCTGCCTACAGATGACACCAGTGCGGCCAGCAGATGTGCGAGGGGGCCCCCTAGGAACGGCAAGACGCTTTACCGTTCCTGTCTTCTCCGTGTTGTCACCATCGCTGTTGTAGTAGCCAGCTTGCTTGGCGCAGCAGGTTGCTTTACCATGTACTTCACTGCAAAGCGAGAAAATAAAGACGAAACGCTGTCGGTCAGTCTACTCTCATTAATTTCATGCGTACAAACAGTTGGCATTTAATTTTTACATCCCATGCAAGAGTCGTGATATCATTTTACGCCAAAATAGCAATGTTATTTTTTTTGCACCTGCGAGAAACAGCATATTTCAAAACAAAAATTAGTACATTAGATTACTTTTCCGGGAAGGCGAAACGTTTTGAGAAATTGGTGAAATAACTGCTGATAATGAGATTTTAGGTTGATACTTCTCCATGTAAAGGACCGCTACAAGTACTGAGGGAGAGGATAAAAAGTTTGCGCTATAGTATTCCTTTGTCTTGTGATTCATAGGTGAGAACTACGCATACGTATACTGTGTCATATGCGACAACCACGCTGTCACAAATGACTACTGCACTGTCACTGGTTACAACCACACTACCAGAGGTTACAACGACATTACGAGGAGTTACAACTACACCCCCAGAGGTTACAACCACACTACCAGAGATTACGACCACACTTCCAAAGATGACAGTGACCAAGGAAGGTAGGACACCCAAGTACCCTCCAACAGTGCAGCATTATTTTGTCTGAAAATATGGTATTACAAGTAAAATGTATTTTGAATAAACGTAAAATATCTCTTCTGCCGCCATTACGTTAAAGCATAAAGAGCGTACACGATAACGATCTGCTAGATCAGATCTAGATTTTTGAGTCAAAACATTTTCTAATATTAATTTATAAGCGTAAATTTTACTAAGGAGATATAATGTGTACGTAGAACGATGTTTTGTCGTTTTCCAATGATAAAACCGACGGTCTTCAATTGTTTCAGGTGCCAGAGACATGCGAAGTGACGGCTGCCGGTTGGGCTATACACTCATCGCCGGGACCTGCATCAGGCTTGCTTCCGACAAAAAGTCACATGGTGAAGCCCTGAAGGCCTGCGCTGAAGAAGGAGCCACACTGGCCATGCCGAAGACGGAAGATTTGGACGTCGCTCTGAGAGACCTGGTCAAAACAGAAGGAGGCAACGAAGATCACTGGATCGGCATGACGGCATCTACCAGCGGGACTTGGCAATGGGCGGATGGGTCCTACCTGGGCCCAAACTATCAGGCATGCAGTTACTCTTTTTTTTTTATAATTCAAACATTAGAGACGGTATTACAATACTGCATTAGTCCTCCTGGAGTCATAATAAATACACACAAAACATATTGTTGAACTTATGAACACATTAACATTCCACTTACAATAACACTCATAGCATTACAGTTATACATTACATTACATTACATTACATGTGATACAGTTATCTTGCTGACATCAGGATATCGTACTTTTCAAACAGGGGTGGAGCCCAAATGAGCCAAATATCGTCGGATTTAAATCCAAGGCGATTTGTGTCCAGTACTGGCCTGGAGACGTCGGTTGTCCCATGTGGGACGACACTGACTGTCCTGTAAGCAAGAGGTACATCTGCCAAGCTCCTCCAGCCTGATGGAGGAAAGGCAGCAAACGTTGCTCGTCACGTGCATCGCCAAAACTACATGTTGCTGAACATTCGCATAATTTGTTCACAATAAAATGTTTATTATAGTAACTGTTGTAAAATGATAATAATCATTGTTAGAATAATTACTATTATTTAAAAGTGACCTGAGTGTAATCATGTGGTGTATTAACTAAACTAAACTAACCTAAAGTAAAAAAGTCAATGTTTTATATCTTGTTTGGCTTAACGAACAGAATGACGTAGTTTTAGAGAGGTAAATTTTGAGACAATCATGCTGTAAGACAATGTTAGCAACGGCCATATGGATACCAAGTCATATGTATATAAGTTACTGTCGTTGAAAGAAAACATCCTTTCATGTTATTTATCATTTACAATGAGAAAGAAACAGCTGACAGCTTTTATGATTGTCGTGTTTTTCAAGCTGATCTGCATGCAATAAATGTTATTTCTCAGTATGTTTTTATTATTTTTTTTACACAGAATACTTATTCATAATCGCTATCAAAGATTATTCTAAGGGCTTTTGAAGAAAATATTATCAATAACAGTATTGTTCTTTAATGTTCCGAAGTAAGAATGGATCGTTACTGTGTTTTTAACATCCTTCACATCTAATTCTTTCATGTGGGAAAATGTTGTCTTTGGTTGGACGTCCTCACCGGAACAGCTGAAACCAGTGTTTAGTGTGGGTTGTGTGCATTCACTAATTCACTAAAATTACAATTATCAAAATTTGCATAAAGTGGCTTCTCAAAGAAAATACATTTGCTGTGAAGTATTTGATATACTGTTTATTCTTTGATCTTGTAGAACTGAAGATATACCTTGTCACGTTGGTTTCTCACGGGTTGAGGTATATTGGTTTGAGTTGACTTGATTTAAAAACAGTATAAAGTATTTCCATTTTATGGCGTCTCGTTTATAGTTTCACTCAAAGACATCCCATAGTTGTATAACACCCCATACGTTTCATGGTTTGAGATCAAAGCAGATGATTGGCAGACCTTGCGATAGTTGATATTTTCATAGAAAACACAAAATTTCCAAAGAAACTGATGAATTAGTTATTAGACTGTACCTGATCAGTCTAGGTAAGTCGCGGAAAGTACCGCTTGCACTGGCTCAACGGTCCGTTTTAATCAGTACAGTGTGTGCCAGTCGCCCGTCATTTATTTTACTCAAGGCACTTATTTATTTTACTATCTGTATTTATAAAATGTTATAAACGGCGTTTCATCAGGAGTTGGCCTGACATTTTGGACTTACTAGCTATAGTAAGCCCTCTGGTGGATACGATAACGCGTACTGTTGCTTAAGCAGACGATGAGCGCAGCTGAGGATCAGCCTAGCCAGGTGACTCATGGAAGGAAGGCCGAAATTCGGCACAGGGGAAAGTCACGTTCACCAAAAGTAAACCATACAGGTAGGTGATAACATACATTATATTGTGTGCAGTAGGTCAACAACATTTGCTTACATGACAATTGTTGTGTCCTGGTTGAACATTGTGTTTCTGGAATCAAAGAACGGCATGGAGGAATTGGGAAGATGGAAATCTCCAATTTCTTGTTTAAAATTTGTTGTGTTGTGTTATATTTACCAAAGTGAAAATTTTGTTCATCGCAGAAACTTCTAACACTCTCAAACGTAACATTTAATCTCGACACAATCAAACACGTTACATTTACTCTTCAAAGACAGTGTAATTTTACCTGTGTGCTGAAAATTCCTATCATTGGCTCCTTCTTGGTGCAGATAGAGGACTCGCGGCCGAATGCCCCGCTGCTAACGATTCAGACGGGAAGGTATACCTTTCTGTTGACAGTAAGTAAATCGTCCACCTACAAAAGATTTGTAAACAAGTACACGGCGGACGCCTTTCATATCACTTCATAAATTCTGATATGAAATTCCTAATCAGTTTTATACAGTGGACTTACTATTCAACATACTATATGATTTTTAGGATTGTAAATCCTATACTAAAGCACGTTATTACATCTATATACTATAGGGTATAGTCAAATGCGACAAATGTATAACTGAGCTTTGTCTGAAAAATGTGGGGTGGGTATAAAATCATCAAAGACAACAGACAGTTCTTAGCACAGAAATTCCTAATATATTTTGCCACCAGTTGTCACTATTATTGATAACGATTCTTTTCTTTAAAACATCTCTATTCAGTCACTCGAAAATGTTGGAAAAATAGCAAAGGCGGTATATGCTTTCGTTAAACGTTTGGTGACACTTCAAATAAAATGAAAGAATGTTATTTCGTAACTTATATACATGATTAGTCTGAGTATAATGCATAATTATTACAGAGAGTATTGCTGAAGATAATTAATATGTAGAGGAATTTTCCTAACCAATCATCCAGATCTTACGCTCGCTCCTTTTGAAGTTGTTCAAAGCTTTTAGAATGAAATAGCGACCAGAGGCCCTGCAGAGAGCGGAGAAGTGATTACATTAGCAGTCTAGAGTATCAATTCAACAATATCTCACATGTACCGTATATACCGTGTTTACAGTTGTTTTGTTTTGAATGTTCCGTAGAGCCTGTGAAAAGAATTTTGTCTGAAATGCTATGACATGGACTCGATATCGATATGGCTGAATGATCTATTTCTAGAGAAAGAAAGACAGACACTAGTAGACAGATGGAGACAGATACTAAATAGTGAAATAGATAGAAAGTTAGAAATGGGCAGATATGTTGTATGGCAGATAGATAAATAAATGGATATGAATATGCAGCTAATCTGTGACTGTGTGAAGAGGCAAAAATTCAATCTCCAAGCAGATCTTTTGGTGGCTGCAAAGACAGTATCAAATTGCCCAGGTGTATTGGATACGTACTGTCTGGCAAATAGATACAGCCTGGCAAATTTGATACTGTCTTTGAAGCCACCAAAAGATCTGCTTGGAGATTAGTAAAAATTGACGAATCCTTCTGAACAAAACATTTATTGTGGGGATATGTTTTAGGTAATGACCTGTATATATCAAGGAAATATAAATATAGATTGGGGTTTTCTATCATTTAATACACAGGCAACCCGCCTGATACCAATGATGATCCAGACAGCCACACGTACAACAATGTCGACCGTGATGACATCAACAACCTACGACAGACTGGTGGACAGATGGATCATGGTCCTCAACCCACAGATACACAAGCAGATTCTACAACTCCCAAAACGGCTGGCCACAGTGCACGGCGTGCTGGTTTGATAGAAAACACTACGTATGTACCTGGTGCATTCCGACAAGATCAAGACAAAGGTAAAGAAATATTGCACCATTGCCCTGATTAACAAACAACTAACAACTTTTTGACGGCATGCTTTTTTGCGTTGTCAGACCTTGTGTTTGGTTTAGAGTAGTAGATTTTTTTATCTTAGTATATTGTATGCAGTAAATTTGCAATGTGCTGATATTGGGTTTGGCGGAAACAAAATTTCAGTGAAAAAAGAAAGCCCGATAAAAAAGCCTAAAAACACGCCAAAAATAAGCCCAAAACCCAAACCTCTGCTTGGAGAGTAGATATTGTGGCAGCAATGTGCAACAACTGTAGTACAATAATGATTTAGTTAAAGTGAAATGTAGAAGAAACTGGTGTTTATATCATGTACTTGTACTGGCTGAGGTCTAGGACATGATATAATGACAGGTCACACAATTGACTGTACAAGTCAATTGTGTGATTTAACAATGAATGAATGACGACCTTTATTGCACATTTTTGCCACACTGGGCTAAGTACAGGTCACAACTAAACATGATGAACAGATGCAGCTAACAGATACAAAATAAAACTAACTATCATTAGATAAATTCAACTTCTCCTCGCTTTTCAGTTATAGTAGAGATAAAGGAACAGATTTGTTTTTCGATGGATGGTTTGTCTAGTTGCATTAGGAATATGGACTTAAGTGTATGAAGTAGGGAAATAGGTTTTGTACAAACCTATACAGTTCATTTCTCTCTTTACTATACAATCTACATTCTATAACAAAGTGGCATTCATCCTCTATTCTATTCAAATTACAATAATTACATATATATGTACATAGAGTAAAGAAGTCTTACCCCAGCAAGAAAGTATATGAACGCTTTACTAAGGTTTGTATACACACAGGTTGCCTGGATGGGTCGAACATCTGTGGGCTCCCTAACAGATGCAAGACGGCGTGCCCCCGCTCCTGTCTACTCCGTGTTCTCGTCAGCGCTGTTCTCATAGCAGCTTTTTTCGGAGCGGCACTTACCTTCACCATGTATTTCACTGCCACACCGAACAAAAATATGGTATGTCTCTCATATACTGCACTGCAATGTTGACGTCGCTTGTAGTTATATGAGTTCTATTCTTATGTATGTGTGTGTCGTGTAATTTGTATTTGTCACGTTATGAAACTGTTAATGTTTTTTTAATGAATCCAGAAAGAAGAGATTAGAATGATATGTCTAATCTAATGGATTTTCAATAAAAACATCAAAACATCAAAACGTAACGACTCTTACAATAGATTAGAATGCTGCAAAATTTTCCGAAATGGGAAGGTTTTATAGTCTGAAAGAAAAGATAAACAAACATTACAAAGATACATTGTAACGAGTAGCATGAATTTGCTTTGTTTATTGATATTTGTTATGATATGCAAATAAAATGTTACAATTACATTGTGAGTATGATTATCACGAATAGCCCGCCGAGCAAGTCAATCCAACACCTTCGTCGGCATGGAAGTTCGGAACAAGTAGCAAAGCAGCAGATCTACTTCTGGAGACGAGCATCCCTTTTCGGCCACTGATGACCATCACAGCACAGGAGGTGACATCTACACTACAAGAGGCAACAACTACACCACCAGAGACGGCAACTACATTGCCAGAGGTCGCCACTTCACCGCAAGAGGCAACAACAACACTGCCCGAGGTGACCACTCCACTGAAAGAGGCAACAACTACACTGCCCGAGGTGACCACTCCACTGAAAGAGGCGGCAACCACACTGCCAGAGGTGGCTACTCCACTGACAGAGGCAACAACTACACTGGCAGAGGTGACCACTTCCCTGAAAGAGGCAACAACTACAATGCCAGAGGTGACCACTCCACTGAAAGAGGCGGCGACTACACTGCCAGAGGTGACAACCACTCTGCAAGAGGTTAAAACAACAACTACACCACAAGAGGTTACAACGACACTGTCAGAGATTACAACGACACTGACTGAAGCCACAACGACACCTCCATGGATGACAACGACCAAGGAAGGTAGGACACCAAGCAGTCTTAGTCAGTATGGCATCAGTATGTGTCAAAATAACGTATCAAAAAGATGGAGAACGACTTTCGATGCATGCTTTTCAAAATGACTTCATTACATTCAACTGTTTCAGCTGCCTTGCGTTGCCAAGTGGGCTACAGACTCGTCGCCGGGACATGCATCAGGCTTTATCTGGACAGCTGGAGGAACCATAGATTTGCCCAGTGGCACTGCAAGCGCCACGGAGCAACACTGGCCATGCCGAAAACGGAAGAGCTGGACGTCGCTCTCAGAGATCTGATCAGATCGGTAGACGACGACTACGATAGTGGCTACTGGATCGGCATGAGGGAGGAGCACTTTACCTGGTATTGGCTGGACGGGACTCCTCTGAAGAACCACTACCAGGTATGTTGGCACGCCCTGGTAGTTAGTGGCAGAGGCATTGAGTACAGAAAATGGTTGCAGGCTAGGTTTTTGAAAGCAAATACCTCCTATATGTTTTTTGACATCATTTTTTAAATCTTTTCGTACAGGGATGGAAACAAGGAGAACCAAGTAACGTCATCAGTTTTCTGTTCCCAAAACTTTGCGTACAGTACATTCAGATGGGTTATCCCTACATGTGGGATGATACTGAATGCGACTTCCGAACAAAGCGGTTCATCTGCCAGGCTCCTCCAGTGAAATGAAAAAAAGGGCAAAACTTTCGGACTTTTTCCTATGTTGGTCCTTGGAATGCATCTTACTTTGTTAAGAATGCAAGTTCGCAGTGTTCCTGTCCGCAAGGCCTGTGTAACAAGAAGAAAACAACAAATATCTTTGATTTTGTGTGTTTTGCACATTGCGTTGAGCTGGTAATTGAAGGGGAAATACAATGTTCACTATTGTGTGATATTCTGTGGAGACCCCAAACTTAACGCCAAAGCGCATGCGCTAGAGAAAGGAAGGAAGGCAGGAAGGAAGGAAGGAAGGAAGGAAGGAAGGAAGGAAGGAAGGAAGGAAGGAAGGAAGGAAGGAAGGAAGGAAGGAAGGAAGGAAGGAAGGAAGGAAGGAAGGAAGGAATAATGGATGTTTGTAAATGGAAAATAGAAAAATATTAGCTTGGAATAAAAACTAGTAGCACGTAATCTACCCACTTCTAAGACATGCCGACCGAACAAAACAAAACAATGAATATTCATGTGAATGAAATTCAAAAAGTTACAGTACATGTATCTACAACTACACTATCCCTTGAACAAAATCTTGATCTGCTGATGGGACCTATGCAATTCATCACTATTCCGCTTGGTGGCGCTAAATTTCGCAACGTGCGGTAAATAGTCTATCATTTGTCTGCTACCACTGACCAAGAAATTAAAAGCTACTCCCTGAAAAAGCAAGACACCATGGCGGATACAAGCTACAATGACGATCCCATCTATGACTCTGATGACGAGTTACCAAGCCTGTTGTCAATTAGCGGCCTCGACTCTGACGACGGTTACGAGTCAGACGACATCTACGGACCACGGGAGAATGCTTTTCAACAGGGACAACACATTGGACAAGCTGTGCAAGAAGGAACCGCCAGATAGCAACATAAAACATGGACACAGACACAACTACGGATCACCGGAGGGTGCTTTTCAACAGGGACAACACTTTGGACAAGCTGTGCAAGACGGAATCGACACATAGCAGCCAAAAACATGGACGCAAGCACAACTTCGGAAAGGATACAGAGTAAGAAAATGTACTGGGCGACTGTGAGAGTTTGTCAGAAATCTTATCGTTTGATGGGGAAAGATACTCCTGAAATGCATGGCGGTTGATGACTTCACCAAAACGCCAAACCGCAAGAGATTCAACAGTAACTTCAACTTTAAGTTGCTGCCGTCCACGCCGGTACCAGCTGTGGCAAACCTGTATTCTGTCCTACCGCATCCCATGTAACTGTCAGCCAGCCTGTGGACTACTTGTGATACCACATAGCTGACGTGCTTTACTCTGGAGCAAGGGCAGCATGGAAGAAAACTTGGAGAAAAGTTCCAAGTACAATGAAACATTGTGTGTGTTGTATGAAGGTTTTGAACCTCCTTGGTTGTATCAATAGAATGGTATGGTTTTTTATGTATGTATAAAAGCCGTCTGGCCCAGGTCATTGACCTTACGTATTTGGAGAAGAAAAAACATAGCAAAAATAATGTTTTCCTTCTGCGAAGGTAAATATAATCATTTCTTTATTTCTCAATGTAAGATTCATATTACGATGAATAGAAAGAAATTTAGAAAACAATAAAACACGCAAACGTGCTGTGGTTAAGATGGTGAAATGTGTAAAAAAAAATTTCAGACAATTTGTTACTTGGAAAATCTAGCGAATTGTATTGCCGAAATGCTGTCAGTCACAAGTAAGTGAACTTCTATACAATTTGTAGTCGTTCACTTTAAAATTGTATACCAAAGTGGAAGTAATATCTTAGACAATGCGTCACAAAACCCAAACTCTTTTTTCTCTGTATATGTAGTAAGTTGATTGTCGCGGTTGTTTACACAAACAACAATGACGACGTTTGTCAGACAAGTGAAAATGTTACAGTTTAGTCGATCAAAAAGCTGTGATTTTGTAAACAAAATATTTTGCAAAAAGTTGTAAATATGTTGCAACCAAATGCAAGTTACATATCTGTATCTATGTAGAAAAAATACGTTTTGTAGCAAAAGTGCTTGAATGTGGATACAAGAAGGGCACGTCAAGGCAAGTAGCCTGATAGACAACAATAAAAGAGTCGACACGCAAAGTTGTCTGTCTTTGACTTACTGGATTGTCGATAATGATGCTCAAGTTACCCATGTTTGCAATTGTCAACTTTAGTTATAAAAACAAAATGGCAGACATCTTCGATGACGTCATACAATGCTCAAGGCAGCACATCGGTAGAGCGTACTGCGCCTGCGCAAAACCTGTAATGTATTGTGCATAGAGCGTATTTGCGTAATTTCAAAAGGATGACATTCCGTCTGCAGTTTTCAAATGTTTTGTCGGAAAAGATATCGGCTGCAACAGGCAAAATTCTGATGCAAGGTTGACCAAACATCCAACGAAAACCGTGAAAAATCCGGGTTTCGCGCAGGCGCGGTACGTTCTGCCGACGTGCTGCTCAAAGCAATGCGCAAGAGTGGAAATTTCGGTCACGAGCTGAATAATACACGTCACTTGTCCCTCTATATGACCGTATCTTAGCCCCCCCCCCCCCCCCACGATATAGTATCCTGTATATGTGTGTCATTCCTGAGTCATGAATTAGAACTCTGGATAAGTAAACTTCGACATTACCTAAAAAGTACAACATTGTAACGTTTACAACATTTCCACCGGAAGTGACGAAACACAACGAGACCAATACTTCCTTAATGCTCACCTATAAATTACAAGTAACGGTCACAACATTTCAACCGGAAGTGACGAAACACAACGAGACCAATACTTCCGTAATACTCACCTGTAATCACAAGTCTTTAAATCAGGTAACATCGACGTCACTTCCTGTCTCCCATTTCCTCTTTCCCCTGCGTCATAAACATTGGTTCACAAATATTATCACTGCATAAAAGTAGCGCAGTTTTTATACTTTTTCGGAGAGAATGCATAAACCCACATACACGTCACAATATACATATATTTCCCATATACTATTCAGCATACATTGTGACTAGACTTCAGAAACCATGTCTTACATATGTTTAAACTATTACTAGATTTTTCCGGTACTATATGACTATGTTCTTATGACTATGCACCTATATAAATAAATTCATTTCTTAGCAGATTTCTTCGGGGGCAAGGGGAGTCTATTGGCCGTCTGTAAAAAGTTGGCTTACAGGTTGCAGGCCAATAGACTCCCCTTGCACCGAAGAAATCTGCTAGATTATAGATATGTATTGTACATGTATCAAGTACTAGTATGTTCCTATGTTGTACATGTATCGAGACATACATGTACAATGTATGGTAGGTCAAACATTGGCGACCAACGCTCTTTGTTGTATTTGTTAAGTGACCCATAATCGCTACATCATCTATTCCAGGTAAACTTCACGAAAAACACAGCGACACATCATGTTTACGACCTTCAGATAATACCCGCCATTGTCCCAACACTGCTCCGTACCATGCAGTACTACGCCCCCAGGTGGCAAAGACTTTTCCCTTTCTTAAAACATAGATCAAATTTCCGCGTTGAGCGTCTGACGTGACTGTTCTTCAAGTGACTCATGATTACAACATCCTTTATTCCAGGTAAAACTAGCGACACAAAAGTCCGCCGTTATCCACTGATCCGTGATCTATTGTGACTGCATGGTACGGTGACTCTGACACTGCACAAGAACAGTAGCGTCAGTGTGGGAACAGTCACTGCGACGACAAGAAGGAGTTCGTTTGTCTGTGTCGCAATGGAGTCGGTTGTTTGGATTTTTACGTTCGTACTTGCCCTGCAGTGTGGCGGTGTCCTTGGTGGTAATAACGTTACTGACATGGACGGTGGAATGGTATGTGTACTAAATTTGTTTGTGTTGTATAAAAGTACCTGACGCTTGTGCTTGGTTTCTGGGGTGGTGGGGAGTGCAGTTCGTCTGTCACTTGTCTGATTCCGTATGAATGCCGCGAAGGCATAAAACACCATCACCGTTATCAAACGACTTGTTTTGACGGGCATTTCCCAGACTTAAACTGTCGACGTAGTCACCACTAGGTTTAGTCTTCGGCTTATTATTTTTAAGCGTTTTTATCGGGCTTTCTTTCTTTGTACCGGTATCTTTTTTGGGGGTGGCAAATGTATACTGTCTTGGCAAATAGATACTGTCTTGGGAATTTGATACTGTCTTGCAGCCACCGAAAGATCTGCTCGGAGATTACTGTCAACAAGCCCACAGAATCTGACCTTACAGTCTGACCTCAATGTTGTGTTCTCACAATCGGAGTGAAGGGGGTGGCGTTACTCGCGGATATCTTTACTTGATTAGTAGGAGTACGCTTTTCACGGCAAATTTCTTCACATATAAAAGAGGCATTACTTTCTACGTGTCTTTATAGAACGAATGGCACAGTAAACATAGTCTTCTGACGCCCGTGTATGTGATATGCTTCCTCATAGTCATACCTGTGGCAAATGCTGTGACGGAAGTGGTAGAACGGGCTATTTAGTTGGCCTTGGTGCGACGGCATTCTCTCCAAGCAGAGGTTGGTGGGGAACATTGTGACCTTTCTACCATATGCCCCGTTTTCTGTCGCTACTCCCCACCAACCTCTGTCGTATGATATAAAGGTCACAATGTTCCCACCAACCTCTACTTGGAGAGTACGGCCGCGAGGACTTGCCTTGTCTTTTTCTACAATTGGAACTTGATTAATTGTAGAGACATGGACATAATATACTTATATATGGGCCATTTTAATGAAGAAATGGGGCGTCTGTTACATGTTTGTAAGTAAACCGAATTCGCTGTAAACACAGAAGTAGTTTGCACCCCTACGAAATTTGAATGGCATAGTCTGCCCCGACTATAAGCACCTGTAATTATGTACAGCATGGCTGCTACGTACATGTCTGACTACATTCCTGGGCGAGTTCTTTGTCTTGTACAAAGAACGCACTTTATTTGTCCATGGCGCCGGAGTGGAAAGGGGTTACGCGCACAGGTCTTCGTGTACGAAGAAGAACTCCTGTCTGTACAGAATATATATGACAGCTGTAGAACGTCAAACTGCCCTTTGGCAACATGTTGTCATTTTAGCTGCAGTTTTCAGAACGGCCGCTAGTGGACACTGAGGCAAGCAATAGTGGAGAATCAATTCAAGTCCGAATTTCAATGGAAAGCTGCACTGAAATATAATACTTCTTTCCTCAATAAAACCTACCCACAAATGAAAAATCATGACAACTCCTTCATAAATTTTTGAGTCTCATCATTTTTCTAAAAAATTTCAAATCAATCAATCAATCAATCAATCAATCAATCAATCAATCAATCCGTCACTCACTCAACTAACCAACAAACAAACAAACGGCGATGGAAATAATACATCATTTTGAGTCATGAACAAAATACTTTTCGCAGTATCAGCATACATGTACTGTAAGGTTTCTCTCAATGCAGTACTTGTACGATTCTATGTACTTTTGGCCAGGCTCCAGGGGCGGATCCGACATTACATATTGTGTCAGTCAGTTGTTATACGGTTGTTGTCATTTCCCCCGTAGAATTACCTACATCGCTATGGGTACGTCGGGATGGTCCGGGAGGACAACGACATCACAATGATGGACTCTGACCAGACCAGGCAGGCCATTCTGATGTTTCAGCGGTTCGCAAATATCAATATGACAGGTAAGAAATTATAGTTAATATTTGCTTTCATATAGGAGAAATACTATGTTTCAATTCATTTTATTTATTTTGTATACTGTATACTGTTTTCTCTGGAGTCGTTTGTGTGTGTGTGTGTTTGTGTGTGTGTGTGTGTGTGTGTGTGTGTGTGTGTGTGTGTGTGTGTGTGTGTGTGTGTGTGTGTGTGTGTGTGTGTGTGTGTGTGTGTGTGTGTGTGTGTGTGTGTATTACTTCAACTCCAGTATAAACCCTTTGCCCTTACTAACATTGGTCAATGAGTAGCTACTAGTGTATATTGCGGGCTAGGCAGTAACAAACAATAAGACGTATTGATTTAACGCGAGAATATTAAGTACGAACCGAAAATAGATGCTTCTTCACACACGTTCATAGCAGCTGTTTTTGGCAACGCCTCAGAGGCGAGGTCAACTGAAGCCCAATACACTAGAATATCGATTTATGTCTAGGTGAGATGGACGAACCGACTATGGAGATGATGTCAATGCCTCGCTGTGGTGTGCGTGACATGGACGGCACAAACTCGCTCTTAAGGCGGCGCCGGCGGTACGCGTTGCTAGGCAGCAAGTGGACAATACAGGACATCAGTTACAGGATCACGGGGTACACCGAGGATCTGGCCCAGGGCGACATTGATAGGGACATCAGGACAGCCTTTACGGTGAGTACGGTAACAAAGTACCAAGTTAGATGGAAATCTCAGGAATGCTGTATTAATATATACAATGTATATGTTTATGTCCATGGCCTGTGCACATAGGCAGGTAGGCATATGTTTATTGTACTGTTTGTGTGTATTCGATATGTTAGGAGATCATTTTCGTTTTAAATTACATTTCTTATTTATTATATGACAAGCAGGAGTGAGAACCAGTAAAGGTGAATACTCCTGTACTCTCACCCCTTTCTTGTTGTGGGCTGCGTGTCGTGCGGTCAGTTTTGTCTTAACGTTGTGAGTTCAACTGTTGTGTTGTGTTGTGCTGTTCTGTTCTGTTCCGTAATACACAGTTTAGTGTGTATAACTTTCTACAAACCTTAACATCTTCATTTCCCAACAGATTTGGTCGGACAATTCCAACCTGAACTTCAGACAGCTCGGCTCGTCAGACGACGCCGCGCACATCACGATGTTCTTCGCTCCCGGAGACCACGGCGACCGCAACCCCTTCGACGGGCCCCAGGGCGTCCTAGCTCACGCCCTCCCACCCTTAGGACGGGGGGAGACGCACTTCGACGATGATGAAACCTGGACTACTGGGACCTTCTCAGGTGACGATACCAAATCAGTGCACAGAGCTCATTTTAGTATCATATAGCATTACCACTTAGGGCACTGAAACTGCACATTCTATTTTATTTTATCTTATTTTGGCCACAAATATGGTTCAAGTTTATAACAAACTATAATGAAGATAACAGAGTGGCTATCGATAAGTTGGCAGCTAATTGTATTTGGTTGTGTCTAAAGAGCTTTTATAAGCCTGGGCTTAAGGCTTTTTTATTTGGTACGCTCTCTCATGGATGCCACCTTTTCAAGTGTCACCATAGTAACTGGTGATGTAGCAGACACCTTGTGGTGTTGGATTACATTATGTTGCAAGTTGCAGGACAGAGTTCTAGGGCTGGTCACAATATATATGAATGTGTTTGAGCAAGAATAAACAGAGCAGTAGGTTGCTAGACTAGACCATATGAAGGTAAACATTATGCATTTGCTTTGCAAATGTTACTTTTCTAGTTTCACTGATGTTTTGTGATTCACCTCAGGAATTAACCTTCTCCAAGTGGCGGCTCATGAGTTTGGGCACGCTCTTGGTTTGGGCCACTCCGATGTGGAGGAGGCCCTGATGGCGCCATTCTACAGGGGATACAAAGAGAATTTCCAGCTTCATACGGACGACATCCAAGGGATCCAGATTCTGTACGGTAAGTAGTGTCTGCCAAGCCTCTACCAGTCTTCAGAATTGAATGGAAAGAGTAGAAATTGGCCATTTAGACAGATGACATGCCAGGGAGTGAATCCACTAATTAAGAGTAGTGGTTACCCGGTGTACTTGGCTAAAGTATAGGCCGATGCGCAGCTGCTTCACTCCCTCTGCTATCGCTATCGAAAAAGCACTACACTTCGCCTTATTGGAAACAGACATTTAACAGTCTCAGCAGTCATATAACAGACTACGGACATGTAGTACCAAGTATTCTGCTGTTTGAAAAGAAAAAAAATCCTTTTTGTTGCCGCTTTGGAAAACAGGAAGGCCAGAAGTTGAGCGTCCGGTCGTAGACCCCAACGCCATCGTGCCCCAGGCTCCAGTGACGACACCAGCCCCTCGTGCAACAGTACGTGCAGCTTCCAAACCGCCAGCACCCACCAGCGCCACCCAGCGAATCACTGCCGCACCTGCACCACCAGGTTCGGACGGCGGAGGCGTCCCGGACAGATGCGACGGTCTGGTAGACGCCATCACGCAAGCAGCGAATGGCAAAACTTACGCCTTCAGAGGTAACTTCATCAACCTAAAGGTTCAGATAGTAGCTTTGTCTGACCGTAAGCGGTCGTTTTGACAAACTGTTGGTTAGCAATTAATATCCAATGCCCAGCCGACCAACGATATCGATGTCCCTCGACTGGTGTACCGTCATTTCATGACTAACAATATCTTATTAAGATACATGGAAACTACATGGTCTATACTGTCAAGTGTAAAATATGTATGAACTTTTTCTTTTGCCTTGTTTTTGATGATTTCATTTGATGTTGATAATTTATGTTTGGGGTTTTCCATGCAGGGTAGTAGGCAGTAGGCGATATATTTACCCTGGTGAAATGAAATAAACAAACAAATGAACAAACAAAAAAACACATAAACATGTGTACTATGGTTTGTCAAGAATTGATTGCTCACCAGGTCCGAAATCTTTGCCTTTTTGCTCTTCGCTTCTTACAGGTGCCTATTTCTGGGAGTTGACGCGTACAGGCGTGGCTCGAGGTTACCCCAGGAAGATTTCTGACACCTGGACCGGCTTACCTGGTAACCTTGACGGCGCGCTGTACACTCGGGAAGACAGGAAAACCTACTTCTTTAAGGTAACAAAAATGTTCTGTATCACGGGACACAATTACGTCATCAAAATGGCGGCGGGATCCGACCAACCCGAGCGCTAGCGTTGAATTAAGAGCCACAATTTCCTCTTCTGACGTCCTTCGAGGAGGCTAGTGTATGCAGTATAACCCAACCTAGCCTATCAGGTGTCAGAGTATCTCAGGATGATCTGAAGCCCAACATTTAAAACATCATCGCAGTGTCTTCAAAGTCAGTCAAAATATCTTTAAACGATGTTTAGAGTTACTGTAGATGTGCAAAGGTTAGTGGTAACAAGTCGCTCGGTGTAACATAGCCAGCTGCCGCCGCGCCGCGTGCCTGCGAAGCTGGTGTGTAACGCCGAGGGACGGTACCGGCTATACAGATACAGATATAGGGAGTGCAGCTGTTTACCTTGATACATTGCATGTGCGATGTCACCATTCTACATCTGAGCCCCCTATATCATATGCTCGACTAAATTTGACTTAACGATGATGTTGGCTTCATGAAGATGATCCTGAGATACTCTATCACCCGATAAGCTAGGTTGTGTTATACAGCGACCTCTGTGAAGGACACTAGAAGAGGAAATTATGGCACTCCACTGCTCAGCTGATCGTCCCCACGCCGCCATGTTTATGACGTAGTTCAGCACAGCCCTGTGTATGAAAATTTACTATGCTGAAACTGCACTGTTTTGTGTTATGGTAAAAATGGCACACAATCGACTTTGTTGCTCAATAATACAATTGCTACGTTTTGATTGACTGATATAAAAGTTTTCAAGACAAATGACATGATTTTTCTTTTGCCTATGGTAGGGGACATTTTATTGGCGGTTCTCCGGTCTCCAGGCTGACGCTGGGTACCCACGGCCAATCAGGGAAGGGTTTAAAGGGGTTCCAGATAACATCGATTCAGCCTTTCAGTGGTCAGGCAATGGAAAAATCTACTTTACTAAAGGTAAACCTTTACTTTTTTCTTCATATGTCTGCAAAAGCATCCAAAAACTGGCATGGTATGGTAAGGTAGTGTATAAACATTATCTTTACAAAAATGCAGTTACTCAAGCAACTGGATATGATTTTGGAAACGGTCAGACGTTTCAGGTAGCACCCACTGCCTTTCATTGGCCCTTTAGTTCTGTTCCTAAGAATTATCCAGTGTCACTGACGAAAGGTAGTGGATGCTACCTGAAACGTCTCACCATTTCCAAAATCATATAAAGTTGCTTGTTACGTAACTGTTTTTTTAGTGACCTAATAATATATCGAAATAAGTTTTCATAACGGTTTCGCCCCCCTCCCTACCAGGTGACAAGTACTACCGTTATGATTTTGAAACCGGAGTGAACACCGCCATGTACCCACAAAGCCTTGCGCGATGGACAGGGTTGCCCAGCGCCAAAGTGGACGCCGCCTTCCAATGGATCAACGGGAAGACATACTTTTTCAAGGTAAAGAAGATTCACTGATCTTGATCTTTGACCTAGACCACAATGCATCATGTGCTCATGCGCACTCGATCGGAACTGTATTATGGCTTATTCTAGAGACTAGTCTATTCTAAATATGGCCAGAAATATCAATATCTGCATATCTCTGACTTGATATATCCTAATTACATAGGCACATAAGACCTGGCTGTTCAACGACTTCAACATGGAAGTGGACGCGTTTTACCCACAATTCACCTCAACTGCGTGGTTCGGCTGCCAGCGGGGGCGGGACCCGACGAGTCGTTCTGATTGGATAAGGGGACAGCCAATCATCGTTCTCGTATCTCTCGTTATTTTGCAGATGTCTGTAAAGTTGTCAGCTTGATATGGTTTACCACATTGACTTCTGTGTCACAACCTGAGCCAGAAATTAACTGTAACACTGTAAGTTCAAGAAGTGGCACAATGCTAGGAACAATTAAAAAATTAGTAGTATAGGCTACTATGGTAAAAATCGGTGAGCAATAGATTTGATAGAAAAGAAACTGATGCACAGGTACAGCGTCAGTATATATCACTACTTGGAAGATGTTTTATATCTGTTATATAGATTGTCTTGTTTCACCACATGTCTTGTTTCAATACTTTCATATTTGGGCGTAACAAAATTTAGTCTACTTTCTTCAAAATGCCATATTGTTTTTATCGTTATGTTAAATGCCGCTATTGCACGCTATTGTTTAAGAAATAAGAAAAATATAGATTCATGTATTTAGTGTAAGTAGTTACACTACGTTCGACGGTATGTATAAAATATACTATAGATGGATTTCTGACACTTCGGTGTTAAAGAAGAAGAATAAGGTGGTGTTTATATCTTCTGTATATTTTTATGTGCTTTGATCGCCGGCGTTTTATATGTTGAAATGGAATTTGATAAGCTAGTACTATCGAATAAACTGTCGGAAGACAAGATACTTGGATACTTGCTGTTTGCATGTGGGCTATGGCGAGCCACGCTATCTGGAAAGGAAAGTGATCTCAATCCAGTTTTAGCTCACTGAAGAGCTACTCTTCCACTGGTCGTGGCAGAGAAGACACACGCTATATACAGTATTTACAGGTTCATTATACCAGGGAAATTGCAGTAGCTCTTTTAGACAAGCACAATGAACAGTGGACCACAGCTTAACGCCCCGTCCTAAGGACTGCGACCCCTTCCAGTAGCGTGCATGTCGGGTGAGCGACAACAGACGGGAATCGAACTCCCAACCTCTTGGTCCCGTGGACTACGCACGCTACTGGAAAATGCAGGTACACTGGTGCCCTGTTGACCACAACACGGCACTATGCCGATAATCCACACCGTTACGTCATTGCATTGATTTACACTCAAGTAGATTTATAAAGCGACCACTTGAAGCTTTGTCGGCCCTTTTTTATGGCAGCCACTTCAAGCATTAAGGACTGGGCCCACAGGAAGTTAGGAATTTGAATGTGTATGTTTAATTTGCAAATATTTGTCATACTTTAGAATCGTTCGATAGTAAACTCCTTTCTTCAACTTGAATAACCAGGTCAACAGTTATTTACAGTTTTCTGGGAGAATTGTATTACCAAACACTGCCACGATTATATTGAATGAATGACGACCTTTATTGCACATTTTTGCCACACTGGGCTTAGTACAGGTCACAACAAAACATGATGAACAGATACAGTCAACAGATACAACATAAAACTAACTATCATTGGATAAAATTCAGCTTCTCATAGCTTTTCAGTTATAGTAGAGATGAAAGAACAGATATGTTATATGTATAATGACACCGAGTTGTGGTTCCAGCAGTTAGCAAAACAATACAGAATTGTAGTCTCCACCAGACGAACAACGCGGGGTAAAAAATGATAAAACAGCCCTTTTGCTAACTGAACAAATTTCAACCATCAGTGCAACACGTCTATCGAACAGACCTGTACTTCTGTTTGTTTGCGTGTTTGTTTTAGGTGTGCTACCTTGCAGGATCAAACACATAGCGACCAAACCGTCGTAAAATAGCGCACGATACTATTCTCACTCGTCAACTATGTAAATGTAACACTACAAACAGCTTCGTCGTGTTGGTAGCTCCTTGCCGAACAAGATACTTACTTCACAGCCTAAAAGTCTTTAAGGTAATATCAGTACTTTCCTATCCACAATCCTGTGGCCGGTCATTCCCTTCCCTTATCTACAGGTTAAGTAATTTATGGGCATTGCTAAGTGGACCTCCCACTTACATCAAGTGTCCATGTCCCCGTTATTTCAAGTGTTACTGACCACAGGTCAGGCGACCAGGGATCTAGATCTAGGAGACCAAACACCACTGAGATGTCCATACGACAAAAACAACTACGAACTGGCACAAACAATTCGAGAAAGGGAAGCTTTGTCCAAACTTTTTTTATGGCAGCCCAAAGACCAAAAGATGCCAGAAAGCATTCCATGGGTTCTCGCTGTTTATAGTTTTGAAACTTCAACGTTATTTTGTGCGAGGCAAGGTCTAGACTGTGCACTTTTTGTCTATATGGAACGTACGAGAGATGAGGCCGAATTACAAACGTAAAAGAAAGTCGACATCTTGTTCACAAAGCAACAAACACTTGCAGTTTGCGAGGATGTTGATCCACCAGACTAACAACGTGGGTTCAAAAACTGTAAAATTTAACCAAATAGGGAGAATAATTGGCCAGGGAAGTTTAGCCACCGTAGAGTTCATTTGCCTGCGCAGTTAGAGGGGGAAATAAACCCTCCCGCGGACTGACTCTCCTGGCCAATTATGTCCCTTTTTTGCCGAATTCTATGATCCGTACCCCCGTAGGAAGGCCTGATGTAGTAATAGGGGCCCAATATTTAAGATTTTGTTCACGCCACAGCTACATGTAACTAAGAGAAAGAAGGACACGTTTTAAAAGGTCAAGGTAGGTGAATGTTTACAACTGCCACAACCTACTGCCAACAAGTCTACTATACAAGGACATTCTTAAATGTCGTAAAAAAAGTGGAGAGAGGTTGTAAAGAATCACTCAAGGGGCCCGCGCTTGACTGAATTATTTGTCTACTTTTTTCCCAGTCTGCCACTGGGCTTGGTCAGAAGTTTGGCGTGTAAATTTTCTCGCCCCTTCACCTGAAGTGACCAAACCCTTTCTTTCCAACATGTGGTCTACTTGCTCTGCTTATTTGTCGACGCAAGAAAGTTATAGACAGACCGATATTGGAGTCTTTCACGCGCCAGTGCATATGTAAAATGTGTTCGGGAGGACACGTTACACAAGAGAGTTTGACTGAGCGGTGGGCTTGGCTCATGACAGGTTACATAGGACCAAATTTGTACAGCAGCGTCCGCAAACACGGCAGCTGCCGCCCGATAAGTGACGTTTTTATGAGCCGTGCGCATGAAGAATTAAACGACGACGCAAATGAGTTTACTGCAGGCTCGACCATTCTAGTGACGGGTCAGGCGATGTCAATCTTTTCTCTGATTGGTTCGCACGAGGGGCGTGAATAATTGGTTTAGTATATGTTGTTATAATCCTGCAATATAAACCCCCTTCTCGTAGATTGGTCCTTCTACTTGCCTCAAGAAATTCTAAACGTCTTGCAATTCCTGCGAAGAGTTCTTTGTCTGGAGTCAACTCCTTCTTAAAAGAATCACTCAAAAAGGTACGTTGGTCATCATATTATGTATTTGAGAAAAAGAAATCATTACTTGACATGCATGTATCAACTTTGACATATTTTAGCAAGAACCGTTCACATGGACAGGGAATTGCAGTTGACAGTATTGTCTGTTTTTAGTTCAGCATCATTGCACATCATCAGACACAAATTGGTTTTCTAACTGACATTTATAGTATATATACTAACGTTCTCCCAATCCTTACTCTTTGATGTGACAAAATACAAAACATTGTAACCCCTTTGATAGGCCTTTTCCAGTGCCTGTTTTTAGTTCAGTGGCATTACATATCATCAGATACAAAGTGTTTTGAATTCCTTACTGACATTTATAGTAACGTTCTCCCAATATCGTTGTTCTTTATGTATCAAAATAACAAAACATTGTAACCCATTTGATAGGCCTATACATTTTCCAAAGCGTAGTCTAAAGTATAAACATGTAATAACTCTTTACAGCAAAATAGGTTTCGCCTTCAAGTGTGTACACATTTAGCATTTCATTTAGGCAACCTAAAAAGGCGGTTATTTCTACATTTTCCCCGTACATGTATAAAGAAAGAACTTGCAACGCGTTTCAAAAGTTAAAAAGTGCTATTCTAGCATATGAAAACGCTTAACTGGCTGAGGAATGGCTGAAATATTTCTGGACGTCGGTATCTGTAAAAAGTTAGTTTGCCAGTGTTTCCCGCTTTTAAAAACCATAAGTGCTAAGGCGTTTTCAATTTTCTGTGCTTTTCTGTCAACCACCTTTTTCTGTCGCCCGTTTTTTGTCCTCTGTGGTTTTTGAAGTCATATCATCATCATTTTCCTGCAAGTGTTTCTTTTGAAAGCCGTCGTTGTCTGAAAGCAACCATTTTCCGACAAAGAAAACATTTTTTCTGACAGAAATCATTTTCTTTAAGCCATAGTTTTCGAATTTCTAACAGACGCATTTTTCTGAAACTATTTGACTAGCCTCCATGACTTCAGGGTGCTAAGCTTTGCGGCTTGCCTTTTTTGGGGTCATTGTGTGCTGTTTTCTGATTGTTTACAGATCTTTTGGGGGGCAAGACACTATGTTGGCCAGGCTGTATCCAGTTGGCCCCCTACAGTTATCTCCCAGCAGATGTTTTAGTGGCTACAATACAGAATCAAATTGGCAAGACAGTATCCAATACACCACCTGAAGTTTGGCTGGCCTGAGAAAAGATACAAGTACAGAAAAGAAAGCCCGATAAAAACGCCTAAAAACACGTAAAAAAATAAGCCGAAGCCGAAGCCTAAACCTCTTCTTGGAGAGTAGGCATGCAGTGTCTTGCCCCAATAGAGACCTGCTTGGACATTATATCGGTACCGGTATTCTGGTTGGTACCGTTTTTTGATAGTCATCGACTCTGAAGGCTACTATTTACCCCCGTCTGTCGTTTTCTGACCGCCGCCTTATTTTCTGTCAGGGGTCTCTGTCGGTCATCTACTGTTCTCTGCTAGCCTTTTTATGCTGTCATGCAATGCAAGCCACCAGAGAAGCTGATTCATACCGTGAAGTCATTTGGAGTGTGTGCGCTTTGTCGGTATTGCGTCAGGCAGTTCCGTCTACGTGCACTTGTGCACACAGTCGGGTCAACGATACCGTCACCACTGTCAGAAACCGACGGCCGGCTGAAAATAGTAACCGTCAGAAAACGACAGCTGAAAGAAAACGGCAGCCCTAAAAAAAATTGTGGCCGTCAGAAATGGCGAGTCAAAAAATGATGAAATCAGAAAATGCTTAGTCAGAAAATGGTGGCTTTGACCTAACGGTGGCATTCAGAAAACGGTAGCCAGTCTCCACCATGTACCAGACTAACAACGCGGGTTCAAAACCAGTAAAATTTAGCCAAATAGGGAGAAAAATTGGTCAGGGGAGTTTAGCCACCGTAGAGTTCATTTTAACATTTACCCGCTTCGGAGGGGGAAATTAACCTTCCCGCGGACTGACTCTCCTGGCCAAATTTTACCTTTTTTGTAAAATTCTACCATCCGTTCCCCATAGGAAGGCCATGTGTAGCTAGTAGTAGCCTCTAGCAAATTGCGTTGATGACGATGATGATGACGAAAAAAGGGAATAGTCAGAAAACCAAGACTAGTGCATAAAATGCACTTGAAGCAAACTTTTCTTGACGAAGAAGTTCTGACTTTAAACTAAGAATCAAAATTGGTGTGCTTCCATTGCAGAACAAGTTTGAAACGGAGGTTCTACTTTGAGTTTATTGAGCTACTGTGCTGTTTGCTGTACAGTTTGTGGGCAAACTGGCGCCAAAACTCTTATCGGAGGCATCTTTACAACAGGAAGGTTTCCGCTGTATCTTCCACCATCAAACAAAGTGTTTCCTGTAGGCTTCTTGCTGGGCAAGTTGTAGGACAGAGTTGCTGACCGCAGTTGGTGTTTTTCAAAGCCTCTCTGAAAATCGTATGACCTACCCTGGGTGTCAGGCTGTTTCCAGGGCCTACACAGGCCAGCTCCTCGGCTCCAGGGCCAACATGCCCGCAAGGAAATTACACCACAGCCCCCTCAGTTAGACCCTGAGACACCCGTACGCTGGCTAACACTGGGCCTAGCGTGCTATGGGTCTGACATCCAGGCTACGTACAACCAAGAAGCTTTAAAATGAAGCTCCTTGGTACAACCTAGCCTCCTGTACAGACTTCTAGCGTGGCTACGATCGGCTAGAACGGCGGCGTCTTTTCATTCATTGTTCGGGGGGAGAGCTGTGATCTTTTATTCTAAATCTAAAATGATTCGTAGAATGGACTGACTGGGTGGAAGTGGCACGTATTGTGTTTATTGACAGTTTATATTTGTTTTATTTGTTCAGTCATCATGAAGAATCCGCTTCGGTTCATCACGGTGGAGCCTGTGCTGTTGATGTACATGACCGCCACCTTGATGATGACCCCGGTACTGCAGCAGACCATCTACTTCAAGCTCTGCTACCAGTTTCACAACGCCTCCATCTGCGACAACCTGGGGGACCACAAGCACGTGGAGTACGAAGTCCAGGAACAGGTGATGATGATGACTGGTTCATTCAAATGTGAATGACAATGACAATGAAATTTATTGCATATACACGCCCTACATGGGCCAAATGCACTAGGTTAGATACAGTAACCGAGGTATAATGTAGGAGGAAGAAGTACTGCATTACTATACTACTACTACATCTACAACATCTCTTTTTGAAACATGCATGAACAAATTTACATAGTTTTTCATTTACATCGTAGTTCCTAGATGACATAATTATATATGTTTGAACAATTCTCCTTTGGGTAAGTGCGCATATTTCTAATTGTAAGGAACTAATATAAATCACTTGAAGGCTGAATTGCTGATTCATTACAAATTTCCTAAAAAAACTGTTCTAACATACAACATAAAAACACTAGTATCATCATATTCCGGTAAAGACATGGTAATAAACACTTACATACATCCGTAAAATCTCCCCAGGCGTCCCGATGGTACCTGTACATCACGGTGTGCATCTCCGCTCCCGCCATCTTCATCTCCTTCTTCGTCGGCCCGTGGAGCGACAGGGTTGGGCGGCGGCTGCCGATGTGTCTGCCGCCCGTAGGAGGTCAGTTTTGTTTCTACGTTTACCTTCGCAGAAGGAAAATATATTGTTTTTGCTCTGTTTCTTCTTCTTCTTCTCCAAACAAATAAAGTCAATAACCTGGACTAGACGTCTGTCACCATGGTAACTGGTGCTGTAGCAGACACTCTGTGGTGGGTGTTGGGTTACATTTTGCAGCAGGACAGAACTGGAGGGGGTGCTCATATTATATATGAATGTGCTTGAGTAACAATAAACCGGTGGCAAATGGTAACTGTCTGGCAAAAGGATACTATCTGGCCAATTTGATACTGTCTTTGCAGCCACCGAAAGATCTGCATGGAGATTATATAATTAAGGCAGTGAGGCAGATAACGAGGAATTCTTTCGCATCGGCGTCCGTAGGTCTGTTCTACGCCCTGTCGTTCCTGGTGCAGTCGCTGGACCAGTTCCTGCTCACCATCCCTGTGGAGTGGACGCTAGTCGGCGCCCTGGCGCAAGGCTTTCTGGGAGGATACACTGTCATCATCCTCACCACTTACAGCTACCTGGGTGAGTTGTGGGATGATTCAACTTTGTATTGCGTTAAGCCCCTGTCACACATTCAGAACCTTCCCCCGACCACCGACCAACCAATATTTTTAATGCAATGTTTGCAGAAGTTCGGGAGAAGTCTGACCAGATTTAGGCCACGCCTACCTTTCTATAGGAATCGAATTTGACTCCCCGAACTCGCCAGGAACACTGCCGACCTACTCCCGAAGAGCAGCCTCTAAACAGAAGCCTAATAAAGGCATGCCCCATCAAAGAGCTGGTCGAGTCTCATATTTAAAACGCCTGTATTATATATTTGTATATCATAAGTTATATTTGAGCTGGTGGAGTCTCAAGTTCCATGCGCTTGCAGTAGAAATTTGTATAGCATAAGTTGTATTTGAGCTGCATGGTCGAGCCTCAAATTCCAAACGCTTGCAGTAGATGTGTACATATCATAAGTTATATTTCAGCCTGTCGAGTTCAGACCTATTTGTCTATGACCCATACAGCCGACGTGACAACTGAAGAGAACCGCACCAGACGGATGAGTATCCTGACCGCCATGCTGACAGTCTCGGGAACCATCGGGCTCGGCATCGGCGGAGTCATCGTGGACAACTTCGGCTTCTACGTGGTGTTCGCTATCTGCATGGGTCTGCACGTCGTCAACTTCATCTACATCTGGGCAAGGCTGAGGGAGAAGAAAAGGGGCGAAGACAGACAAGGTTTGGCTGAAAGTTCATCTGTGTTGGTAGTTACGTGTTTAAAGTTGAAACTTTTGATCCAACACAGGGTAATTCTTCACCTAGAGCGTTCGACCAGCACCTCTGGTCTTCCTCAGTAGACTTAACCGCGACGGGGGCGACATCGTCTACCAGATACCTTTGACCCAGTGTTGACGTCACAATTCAATGAAGCCACGTGACAGTCTCACTGGGTCAGTCTACTGAGGAAGACCAGAGGTGCTGGTCGAAAGCTCTAGGTGTCTGAGCTCCAGGTGAGAAATTACCTTGTGTGTTGGATCAAACGTTTTAACTTTAAACCACCAAGGTTTGACTTTGTCTTATTTTTTGCTTCCTACTGTTTCCTACTAATTGTAGTTTGCGTAGCCCAGTGGTTAGCGACCCTGCCTCTGGAGCAAGAGGTTGAGAGTTTGAATCCAGGCCGTTGTTGCTCATCCGACATGCACGCTGCTGTAAAGGGGGACATTAAGTTGTGGCCCAATGTTCATTGTGCTTGTCGAGAAGAGCCAGGGGAATTTTCCCTGGTACAATGAACCTGTAGATACTAGAGCGTCTGTCTTCTCTAAGTTAGTAAAAACGTTTTAGAATCACGTCGACGTTTCTACGCGTAGTACATTTGGTTGCGCTGAGACGGTGGCAAACCTATATATTGATATTTTATTCGTTCTGTTGCGGCTTGCAGTCGAGCACACTAAGGTGGACTGTGGGTACGTGATGAACACCCTGAAGGTGGTCACCAAGACTCGCCCCAACAACGGCCGGCTCCACCTCATCCTGCTGTTCTCCTGCCTCTTCATCTACGCTCTCTGCAACACAGGTCAGTGTGGGGATAGAGGAGCCTGGTAGTCAGACCACCGTAGGCTCGCCGGTATCTCTACGGTGCTTAGAGTACTGCCCGCCCGCCCAGGTCCATTAGCGCACACCGGGGGGGGGGGGGGGGGGGGGGGGTACGGGTCGGTTTCAACTCGTTTGCCTACGTCTACAGGACGGCAAAAGTTAGAAAGGCTAGCTGGAAAGATCTTGCATGTCAGGAGAGGCCTATACTTAGTAAAACTGGGGCTTGTAAAACACCCCTAAACTGTGGAGATGCAATTACAGAAGCTATCGTATCCAGAACCGTGCCTATCTAGTTCTATGCCTGAATGGGTTAGGGTTAGGACCTGGATAGTTTCTGCCATAACCTCCTGGCCTGAAAATGAGCACCTAGTTTTGGTTAGGGATCCTTCTCGGTGTGATCGTGAGTGGATCCAACCTTACAGTCCGGTCTTACGCAGCTTTTACTTACTGTTAAGCTATTGAAAATAGAACGGCCTACGAAACATACCAAAATAGAATGAAGGTGTTACGTCAATGTCAGCTGACAGGTCACAGGTATTGTAAGTCTTCAGTCTGGTGTGACGAGAAGTCATCGCGATCCCAGCTGCTCTCGGGTCAGATTAAACAAAAAAATTACGTCACAGAAAAAATATTGACCTGATCCACCCTCCCCCGTGTCCTAACTGTTTATAATCTGCACCTGACCAAAACTATTACAAAGAACCTGTCTATTCTAGTTTGACAAATAGTGGGTTGTTTGATTCTCGTCTTCAATGCATTTTTCATTTCCTAAATGTATTGTGTTCTGGAACTGAGTCCGGTGCACACAGTCTTTTTTCTTGTCACTGTTCTGCAAATACGGTTTTAATTGCCAAAGGATTTAGTTGCTATTACAGGTGAGAGAGAGCTAACTGCGTTCAACGTCATACTCAAAATGACCGATAGGGCAAACCACACCTTAACACGTGTGGATGAAGTCAAAAAGTACGGTCAAAGTTCTTTTTTGTATCTAGAATTGTATCTTAAAACAAAGTCCTTAGAATCTATTGAAGTATTGCTCTGCAAACTCCATTCAACGATAACACAAAATTGCACAACGATTGTAGCAGGTACAATGTTTGGCAAGTTTTAAAACTATTCTGAACCATAAGTCTACATTATAAAGTAAACAAAGTATCGAAATACACAGAAAACACAGTCTATTTTAAAAATGTTTACTTCAGCAATGATACAATCTCTCTTGGCATGCTATGGGTTCAGGACACGACTGAGAAAGTACTAGAAGACAATTTGTGCTTTTATGCTATTAAAGATATAAGTACAACTACAGAGCATTCGGTAGCCTGGATGTAAGGCTGTTACCAGGGCCAACACAGGCCAGCTCCTCGGCTCCAGAGCCAACATGTCCCCAATAAACTTTTACTACAGACACCCCTCAGTTATAATCAGACCCTTTTTTAGGAACTTTAGATGGCCTGTGTAGGCCCTGGCAACAGTCTGGCATCCAGGCTAGCATTCAGAGACAGCCTCGCTTGTTGACTACATGTAGTTACTAGTATATATGCCAGACACTCCATGCGTTGTAAAAATGATAGCATTTCCTTAAATCTTACAGCTGTTTATATGTTTATCCTGTAGGTATAAACGAGATCGCCATCTTGTTTACGAAGCGTACAGAGATCGACATGAGTAACTCCAATTACGGGTACTGGCAGGCCGCCCGTAACCTGGTCCCCGCGCTGTTCCTCATGCTGGTCCTGCCCATCTGTACAAGGTTAGTACCAAAAAGAAAGAACATGCGTTCGCCCCTGAGGCGTCACCAAAAAGCTTTGCTTTGATGGATACCTGGCTATTGATTCAAATGTTTCAACAATTGGTATGATTTCCGTGCAGGTGGTTTTCTGACAACTCTCTGGCGGCCATCGGAGCAGTGTCCAGTGTCGGCATGTTTGAACTGATGGCCCTCTCTATCAATGAGGCGATGCTGTGGGGAAGTAAGTGACTTCCTGTAATCTCCAAGCAGATCACACGGTGGCAAGGCAGTATCCATTGTCCAGAAGAGTGTCCATTAGCCACCGAAATATCTGCTGACACTGAAACAGGGAGGAGCACTTCTTTTTAAAATTGGTGTTGTTGCCTCTCCTTGTTGACTATTAACAGCAATGTGAATCATACAGGCGCTATATAAAGGCTTTTACAAGCGATTTATAGCTTGAATCTGGGACAAATTCAGTCACCGGCACACATCTCAGTGGGAGTTCGCGCACGTAACTGAACCAGATCATGTTGACTATGCTGGTACTAAAACTAGGTGGCTAATGGACACTCCTCTGGCCAATGGATACTGCCTTGCCACCGTATGATCTGCTTGGAGATTAGCTTCCTGTACATGTGGTCCTGTTGGCTTCTAGTACACTGTATGTTGACAAGCGTTTGTTTGTGCGCCGTCCAGCAAATTAGAAACGTTATTGCAGTCCGTAGCGCTTGCAAACAAGTCACGCCCGTGGATTGCTGAGTCCAGATGCAACATCTTTATCCTTCAAGCAGATGCAAGGACCAGTGTTTTACCAGTGTTTTACTCGTGTTTTTGTTTAACATTTAGTACGTCTTTCTGCCTTTTGATTCTTTACACATGGAATATTCAGCCGAATATCTGCTTGGAGACTACAACATCTTATACTAGGCGGTTTTTCTTAACTTCAATAAACAGCCGCTTCTTAATTCTACTTTACTAACAGTTATTGCCATATACAGCCAGCATGAAAGTTGATCTTTGATTGTAGCTGGCATATTTTATATTTTCCAAACCATAAGAAAAAGACACAATGTACTGTTTTCGATCACTACAGCTGTAGCAGTCGGCGCGTTCAATGGGTTCCTGAATGGTGTCTTGCACGGTACCATGTCCAAGATTGTGTCGGACGACGAACAAGGTTTGTCTTCATTTCACGATTCATATGCTGAGAAATGTCTTGATAGTAGCTAAGAATTTACAAGATGCCCAGGCTGTCAAAGTGAACAACTGAAGAATTATGTATATCAGTTCTACCTTTCGTTCGAATCGAATCGAATTTTAGTTAGATTTGAGTCAAATTTCACTGCCAACCACGCCCCGACCTACTCCCGAACACCAGCAAACCACCAGCCAACCAAGGCCAAACCTCCCGTCGACACCTGAATGTTCTAAACATTTTGAAACATTCGGCTGGCGCAGCCGAACAGTAGCCGACCTGGCCTAACACCAGCCGACCTTGCTCCCGACCTACTCCTAACGTCAGTGTTCGGCAGGCCATATTCGGCTATGTGTGCCAGGGGCTTTAACTATAGCGTGCGTGCGTAGTCCAGTGGTAAGGGACCCTGCCCCTGGAATAAGCGGTTGGGAGTTCGGATCCCGGCTGTTGTTGCTCACCTGCACGCTACTGGAGAGGGTCGCAGTCCTTAGGACGGGGCGTTAATCTGTGGTCCACTGTCCATTGTGCTTGTCGAAAAGAGCTAGGGGAATTTCCCCGGTACAATGAACCTGTAAATACTGTACATAGTGTATGTCTTCTCTGTTACGGCCAGTGGGATATTAGCTCTTCAGTAAGCTAAAACTGGATCGAGATCTCTTCTTTTTTTTTTTTACTATGACGGTCTTGATTCCAGGCGCGATGTTCTCCATCCTGTCCATGCTGGAGACGGTAACAGTGGTGGTGTCAGCCTTCATCTTCAACAACATCTACCCGGTCACCCTCCCCACCTTCGCCGGCTTCCCCTTCATGCTCATGGCCATCATGTTCATGGTGTCTCTCGTCTTTGTCGTGTAAGTGTTTGTTTTTATGAAAGAATTGCAAGTTTGAGCTGTAGTTTCCAACACAAGAAATTGGACTTACCGAAATGTTTAACTGTACAACTCCAGTCTTTGTCAAGGAATGAGCAATTCATAATTTCATTTCATTTCATTTTTATTTATTTACCCAGGGGAAAACATATCGCCGCAAGGGCGTTTTTTAATGTTCCCTGTGGACATTCATTTACAAAGTATACTTAAGTAACAAACAAAGAAACAAAGATGGGCCATAATGACTTCTACCAACACAGACTCGTGAACGATCAAGATTTGTTTGTTTTGCATAACCGGCAAACCGTCTTTAGGCGTAAAAGCGCTAGCTGGAAACTAGTTTGTTAAGCTTGCATTGTACTTACTAACTTACAAAACTGGTGTTTTGTACAGTAAGTACAAGCAAATTTAGCAGGTCCCAATTGCTTGTCCCGAATCCCGAAGTCTAGTCCATGCAAAATATCGCGAGATTTCACGAGGAATAAAAGACATGGCTAATACGCAGTATTTCAATTAACAACTACTAGCATACTCGCGGCGCAATTTAAACACATACTTGACTTTGAATCTTTCTTTTCTGATCAGCTGGATCGAGCTCTCCACCCCTCCAACTACCAAGAAGGTTAGCACTGCAGCTACCTCGCCAGAAGTCCAGCTCCGGGAAAGGGCAGCGTCCATGCGGTCAGTGGCCAGTACCAGTGGATGATAACTCATCGTGGGGTTTTTTCACCACAAAACAAGGCTCATAAGAACCACTCTCATGTTTTTGGTAACAGTACTGGACTCTGATAACAGATGTTTGTTTACCTTAGGCTTGAAAAGTTTAAGTTTGTCCCCATTAGGGAAATTTCTGATACAGTTCTAGGAAAGAAGCTTTCAGCGTGAAACTTCCTCCTGAGAGATGGCGTTGGGAAGAAGAAAGGGTGATTTGCTTCCGTAGTAGTGGCAAAACGTGTCCTTGCTGAGAAAGGTCGGAGTGGGGCACAAGCGAGTGAAGTTCCGCGGAGCATTGGCATGGACATAGCGATAGAGTAACGCCAGACTTGTTGTACTGGACTGATATCTGAACGCGTATAAAACATTCCATTCCTAGGGAATATATCAACATGGGCATTGTTACCCGCCTTAAGACATAGACAAACATATACATTTTGGAGCATTTTTGCTTTATACTTTAGACACATTGTGTGAACTTGTTTTGTGTATGGTCTCAATTTTGTATGATTTAGATCTGATCAATGGATTGATTTATTGGTTGGTTGTAATGTACTGTTCTTTGAGCTTGATTCAAGAAGCTATAGAGATACGTGTGTATACTCCACGCACTGTAGAAGCTACAGAAATTTGAACAGGTAGAAAGTTGTAGTGTGATATGCTACTACTGCACTGTTGTAAAATGTATGATACTGTCTTCATTAGAAACAATATGGCATCCAAATGATGGCTAGTTTTCTAACAGTTTTCATATTATTTGTTGTCGACATCACGAACTCACTTGTATATTTACGTCTATGTACTTACATAGTTACACATATGTATAACTGTAAATACACCGACTGTAACATTTCGTAACCGAGTGATCGTAAACCGTAATCATACTATGTAATGTCCGTTTTTAATGCTGTGAACATATCTATGTATATCGGGTTTATAAAGATGCATTATCTAGTGGGGCTAAATCCTTTAAAAGATTCTAAGATCCAGTCTCGTCTGGGCCTTGTACCCGTTTAAATAGAGCCACTTATAGTGGTATAGACTTATTACTTATCACTATTGTTCAGGTACTAGTATTTTCTATGTTCTTCTCATGTATAACAAATGTATATCGATCCACCATGCAGTATTGTTGCTTTTTTGATAGCCTTATGGTGTTAATTTGTAATGAATTTTCATATTATTATCATCATTTTACAACAACAATACTTGTTCATTTAGTAAATCCAAGCACATCTAAGCTCACAGGTATAGAACTGTTAGGTCATCTGAGGTACATGATTGTAAACCTGTCGACCATGACTTCAGTGAGTAACATTTTAACATGCCATGTAAACATGCTGTAAATTCTAAAGTGCTCCTTAAATACCAGTTGACGTTAAGTGGTACTTGGCCGTTTGCGGGAGACTCCATCCACGTCTGTGTTACATATTTGCCTAAATTTACGATGTAGGTCAGTCACTTCTTACTGAATAGCCTAGCTACCATTGCCAGGATCTAAGTAAAGAGACCTTTAGCTCTAGTGTCACTACATGTAGGCTCCCAGGTCCTCTTACGGCGTCTTTCTTGCTGTTTACTCGTCATACATTCCGGGTTTCTCCAGCTGAAATTCTGGAAAAAAGACATCACCAGTTATAAGTATTTTATTCAGACAAAGTATGCAAGATTACTTTGTGAAAGGGGTAAAGAAGGCCATTTACAAGGGCGCGCCGACCTTCTCTGTGACGACGGGGGGCGATATCTACTTCCGACGAACTTTTACCCATTGCTGACGTCACATGTGAAAAAAACACGTGATCATAAAGATTGGGTCAGAAAGCTGAAGAAGATTGAGTGATTCGCTCGAAATCTTCTGTGAGTTATTCTTTTAGTTAGGGAACAGTATAAAGTTTTACATTTTGCCGATGTGCTTAATATTTCATTTTTAAGGCCTCACCATCAAGGTCAATGTTGACTCCCTCCATCTTCTCGTCTTCTTCCTTCAGGACCTCCACTTTCTTCTCCACTAGCTCCTCCATTTCCTCCATGACCAGATCCAGGGCTGCCTCCTCCTCCACCTCTTCCACCTCCCTCTCCAACTCAGCTACACCCTTCTCCACTTCTCTCTCCAACCCTACAGTCTCATGGAGAGTCGCCATCATCTCCTGGAAGTCATCTCCTGTGGCCAGGTGACAAGGAGACAAACGTTGATTATAATATAAGGTCACGTTTCCATACTGGACGCTCACTAAATCCCTCGAGAAGCGTATGAATGGTTGCTGCACAAAGATGCCCCGTATGTGTCTGAACCCGTGTGTGGTAGCAAAAATTCCCCAACGAGCTGCTATATCAGGATTTGCCTATAGTTACAGAGAAAATCAAAACACGCAGAATTCAAACTAGCTGCACACTGCGTTACACATCCTGACATTATAGCATCCAAGCTTGTCCTTTGGGAACCCACAAAAGGCCAAAGAAGTCGAAAGAGACCTAGGATTAACTAGATCGACAACCTCAGATCAGACACCAGCCTAACAGAAGTAAAGGAAATCCAGTTTCTGATGGAGGATACAGAGAAGTGGAGGGCGCTTTCAAGTGTGGTTCGAGCTGGAGCTCGACAAAAGTAAAAGTAAGTAATTTCCATACTGTGCCCAAGTGTAATAACGTTGTTTGCTCATAATTGTCAGTTAAATTGTCTAGTACCTTCAAGTGCTGCTCTCTTGACGATGACCGCTGCCCTCCTCCTAATTGAACGTCTAGATCTGCTCTGAAGCTGAATAGTGTTAGACAGCGGCAAGCTGGCCATTGCCAACATCACAGCGATCAGGAACGCAAGTCTCATGCTGCAAACTAAAGGTGGAACAATAGCAAAAGGCTTTATTCACAACCATTTCTTTTTAACAAGGCGTCACCAGTATCTTCCAAACTCTATCATTAAGTCATTGGATGCAATTAGACAAACAGACAATGGCTAGCATTCTAGCCTCACGCAAGTCTCATGGTGTAAACTAGAGGTGGAACAATAGCAAATGTCTTTATTCACAACCACTTCTTTTTAACAAGAGCCGACGCTTCCACGAAACCAACCAATTCATCATATATACATATTTCCGTATATACATGTAGATAGATAGAGAACGCTGTAAGACGTATATGTTTCTGATAAATGTGGCAAGTATAAAAGACATGACAAAGAACGCATAAGAAGGCCCCTGACCTTGTACGAATAAATGCTACTGCACAGATGACGTCATTGGGGCGTCGCCAGTATCTTCCAAAATCTATCATTATACTAAGTAATTAAGTTATTAAATGCAATTAGAAGAAAGGACAAAAAGAAAATGGATAGCATTCTGGCCAAATAGTATATACAGCAATGTCGTATTTCAATACCTAAATAAGATAGAGGGCTTTTATTTATCTATTATTCATCACCAGGTTTCCACCTTTACTTCATAGAGTGTTAGAATGTGTAAATGACCGCAGGTGACCCCACATCGAATACGCGGTCGGTTCGGATTACCCAGATCTAACATGGTTCGGGTTCTATTTTAAAGAAAGGTGCAGAATTTGGAGCCCAAATTTGACTATCGTGCACGGCGGTGACTTGCAACTTAGACTGCCCAAATTGTCATTATCCCAGACAGTCATGCGTATCTTCAAGGTGAAACGTCCTTGAAACGTCCTTGAAACTTAGCAATACACTTTTGCGTCTGACGAACCAAGCCATTAAAATATAAGTTTTGGCTCTTAGGTAGCAGTCACAACAATTCATGAATGCTACATGAAGACTTGCATCAGTGTTGTATGCTATACGCACTGTCCGTACTTGTTAAAACCACGCCTAGTACATGTATGTCATTATCTGGTAGCCATGTTGTCAGACCTACAAGCTGTCGAACTCACTATCCAGAGAATGTTGAACTGTTAACCGGAGAAATTTGTACTCCCTTACCTTTAAGAACTGACGATCAGCCAAGAACGTGCGAAAAATTGCGAGAACGCGTTCAGATGTCGTTCTTGTGAAAAGTATAGGACGAGCTTCTCTCACCAGCGGTGTCGCAGTCAGATAAACTCGGGGCTCTATTCTGTGTGTGCCGTGGATAATCACCCGCAGATGAAAAGACAAAACATCTTGTGGAGCGAGTTTTTCAACTTTCTCCATTGTCCTTCAGGGAGATCCGGTGTCCTTGGCGATTAGTCATGGTACGGACAATACCATACAAACTTGTGTAAAAATGAGTTGTTTACGTCCATATAGCACAAAAACGTCTTAGATTCAATATGCCGTGATATTGTTCACATTATGGAGGCTGTAGGATTCAAACTGCATCCAAAATTTAGGCAACATGCCATACACATGGTAATTGACTAATTCACGGTGAGAGTGATATTCAGGATGCCTTTCTATTACCTTTCGTGACTTGGCTGATGGATACGGGGAACAGATTAAGTGTTATACAGGACCCGGTGAAACCTGACTCCTCGCACTATTCTCCCAATGGAACCTAGGCTACGTCTGGTTTGTGTAGACATGATGCAACCTCCATTGTTATTGTCATCAATGTATGACCTCATGAGAGGAAAATATTCTACATACATGAAAGGTTGGTTCTTGAAATAGGTTATCAACAATAGCTGCGACAAATATGTTACTAGGGCAGCCCTCATTGCTTTGTCAATCCAAATTCTTTCTAAGCTTTTCAATTAAAGTGTATACATTTGTCTGCTATGAGTATAAGAGGCGACTTGGTCCTGCAATAGACATGTTAAATCCGTTTTGCATAAGCGAGAAAAATACGTTAGTGCCTGAATAGTCACTCGATGCATGGTTCAAAGAAAATCCCGTTCCCATCTTTTATCAATTGTTGATAAAATGCCATTTTCTTTTATACTCATAAAATGCCATTTTCTCTCATACTCATATAGTTTGAAGGGTTTAGCGTTTGGTTCTTTGCTGGTTTTCTGAGTGGTACAAGAAGGTGTTAAGAGGATGGCAAGATGGCGACCCTACCAGGAGTAAAGCTTTCCTTGTTCATACTTGTGCTCAACTTGGCACAAAACGAATATAGGAACCAAGTCTTAGCTGAAAACGGTAAGAATCTTGTAGTATATTGTTTTCGTTATTTTTTTTTGTCATCCATCTTGTTTCGTCTATGTATTGCTGTTTTTGTGTTCGTTTCAAATGTATTGTTTTATATTTGTTTATGCATGTCCTTGAGGGTAGGGCTTCTATACACATATTTTGTCCAATCCATATATATATATGTGAATAAAATAAACATCTGCTACGTTAACGTCCAACACAGATGTACTTTCAGACCAATCCACAGACATTCCTGTTGTTCTGACGGCCACAGGAGGTTTCACGGTGATGGCGCAGTCGGCAGGGAGAGATGATATGCCTGGGGGATACAGATCAGGCACGCACATCGTCAGCAAGGGACAGAAGATCGAACTAGATCATGATGGCGAGTATACCCCCAATATTAGCTGTTGTCGCAGTCCTTAGGATGAGACGTTACGCCGTGATCCACTGTTCATTGTGCTTGTCGAAAAGAGCAAGGGGAATTTTCCCGGTACAATGAACCTGTAAATACTGTACATACCGTCTGTCTTCTCTGTCACGACCAGTTTGGAAGACTAAAAGCTAAAAGTGGATCGAGATCACTTTCCTTTCCTTCCCACTAGCCTCCTGCGCAGACGTCCTTTTAGGGGCCTGCGTTTGCTTTGATGAAGAGGCTTAAAGTTTTATTTTTTCCCGGTGGTAAATTGGAATTAACATAGATTAATCCTACTAGAAAGACATTTAATTGAGTTTGAACTATCCACGATTTTCTTGTAGACAAAAAAAATGTGTTACCATGTCGAACAAACGATGAAGAGTTTTGATTTGAATTAGGTAAAATACAAAGGAATCTTGAATAACTAAGAAGAATTAAGTAAAATACACGAAGAATGTTGAATAATTAAGAAGAATTAAGTACAATTCACAAGGAATATTAAAGAATTAAGAAGAATTGATAAATAAAATGCACAAGGAATATTGAATAATTAAAAAGAATTAAATAAAATTAACAAGGAATATTGAATAATTAAGAAGAAGTAAGTAAAATTCACAAGGAATACTGAATTTGAGCGCCTCTCTTTTATAACCATCACCAGTTAAATGGCGAGGGCATCAGGTCTTCATTCTGAATGAGCGGACAGGAGAAGTAGTAGACAAGGCTGCTTTCGACACGTTTTTGTCGGGCGGAGGACCTGAAGCGGCGGGACAAATGGCAACATTTCTGGAAGGCATTGCAGAGGTAATAATAGTAGATATACTGTAACTGGGCACTCCGACTAGAAAGACTGATGTGGTCTGATCTTGTTAAATGATTCTTTTTAAACGTTAAGTAAAAAGACATGTACGTATGTGTAACCATTTGGGGAAAATGACAAGAACTCATCTGTCTGTTAGCAACTGATTTTTTCAACTCTACAAAGTTGTAGATTACAATTATTCTGCAGTGGATTTGGAAACATAAATGTATTGCTATATTGGTGCTCATTACACAACATTTCATATGTACAGCCAGCTAGCTTTTATCTTAGCTTCTAATATGTTATTGACTTCCTTTTATTGTGAAAATAAATAAAAATTAGTGGGAACTTTTAATTGACGTCATATTTTGGACTATCTTATATATATATATATATATATCTGTCATCTTTGTTTCCATGTCGCTGAAGGGACGGATCATAGCTATCGTTGTTCACGACAGCGCCGCCAAGACCCTGGTCAATCTAGCGCCGTACGGTTCTACAATTACAGCTACTGCACTAGGTACCGTATCTCTTTTTTAATCCCTAATGTACAGGACTTTAATGCATACGATCCAAAATTCTTCTTACCGGTGGAGACTCCGATCGGATCGGTATCTCTGCCGGTAGAATAGGAAGAGGATGAGGCCTACTGCTATAACCTAAAAACTAAGCATTCAACCACATGACTGGTAGCTACTGATTAATCTTCAATCAGATCTTTCGGTGGCTGTAAAGACAGTATCAAATTGACCAGGCTGCATCCATTGGCCAGACATTTACCATTTGCCACCGAACTGTCAGGCCAATGGATACAGCCTGGCCAATTTCATACTGTCTTTGCAGCCACTGAAAGATCTGCTTGGAGATTAGCTACTGATATCATTGAAATATTCTGTGCTTGCCATAAAACCTGAATATCCTTTGATGCTGTACGTGTATGATACTGAACATGAATCACAGATTGTACCAGAAGAGACTCCGTTCGGGATCTCTAACGGCAAAGACTCGGCCGTCGGAGTTTCTGTTGTCTCTATCAGAGTCTCTACCCTGATATATATTCCATGATAGGGAACCGTGAGTCCTATGCCATGATCACTCAGAAGGGAGAAACTCCATCTTGGTTTGTGGAGAAAAAAAGCGCTAAAGGAGCAGGACCAACCATTGTAGAGGCCTTTGTACCAACAGGTAAGGAATACACGATTTCATTAAAATATTTGCACTGAATGGAATGGTGGGAGGGTCATGTGGTTAAGGTTGTTGAACCAGAAACACTGAATACTTTCCTTTCAACCTTTCATCCTTTGGATGAAGGAGAAGCCACACAGCAGATTAGCAGCCATACAGGATCCCGTGAAACTCGAGTGCTTCTGTTATGAGGCCAGCAAAGGTCCGTTTCACCCGTGCCCATGTAACATAGCCCTTCATTGTTGTTGTCCTCGGCCTAGGATTTCCGGGGTGAGCATCATTGAACATAGATTTTAAAGGTTAATTCATTACTTATTTCGCTAAAGGGGGGAATCTGTGTATAGAATTAGCGAGAGAGCAAACAAATCCTCGCTTTGAAAAGTCGCGTGCGCGCAATGTTGCATAGTAAATCCGTCCCCATCTTCCATCAATATTTGATGAGGTGTACCTATTTTCATTCTAGTTTGGAGGGTTTAGCGTTTGGTTCTTTGCTGGTTTTCTGAGTGGTACTAGAGTGAGTTGTTGAGAGGATGGAATGATGGCAACGCTTCTAGGAGTAAAGCTTTGGCTGTTCGCACTTGTCTTCAATATAGCGCAAAACGAAGAGAGGAATGGCGTGTTGGCTGGTAAGAATCATGTTGCTGTTGTCTTTCGTGTCTAGAGGCAGCACGTTTTATTCTTGCTGCTTCTGTTTGCTTGTGTACAAGAATGGGTTGCCTAGCTAGTCATTCACCCAACCATGTACATGTCGAATGTGTACTGAGTGTAAAGCGTACGGATATAATTTAAAGCAAGCTTACCCCTGGGCGAATCCCTACTATTATCGACAACTGTGGTAGGACTTCTAACATAGTTGACAGGTGGCTCCCCTCACACACGGGGGGCCCGCACGGTTGTATCTAGATTGTGAATGGCAGCTATAACTACAAGAAGCCTCGTCGTCGTCATATCACCCCTCATTATAGAGCCTCAATGGTAAATGATGGGAATGTCACATTTGTGACTTATACACGCTACGTATATCTACTTACATGTTGATTCTGTAAAGTTTGTCATAGCAAAGCACAGCTTTCGGGCATATTGCTCAATGTATATATCAGGACGCAATTTGTGCTACTCAGGCCTTTTCAACGTATTCAAAGCGTAGATAAAGCTTTTATATGACATTGCAATTCATCTGAAGGTGCCTTCCAGCCTAAAACTTGTATCTATATAGCCAACATATACACTCTAACTTCAGGAGCAGACACGTGCGGACTGTCAACATTTCGCCACGTCCCGAAGACCGACTGTTGGGGCTCGGAGATAGCCATCCACCACGACGTAACTCTACAGTTCTGTGCAGACGCCTGCTGTGCAGCCCCGTCATGCCTGTCCTTTCAGTACAACTCCGCGTCCAGCTGCTATTTGAAGAAGAAGCTCTGCTCTGATGAGGAGAAAAAGAGTTTAGCAAGGGGCAACATGTATGATTTGACTTATGCACCAGCCCCAGGTATGTGCACGTTCTCATCATTAATTGACATAAAAATTTATGATTATGGACTTTATTAGAACAAATGTATCTCTAGTACAGCTGGTAACAACATGTATAACTGGTATTTTGCACCAGCACTAGGTTTGCTCACGTTCTTATCATTGGACTGAATGTATTTATGATTGTGCTCATTAGAACAAGTGTAAAAGATTTCTACCTGGAGATGACAATTATAATACATCCTTCCTCACGTAGAAAGCCGCCAGTACATCAGCCTGGGCTGTTGGGGGGACGCTGAAGACCGCGCCATTCCGATACTCGAGGGGACAGATCCACGCCTAGATGGCATAGACTATCAACACCGTACGGACGCCATTGAGAAGTGTTACCAGGTAGCGCTTTCTCGTGGTTTTACCGTGTTTGCCGTACAGAATGGTGGAGAGTGTTTCGGGTCTGCTGATGCCCAGAACACCTACAACAAGCACGGACCGTCCACAGCCTGTAAAGCGGACGGTGAAGGCGGGGATTGGGCAAATGAAGTCTACCAGATCACAGGTCAACTTCTTTTGCCAGTAAACGGGAACTGGACACAGTGGAATTCCTGGTCCAGTTGTGACGTCACGTGTGGATTCGGCAACCAGTCGCGCAGCCGCAGTTGCGACAACCCCCCTCCCCAACATGGCGGCGCGAACTGTACCGGGAGTCCCGCCGAAGTACGGACCTGCGACAGCGGACAGCCATGTGCAGGTCAGTACTGTTTTCGTGCATTTAGACATTTCTGTAGTAGCAAATGACATAGTCGTGTTTGATAATAGTCAACTGACTCTACAGATCTTGTACTTGAAAACGATGTCGAAACCCCTTTTTTCGCGCGGCGTCTATTTATAGTTGACGGAAATTGGTCGGAGTGGAGTTTGTGGTCCAGCTGTAACGTGAGCTGCGGGGTTGGACACCAGACTCGGAATCGCACCTGTGACAACCCCCCTCCCCAACATGGCGGTGCGAACTGTACCGGGAGTCCCGGTGAAGTACGGACTTGCGACAGCGGACAGCCATGTGCAGGTATGGAATGGTTATGTGAAATGGTTTTAGGGTGAAAATATTCCAACACCCTTTCAAAATATTTTCAGAATTATCAAACTCAAATTAAAGTTAAATTCCTGAAGCAAAAATATTTAGAAATCTTAAGTCCGTGCTTCTGCAGTTTGGAGACGATGTTCAAAGTCCGTTTCGCGCTGCGTGTATTTGCAGTTGACGGAAATTGGTCGGAGTGGAGCTCGTGGTCCAGTTGTAACGTGAGCTGCGGGGTTGGACACCAGACACGGAACCGAAGCTGTGACAACCCCCCTCCCCAACATGGCGGTGCGAACTGTACCGGGAGTCCCGGTGAAGTACGGACCTGCGACAGCGGACAGCCATGTACAGGTATGAAATGGTTGTGTGAAATGAATTTAGGGTGAAAATATTCTAAAGCCCTTTCAAAATATTTTCAGAATTATCAAACTCAAATTAAAGTTACATTCCTGAAGCAAAAATATTTAGAAATCTTAAGTCCGTACATCTGTAGTGTGGAGTCGATGTCCAAACTCTTTTTGTCGCGCGGCGTCTATTTGCAGTTGACGGGAATTGGTCGGAGTGGAGTTTGTGGTCCAGATGTAACGTTAGCTGCGGGGTTGGACACCAGACTCGGAATCGCACCTGTGGCAACCCCCCTCCCCAGCATGGCGGTGCGAACTGTACCGGGAGTTCCGCTGAAGTACGGACCTGCGACAGCGGACAGCCATGTGCAGGTATGAAATGGTGATGTGAAATGGTTTTAGGGTGAAAATATTCCAACACCCTTTCAAAATATTTTCAGAATTATCAAACTCAAATTAAAGTTAAATTCCTGAAGCAAAAATATTTAGAAATCTTAAGTCCGTGCTTCTGCAGTTTGGAGACGATGTTCAAAGTCCGTTTCGCGCTGCGTCTATTTGCAGTTGACGGAAATTGGTCGGAGTGGAGTTCGTGGTCCAGTTGTAACGTGAGCTGCGGGGTTGGACACCAGACACGGAACCGAAGTTGTGACAACCCAGGGCCATTGCACGGTGGGGCAAACTGCACTGGGACCGCAGAAGACCAAAGACCGTGTGACTTACTACCTCCTTGCGCAGGTATACCTAGCGCCATTTACTGTAGCCACATGTGTTCTACTTCATCGTTGTAGATCTCCGAACAAGCTACAGCCAGACTTGTGCTGTTAACGTAGAAACATTAGATAGATTTATAGACTAATTTTTCACCATATTTTTGCGTCGTCGTATTTGTTTGTTCCCTTGCAATTAGCCTTCAGTCATGAGTTTGCATATAAAGTTTGACTTCATTTTCAACTTTGTGTTGCAAGCAAAAAATATTTAGAAATCTTAAGTCTGTGCATCTGTAGTTGGACACGATGTTCAAAGTCCGTTTCGCGCGGCGTGTATTTGCAGTTGACGGAAATTGGTCGGAGTGGAGCTCGTGGTCCAGCTGTAACGTTAGCTGCGGGGTTGGACACCAGACTCGGAATCGAAGCTGTGACAACCCAGAACCACTATACGGTGGCACCAACTGCACTGGGACCTCAGAAGACCAAACACTGTGTGACGTTCTACCTCCCTGTGCAGGTATGCCTAGCGACATTAACTGTGGTCACATGTATTTTACTTTATCGTTGTAGATCTCCGAGCAAGCTAAAGCCAAACATATGCTGCTAATGTAGAAATGTCTTAAATTCAAAAAGAGAATAAAAATAAATTAGAAATCTTAAGTCCGTGCTTCTGTAGTTGGACACGATATTCGAGGTCTGTTTCGCGCGGCGTGTATTTGCAGTTGACGGAAATTGGTCGGAGTGGAGTTTGTGGTCCGCTTGTAACGTGAGCTGCGGGGTTGGACACCAGACTCGGAATCGAAGCTGTGACAACCCAGAACCACTGCACGGTGGGGCAAACTGCACTGGGACCTCGGAAGACCAAAAACTGTGTGACTTTCTACCTCTCTGTGCAGGTATGCCTAGCGACATTTACTGTACAGTAGTAACATGTGCTCTACTTCATCGTTGTAGATCTCCGGGCAAGCTACAGTCAAACATATGCTGTTAATGTAGAAATGTCTTAAATTCAAAAAGAAAAAAATATTTAGACATCTTAAATCCGTGCATCTGTAGTTTGGAGACGATGTCCAAATTCTTTTTGTCGCGCGGCGTCTATTTACAGTTGACGGAAATTGGTCGGAGTGGAGTTTGTGGTCCAGATGTAACGTGAGCTGCGGGGTTGGACACCAGACTCGGAACCGAAGCTGTGACAACCCAGAACCACTGCACGGTGGGGCAAACTGCACTGGGACCTCTGGACACCAAAAACTGTGTGACTTTCTACCTCCCTGTGCAGGTATACCTAGCAGCAATCCTTCAACGTCCGTTAGTCCATTGACAACTACTTCATCTCAAATGAGAACACTTGGCCATTGATTAGCCACTGATTTAGTGAACTGTTATTATGTAGTAGATTGATGACTAATAAACTGGTGGATGTACCAACTACCAAGTACCTAATACCAGCTCAGAAAAGAACAAGAAATAGTCATGCCTTCAAGTACCAGAGCCATCAAGCAATGATTGAGGTGTTCAAAAACTCTTTTTTTCCTAGAACAATCGTAGAGTGGAACTCGCTACCACCAATTGCAAGTACAGTAGGGGCATCGTCACTAGATAGCTTTAAACAATGTCTAGAGTTAGACGTTCAAAGATTAGGTGTAACAACTCGTTCGGTGTAATGTAGCCAGCTGCCGCTGCGCCGCGTGCCTGCGAAGCTGGTGTGTTACGCCGAAGGGCGGTTATACCGGCTATACAGATACAGAAGCTGGTGTGTTACGCCGAAGGGCGGTTATACCGGCTAAACAGATATAGGTACTTTGTAAACGTGGTCTGTCCTTGGTGCTGAAAATCTGCCTGAGTCCCATTCAGTGGCTACTGTTCACAATAGCATTAAAGTTTCTGAGTTTTGTCGCCTTTGTTGCAGTTGATGGAGACTGGTCTCCATGGACGGTCTGGTCCAACTGTAGTGTGATCTGTGGGAACGGTAACAGGACCCGCAGTCGCACTTGCGACCATCCGCCGCCCCAACATGGTGGTGCCAACTGTACCGGTGACGCGAGTCAGTCGCAGGCTTGTGGACAAGATCAGGCATGCTATGGTAAATTTCTTTGCACAGAATTATTTCAACCCCATTTCTCTTCAACTCCATTCCTGTTCCTGTAGTTCTTTTTCTCTAGAGAGCAGTGAAATATTCACCACTACTTTCTTCTTTTGCAAAATACTTAACTTTCATTAATCCTTTCTTACTTACTTACTTACATAAGTACTTACTTACTTACATAAATACTTACTTACTTACTTACATATATTAAATACTTACTTACTTACAAAATACTTACTTTACACAAAATACTTAGTACTTAAGTTACTTTTTACACAAAATTTCTGTAACAGTAATGGGGACCCTAATAAAACAAACAAACGCATAATACCTTGTTCTTGCAGTCCCCAGTGCGACATCCGATGTCAAACCAGACCTGGTGGACAACGCCACTATCACAGACTCCACCTTAGCTGTGACGTTCAGCGACCGGATGTTTTCTCTCGGCCTGGGAACGATTGCGGACTTCACTGTTATTGTAGCAGAAGATGTTACAGGTTAGTTTGTCTTTTACTACTGATAGGCTCAGTGAACTAGGAAGCTTTCTATCATTAGAAGATCGTCTAATGGTGACACTGAATCAGCATTTTGTAGTGTATTAATGATAACAAGTAGTGTTATCGATAACAATTTTGTGGTAGCTCATCGTGTGGTTTTGATATCGAATAATTTTCAAGCAGGCTGTGACAGAATCAACCACCGACAAGGAACTAAGACGACCTTTTCCGTAACAAGACAGCTGAATTGAGTAGAACTTATCACATATGCAAGGGTAGTCCAGAGAAAGCCTTCAGTTTGCGATTGTACTACGTATGTTACCATGATGAATTGAGTAGAAAATATGGCTAGTACATAGGAAGCATTTAGTTTGCGATCGTACGACGTACATGTGTGTTACCAAGCTCTATGAAACTACGATTTACCCAACATTTCCGATGTCAAGTCCCTCACTGTGGGTGTGCGCATCTCTCCATATCCTCGTTTAGGTTTGAATGATTCAACGGAAACAGGACTCGTGCAAAACGCACGGATGTACAGCTGGTATGACGTGCAGGGGCTCAGTCCAGTTCCGCCGTACCAAGTGTCCAGCCCCGCACCATATCCCTTCACTAGCAGCCTGAGGAAGAAGAGAAGTACAGAAGGTCGGGATATAAGCTTCACCATAGGGGATGAGAACTGCACTGACCCAAATGTCACCCTCTATTGCAACGGGCCACTAAAACCCGCCACTACTTACAGGTATGTATCTCAGTAGCACATTCACTGGCTAATACTAGTACATGATTATTCATCTCACCTTCATCTAGTCCCATCCTCTTCTTTGGCCAGTTTGGGGACTATAGTTGACACCAGCGCAAGCCTCTTCCATCCTTCTCTGTCCTTAGCCCTCCGTGTACAGTTTGCTAGTGACCTGCCAGTGTCCAGTTTCTGATGTCGTGTCCCCATCTCCTGCCCTGCCTCCCTCTATTCCTACTGCAATCTTTCCTTGCAGGATGTAGGTTGTTCATCTTACAGGAATTATAAAATCACGGTAACAGCACAAGTTTTGCTCATAGACTCATTTGTCTAAATGGTATTTTTCCTAAGCTATTCAAGAATTGTCCGAAAATCCTCATATTCTTAATCTTTTTCGCCTACTTTTTCAGGGCAAAGATACGAGTGTTTACCCCAAACGGTTACTATGCAGACAGTTACTACTCGGCTGCAATGAGCACACGTGAGTCCGTTTCTTAAACATTCCAGATATAATTTGTGAAAACACCAGGAGTCTTCGACGTGAAGGATGTCATTAGTTAAAAGCCGCTATATGTTGAACATGACTTGAAGGCGCATAAGCAGCCGTTATTTTACAGTTACCTATAGCTGGTCAGAGTGGACGCCATGGTCTGTCTGCACGGCCAGCTGTGGCGCTTGGAACCAAACACGACACCGTACGTGTAACACCGCTCCCGGCAACGGTAGTGTGGCCAACTGTACTGGTGACGCTCTTCAAACAAGGGCATGTATGGACATTGGGCCATGTCCAGGTAGATAGCTAATACTTGTTTTTAGATGTGGACACGGAGATATTGTTTTGCATGGTATGTGTGCGTGTGTTTTGCTTGTGTGTCCGTACAGTAGAGTAACAGAGCATGGGTGGTGTGAATGCTGTAATCGCAGACTGACAGGATATGGAAAGGTCAGGCACAGGAAGTTAGGTCAAAAGGTCCCCAGAAAGTTCACGGAAAATATCATATGTCTTCAGTTTCCTGCTACATGTATATGCATGTCTATATTTGTCTGCATTTGAAAACTACTTTTTATGAGTTTGATCATAACCTAAGACTTCATACAACTTCATACAAACTTGAAGATGGTCGAATGAGCACCCCGAATGTTCTGAAAGGCCAAGTCACTGTTTGTTTGTCCCTTATTGAAGTCGATGGAGTTTGGTCGCCATGGAGTGTTTGGTCCACCTGTATCACTGTGTGTGGACTTGGCAACCAGACACGGAACCGAACCTGCAGTGAGCCCCTGTACGGAGGAACAAACTGTACCGGAGACCGTGAGGAGATACAAGCATGTACAGGTATGACAGGTCGGGAGACTTTTTCTATTCTATGCTTATGTGTAATGTTTGGATGTAAGTTTTTAGGTGTGACAAATTCTTCGATGCGATTTCACGGGCCACATCACAGGCTTGTTGTGTCAAGCACAATACCAGTTACATTGGGTTACCTTAACATTAGGAAATTCAAAGCTTAACGGTTTAAAAAAATAAACGGCCTTTGTTGTACTCAGGCCCACTGGAGCCACACTGCACATCTACTGCCGGTCCAACCATCGCACAGACTACGCCTTCGCCAGGTAGGCTGCCTCACTATTAGGTTCAAAGTGAGTTACTGTATCCAGTTGATGGCAAGACGGCATCAATTCGGAATATCTCGCGACCATGATTGATACACAAATGCACGACGATGCTGATATCGATAGGCATATCTGATAGCACAATACATAACAGTATTCGTATCTGTCCCGTACCGTTTCTAGACCCTTTGGTGCCGTCAGACGGCGGGACTATGGAGGAGTTTGCACGGTGGGAGACGGGAGAGGCGCTACCTGAGACGTACGATGCACAAGAAAGTCCTGTCGACATGTCGAAAGGTAAGAGTATCAACAGGACAATCCCATGGAATCTTCATATAGAAATATCATATATCTCCAGAAGGTATAGAAATGCAATACAAAAATCTAGAAGTGCAAATATTTCCCTAGGTTGCAGCTACGTACTGTCTATTGGTTAGACTGCTAATTTTGATGGGCAGTTGAAATGGTCAATTCCTCTTCATCGTGTATTTGTACAGTCGTCGAACTTGGTATATCTTACCTGGCATGCAACTATTTTCTTTTCTATTACACATTCCGCAAAAATACTAGTACATGATTGTACTTTCTATTTGCGATCTCTTTAAGACGGTTCAGTGCTTTACGAGTTTTCGTTCTATAAACATGCGACGCTCTTTTTTTATCATATCAGGAGAGCCACTCCCGACGTCATCAGGAGTGATGTTGGAAAGCATCGGATGGCTGTCTGATAAAACTATGGTAGGTCAAACCAGAAACACAGCGTGTCAACAAAACATCAGATATATATCTATATCTAACCGGCAATGAAGAGTTTTGATTTACATAGCCATGACGTCGCTCTTTAACTTTGTCTATTCTAGTCTATTCGCCAAAACAGTTACTCAAGCAACTGGATATGATTTTGGAAACTGGGGGTCAGACGTTTCAGGTAGCATCCACTACCTTTCGTCAGAGACACTTGCTAGATCTTGAGATCAACAGGTTTATAACCACGAACTAATATTTCTCGGAGACGTCATCAACAATTTGATTCGTTTGTTCTCCGGATCCTCTGCAGGATTTCAACATAACGGCCACCTTCACCGTCGCCTGGACGGACAACCGGTTGGCTAACCTGGGAGGGACCGGCTGGATCCCCGTGCCGAGTCACGTGCTGTGGCTCCCGTCTGTCCAGTTCGGCCGGACGGTCAAGGCCAGGTGGCCGGTCACAACAAGCTCTGAGGTGACGTCAGGGATTAAAGAGGACAACGGGCCAGAATCTGGAACTGTGTCTACTTGGCTGTCGCCAGAGGGACAAATAAGTCACAGACTCAAGTATGTCTCTGTAACTACTCTCTTTTTTTGCTGAATATATTGACTATTCACAGAATGTCTTACGTATGTAATCGGGCTCTAAATCGTGTATCTCTTTGATTCTTCAGGAAGAAGCTGCGGGTATCTTGCTCGATGGACCTGAGAAACTACCCGTTTGACAGCCAGACCTGCTCCATCCAACTCCATGGATGTATGTTGCATTTTTATCCTTGTGGAAAGTCAAAATGATATATAGCCCAAGGAACAAACTCATTGATGTTCCTATATTTGTAAAATATCGGCTATCTGTAATTAATATACATTGCTCCTTTTGAAGTCAACGTGTTTATGATTAAAATTACACTTATATATCTAAAACTTTTATTATCTATGTACTTGGTCACTTACCATTCTAATCTATTATCATCAAAATGCCAGTTTTCTTCTTCAAAAGCCAGATTTCTGACTTTTCTGTTTCAAAGATGTCGGGATTGCATTCCAAGTGTTCGTGACGGAGGGAGCCAGACCCCCGCTTGTTCTGGACCTGACAGACATGGACTCGCAGTTCCTCGTGGCAAGGACTGAGCTGTTAGCTACCGCTGGGTCATTTCGCCGGGAAGGCGAGTGCTCATCTATCTATTTTTGATTCCGTAGTGATAAATTTTTAATACATCTGAAGCCTTACTTGAACGAAATGAGCCGTTTTAAAGTAACTGAAATAGGGAAAGCTTCTAAATCGCTTTTTGCAAGACTGTGATAGTCTTTCAGCTCAGACAGAAAGAATAAAACCAACGTCATATTTGAGGTACTAGTACTTGATACAAAAGCATTGACCGAAAATTATTCCACTGTAAATGTAAGGTGAGAATCTACCTGTTTGCTCGGTTTAAGTTGAGATGGTTGGCATCTTTGTTGTAATACCTGGCATATGGGATCGCATCATTTTATGCAGAGGAATGCGCGGAACGCAAATGTGTATATAGTGACTGTATACTTTGATCAAATATATATTACAGGAAAGGGATGCCCTTACTTCCATCAGACGTGTGACCTCGGAGCAGAGGCAGACTACTGTCCGACCCTGCGGTTTTGTGACGTCACCGAGCCGGAGTGTAAGAAGTGTTCTATGTACTCCGGTGCCTGTCATGTCATTCCCACCAACTGCAATGCATCTCAAGGTATGTGTTTACTTTTCCTCCCTTTCGCTTATACCCCCCCCAACAACACATCAGATGTCTCTAAAACCTGAAAGTTTTAAAACAAATTATGACTATATATGTACAATAATCAGCTGCAGTTGTCCATGTTATATTAGCGTTTGTTTTCAATGTTGTTCGTCGGACGTATCAGGCAGCGTCTTTACCGATATGAATCTACGTAGGTTGGTTCTTGATTTTTGGGACACGTTATAGTGGTCCAATGAATGTTGATATGTAAGACCAATTTGACATACTTATTGTCCTCTTTATTAGCATGACGATTTTTCATCAATAATGTGAATTATTATATTCATATTCCATTAAATAACATTTACAAATTGTATGTTTCATCTACCAGCTGGTTCTCCGGCCGACACTTTCTCGACCCTTGAAGCCAGACTCCACTTCAAACGCCGCCTGCCGTACTACATTCTCCGAGTCTATACTCCTACAGCTACAGTCGTGGCAGTGTCCTGGATGTCCTTCTGGGTGCACTACACCGAGACATCCGCTAGGGTCGCCTTGGGAAGCACCACCTTTCTCATGCTTGTTCGTCTCAGTAGTCAAATTGAGAAAATGCCGCATGTAAGACGAATATTGAGGTTTTCCATTACATATTAACAGCTAGGGCTCGAAATATTTATTTCTGAATGCCTGCACTGGTGCAAGCAACATTCATAATTACCTGTGCTAGAGAAGTTTTACCTGCACCACACAGAACTTAGTATGGATCATATACTAAATCTGTTCAGAAACCTTTGCAATCATTTCTTATATATTTCGTTAGTGGTAACTCAGTACACGAACCGGTGCAGGTAAACACAAAAAATACCTGCACATCTCCAATTTCACATGCATTAACCTGCATATGTAGGTGCAAGGAACCTCCTTGGTAGGTGGGATTTCGGGGACCTGAACAGTTATCGGTTTCTCTTCTTTCTGTTCAGATTTTGTATTTTTTCAATCAATGGGCTTCTTTTCTGTCTGATTATTTTCTTGTTTACTCCAGATTTCCTACATACGGGCTATTGACCTGTGGTACGTGTTCTGCCTGGCCTTTGCGTTCATGGTGATCCTTGAGTATGCCGTGGTGCACCATCTTCACAATCCGCAAAACAAGAAGGTAAGACATCTGTGCAGTTTTCCCTCTTGTATCTGTATTGTCCAGATGGTATACCTGCTCTTCGGCATAACACACCAACTTTGCAGGCATGCGGCAGCGGCTGGTCATATTACACCAAACGACCTGCTGCCTAGCTATATATAGCTTATACATGTCCAACTCTAAGCGTTGTTTAAAGCTGCCGAAGTAATGATGTCCATTCAGTACTTGTTGACAAAGAGTTTCACACCATATGTTCGGAATAATTAATAAAAAATCTTTAAACCATCGCTGTCTTACTTGACCAATAACAGATTTTAGGAATCGTGTTCCTCACACAGACGCAGTCAATTCCTTGCAATTGACCTGGTGTGATGGCTGCAACAATCTTATTATGATATCTGTCTTGTTTCTCTGTCACTCAAAGGTAAAACGAAATGAACTGGAAGAACTTAAAGTTAGTGACAACATCCCTGCCTCAAGGGAAGAGAAGTCGATTATGATACCGCCGACCAAACGCTTCGCGCAAGTGGTAAACCAGGTACGTGTGCGACAAGCCAACGCTGGTCGAAACAGGGTATGGCCCTCACCTGACTCGAACCAACCAGTCCTGGTGCAGCCCTCAGGGTGGGACTTCATCGTTCCACCCACAGCCATGGCAAGCACACGTCTAAAACGTCCCAGCGAGAAGGCGACATACGACAAGAGGGCGACAACAAGGACACTCGGGAGAAGCAGTCGATTGCGATTCCTTCAAGCAAACAGCAGACAACAAACCAGGTTCGTTCGACCATAGAAGACAGCTCTAATTCGGTCCTTCCACCCACAAGCAGTGGGTGGGAAACGTCCATAACATCACAGCGCCAAGAAGGAAGCGGCGAAAGCACACAGGAAGACCAGCCGATTGTGATTCCGCCAAGCAAACGCTTCGCTAAGACAGTAAACCAGGTACGGTCGACCGTTAAGGAGGCCAACTCTGAGTCGGTCAGGCCACAGGCCTCAGGATGGGGATTGGTCATCCCACCAACAAGCAGACTCACGGCAAAAACATCACAACTCCAAGGGGGTAGTGGCAAAAGCACACAGGAAGACCAGCCAATTGTGATTCCGCCAACCAAACGCTTCATGAAGACAGCAAATCAGATACAGTCTACCGTTAAGAAAACAAGGTCCAAGTCGGTCGGGGCACAGCCCACAGGATGGGGATTGGTCATCCCACCAACAAGCAGACTCATGAACACGTCAAAGACATCACAGCACGAAGAGGACGATGACCAAAGCACAAAGGAAGACCAGCCCATTGTGATTCCTCCAAGCAAATGTTTTGCAAAGGTAGAAAACCAGGTGCGGTCGACTGTTAAGGAGAAAAATTGCAAGTCAGTCAGGCTGCAGCCGTCCGCATGGGGGTTGGTTATCCCAGCAACAAGCAGGCTCACGGCCAAAACATCACCACGACAAGAGGACAATGTCCAAAGCACAAAGGAGGACCAACCAACAGAGATTCTTCCAAGCAGATGCTTCAGAAGGACAAGCATGCCCACGGCCAAAGCATCACCATACCGAGATGGCAACGTCCAAAGCACAAAGGAGGACCAGCCGCCCGAGATTCTTTCAAGCAAACGCTTCAGAAGGACAAGCATGCCTACGGCAAAAACATCCCAGTACCAAGAAGGCAATGTCAAAAGGACAAAGGAGGACCAGCCGCCCGAGATTCTTCCTAGCAAACGCTTCAGAAGGACAAGCATGCCCACGGCCAAAACATCCCAGTACCAAGACAACACAGGCCAAGAGGGCGATGACAGAGACACACTCGTCGAAGAAGCAAATACGACATACCATCTGATTGGGGGTCAAACAACAAGGAGGTGGAGGAGGGGAGACTGTGAATTGCAGGAGGAGTTGGCGAGGAGGGGTTTTGACGCCACTCCTTTTTCCGAGCATCAAATTCCACGTCAGACCGAAGAACCAACTCAGGAAACTCCAACTACCTCATCAGATAGCTGTGAGCTGGTATCTGTTGCTGATGAAGTATCAGTTTCTACCAAAGCACAGAAGAAGGCGGAAAGGAGGCAAAGCATCACGTACAAGAAGCCATGTAGCATTGATGAGTGGTCTAGGGTGATCTTTCCCGTCGGATTTCTGCTGTTCTCAATTGTATACTGGGTATATTACCTATACAGCTAACTACTTACAACTTCAACGTATACCTCTTTTGAGAATTGTGTTTTGATTTGAACTGTATAAACCAAGTCAACATCTTTAATGACAAATAATTTGACATGTTTACATTCATTCTCTAGAGCTATATATAATGTTAGCTTAACGACAGTAAATAATATGCAATCTGATTGCACATTGAAATAGCTGAGACAATTACAGCCTTCCTATAAAGTATGTATTGTATCTGTGTTTGTTATATTTGTACCTTTGATGATGGGTGCTGATAATGCACACTGTGACACTCTATCATGTATTCATGTATTCATGTACAAACCACTATTAATTCAAAACTGTACAAAAGATTAAAGAATAAAGAGAATTTCTACACAACCAAGTGTTTTATTCAGCCGACGTTTCGGTGACCGTCTGTCACCTTCCTCACCAACTATTCACGGATGTACAAAAGATTAGCTGCTTCAGAAGCGGCTGGAAAGATTAGAACTTGGCCAAATAGACAGATAGCATCCAGGGAGCGGCAAACTGTACTACTTTCAGTGCTAGCGGACCACGTCCTTTGCCATGTTATTGCCATGTTATCTGTCTAGTACTTTGCCAATTTCTACTCTTTCCAGCTCACTAGTATGTGTATTCAATATAAAATGAAGCATTGCATACAGTACATTAGGCTTCAGCTGTCATTGAATGTTCTTCAGCAAATAAAAACTTGCAATCAATCTGGTGTGTCACTGTAGTCAATGTTGTTGTATATGAGATGAAATACACAGTATCCAAAATCCACCAATTTTGTTGCTTCAACTTTAAGATGACCAGGCAGAGCTAAGTCTCTACGCATTTGGCCATTGGGAATTATAAAAGTTGTTCAGCATTGGTATCTCTCTCTCTGATTCTTCCATTGCCACACCAGTATCTGTGTGAATGCTGTGCAGCACCAAGGACAGGCACGACTACTGTTATTGTAGGCTTGACACATGATTTACCCACATAATTTTCTGAAAAACAGGTGGGTAGAGCCAACAGTTGAACCAATAGGAAGAAGCACCAACTCTTCTTGCAACCTAGTAACGATAAATTAAAGTTCTTTGCGTTGTTTTGTCAATTCGGCAGATAAACTCAGCTATCGTGAAAAATACCTATCTTTAATTTGTCGATATGGCCGCCATCTTGAATTTAGCGCCACATACAGAAGACACGTGATCGAATTCAAACTTATGAAATTACTGGAGGATGCCTTGAAGGGTCTCAAAATTGCTGAAATCTCGTCAAAATGTCTGATTATGATAGACTCTATTTATTTTACTTTTTTATGCATCAAAACGTCCGAGATTGCAAACTTCTTTAGGTGCACTTTTTATCCTATCTGCTAGATGTCGCTGCTGACGCATAGAATTACGCATGTGTACACAGCGTCCCAGGCAGGGTTTCCGCTGCACAAAAGAAACCACTTGTTTCATTCCAATCAACCATGCTTTTTCTTACACGCTGGCGCCGAGTTTTTACCCCTACAAGTTCTTTTGTCCTCCGACTGTATCACATGTCCTCCCCCGCAAGCTCAGTAGGCCAGTCCGTCCCCAAGATGGCCGACAAGGAGAGTTTGGTGGAAAGTTTTCCTCCGCCTCAAGAGCTCCTAACGCCTTTGAGGGTCCCGCAGAAAACCCTTATGGGCCCCGGTCCTTCCAATGCATCTCCGAGGGTCCTTGCTGCGAGTGCCTTGCCTTTGCTGGGGCATCTGCACCCCGAGTTTTTACAGGTACGTATGCCCGGAGGTGCTTGGGGTTGGTTTGTTTGTTTAGGTAGGGGTGTCTTGGAAAGTTCACGGTTTGACCGCAGTTGACCCCGAACTTTGGACCTACTTTGTACGTATATAGCCACGTCAACGGTTTGCAAATATATATATATATATATCGCACCATTTCTTTTAAAAAATACTGCGAGACTTTCGTTACTAGAAGCAACGACCCACTTTAGTACACAAACATGTCTCTACTCACAACATCATAATTTATAGCACACCAGCCTACGGCAAAGTATTGGAGTTTAAACACTGCTGCTGCTGCAAACTAACTTTGCTCACCATTAGATCGGTATAAAAGATCCAGTATGAGGTAATAGTCTTGTTAAGAGTAGAGTATTGCTAAGATTTGTACTTTTGAATATTTAAAGTATTATCTCACTTTAGTAGAGCTTCTTGTCCCTCACTCAAGGTTTTGTGTGACCTTTGACCTTCTTGGTGTGACAATTTGTAGATAGTTTTACAAGCTGAGTTGGACAACCGGTTTTAGCTCATGAACAATGCTGGTACTTTTAAAGCTAACTATACAAAATTTAAAGCTATTACGAAGATTTTGAAAAGCTTCATCTGTGTAAAAAAATCTGTAATAGGGCCTGGAAAGTTGCCCAGGTATTTCAAGAAAATTTTCCTGAATTGCAGGTAAAATTTCTGACAACTTACAATGTTACGAAGTCAACTTCCTTCCCAAACTTACACTGTATTTATGGTGCATCATCGTTTCTGTAGCTCTTGGGCCACACAGTAGTGCAATCACTACAGCAGGGGCTAGTCCACTGGTAGTGGTGTTTGTCTAACTCCCATAGTCTTTCCCAAATGCTGAGTGCTAAGTGGAGAAAACAGTATGTACCATTTTAAAAGTCTTTGGCATGACTCGGTTGGGGATCAAACTCACCACCTACCAAATGCAAGGCGATTACACTCTACCCACTTGGCCATTGCACCGGTTAAAGTTATACAATGTTACAGGTAATGAAAAAAGGATTTTGATGCCTACTTACACGTATGATGTGTCTATCGTTACTCACAGATTATGGATGATGTGAAGGCTGGGATCCAGTACGCCTTCCAGACGAAGAACGAGCTGACTCTGGCGGTGAGCGGGACAGGCCACGCGGCGATGGAGGCGGCGGTGGTGAACATGGTGGAACCTGGCGACGTGGTGCTGGTGGCCGTCCACGGGCTGTGGGGGGAGAGGTGTGCGGACATGTGCAGCAGGAACGGTCGGTGTTGATGTATTATTCTAGTGAGGAGTAAATGTTACGTCTTAGATACACGTTTAAAACTGATACTACTATTACTAGCACATGTATATTCAGTTTCATACCTGTAATGAAGGTTTAAAGGTTTAAATGCAAGTAAAATTGTAGCCTGTCCACCCAGGTCCATTACTGTACACTGTACATGAGTAACCTTTTACGGTGTTGGTTTTAATTACTTCAATATAAACAGGAATGGCAGTAATTGGAAAGGCCTGCTGGATAGGGTGTCAGAAAAAGGCCTTACTTAGTAGAACTGGGGTCTGTAAAACACCTCAAAACTAGCCATGGAGAATGGTTACCAGGCTTAGTAAAATTGGGCCTGTGCAGGTGTTTCTGATGTCTACCTAAAGTATATAATAAACCATACCTACATTGAACCATTTTAAAACCAGCCTACCAAAATATACTAAACTCATAGGGTCATGCACAGCCATTTGAGGGTCAGAAATGCCAAGTATTTTATCATAATTATGCTATTTACCTTTTTTTACTGGTATATGTACAGGTGCTGAGGTCAGAACAATCAACAAACCCATTGGTCAGAACTTTACACTGGAAGACATTCAAAAGGTAATTAACTTTTTTATTAATTATTAAGTCAATGTCTATGTTGCTGCGACAGTCATATTCCTCATACACTACACTTCGTTGACATGCCTTAAATGTAGTTGCTATTGCAGTGTACATGTATACAAAACTTTAGTAGAAAAGTCAAATTGTGATAATGTTACTAGACTTTACTAAAATAGTTGTTAAGCTACATGTCTATCATGAGATTATATTTGAACAATTTTGCAGACAGAATTGTTGGATAATTTTTAAATTTTGCATTAAATTCAATCTGTGATATTTAATTTTGTTTCTGACATGGGGAAACAATTCTGCAACTTCAGATGTATCATGGAGCAGTCCAGTTTATGCCCACCATGTTTATATTCCCACTCCCAGGGTATTGAGTACCACAAACCGTGCATGTTCTTCATCTGTCATGGCGAATCATCCGCTGGCGTTCTACAACCACTGGACGGGATTGGGGACATTTGCCACAAGTCAGTTTTATGACATACTTCAGTGTAAAGTTGGTCTATTTTCATGAAACACAATTGATACGTTGTGAAATATATATTTAGAGAATTTTCAATGACTTAAGTGTCATGTTGGATCTTGAAATAACAGTGTGGATATACGCATTAGACTAGATGTGTTGTGGTTTTGAAATGGCACTAAGTTTACCAATTGGAGGCTATGTTAAAACTTAAAACTATCTTATCATGATGTTTGGATTTTGTTTTGTACATTGTTGTTATTTTCTCTGTTTTAGAAATGACTGTCTGTTGCTGGTGGATTCAGTGGCATCTCTGGGAGGGACTCCTTTGTACATGGACCAACAAGGTATGAGACAATCTATCCTTATGGGAAGGCTGGATTGGTCAATCTGTCCTTGTGAGAAAGTTTCCCTGTTCTTGGTGCTGATTGGACAATATGAGGGAAGGTTTCCCTGTCCTTAGTGCTGATTGGACAATCTGTTCTTGAGGGAAGGGTTTTCCCTGTCCTTGGTGCTGATTGGACAATCTGTTCTTAAGGGAAGGGTTTCCCTGTCCTTGGTGCTGATTGGACAATCTGAGGGAAGGGTTTCCCTGTCCTTGGTGCTGATTGGACAATCTGTTCTTGAGGGAAGCTTTGACTGAAATCCTTTTTAGCCACTTATACTAGTAATGTAAATGTCAAAATGAAAGTGTGGCATTAATACATATGGTATTTGTCTATGATGATGTGTCTATAAACTATTGAAAATACTATAAAAAAACGTATAACCAGAAAACATCCTATTGCAAAACAAGCTTGTTTTTGCAGTTTTGCATGAGGTTCATAGTGGTCATAAGAAAACTCGTGATGTTTCCATGTGACACATTCCCTCTACATCCTCCTTGAAGTTTACAATGCTAAGTGTATTGTATCCCTGTCCCTAGGGATTGACATCCTGTACAGTGGAGCTCAGAAGGTTCTGGGTGCCCCACCGGGAGCCTCGCCTATCTCCTTCAGTGCAAGGGCAAGGTATGTGCAAACAAACTTATTATTACTCAAAGAAACTTTCAAAGTCAATGAAATCTGTAGAAGACTCACTCTATTTATGTTGAGTAAAGAAGACTCATATATTGCAAGATTCATTAGATGATTAAGAGCTTGTAGATTCTGTGAACATTTGGCGTTTTAATCATTTGGATCATCTGTCTTAAAAGTGTTTTTAAAGGCTTATATTTCAACTTCCTACCATAACAGGATAATACATAATTTTTCATCTGTCAATAGAAAAAGCAATGGTTCTTTTTATGTAATACTAGCTTTGATTTTGTCTGATACCATTTTGCCTTGTCTGAGATGTCTTTAACATTTTTTCAGGAATTTCATGTATCTAGAGGTTTGAAATCTTTTTAATATCATATTAAATATTGATAAACTTTATACAAGTGTGGCTACACTAAATATCTGTTACTTTGTTTCAGTGCGACATTTGTTGTAGACAAGCTGTCAGTTATGTCACTTGCTGTTCTGACTTTGACTTGTTTTGTGACATTTATAGAGGCAAGCTGGCTCGTCGTAAGCAAAAGGTTCCCTCCTTCTACTTTGACATGAACCTGTTGTCTGACTACTGGGGGGTCGGCCTGCAGAAAGGACAGCCCAGGAAGTATGTCGTCTCTTTTCTCTCTTGACTTTTTGTCAGTAATTTTGACCTTGTAAAATTATATACACATGCTTCTCTGGCTTAGCTGCACGTTAAGCACAACTCGTTACTGTCTTTTGTCTGAAACAATTTGAGAAAGAGTGACAAAACTTGAAGTTAAGGCATATTTTTAAAGTTCTTGCATGCCTTATCATGCTTTTCTAAGTAGTGAGGTCACCCCCTCCATCATGCTTTTCTATGTAGTGAGGTCACCCCACCCGAAAAGTGTAACAATTTCTGTGTGTACATTTCTGTGTTGAAAAAGATGGTAATATGTGAAAATGTGATGCTTTATATGACTCTGTCTTCCATAATACATGTAGGTACCACCATACTGGCCCTATCAGCAGTGTCTATGCTCTAAGAGAGGGGCTGGCAAAACTTGCAGAAGAAGTGAGTAATGCTATGTTAAAAAGTCAAAATTCTTCCCATTTCGTCTTTTGGTGAAATTGGAGAAATATAGCTGTACATGTTGTTTTACAATGTAACAGACAATTTACAGTAAAATTGTTAAGATAAAAATATAGAGCCATGCAGTTTCTCCAAAGGTTGAGAAGATACAAAATTTGTGGTAGATTTATGTATCTCACAGTGTGATAAGTCATTTTTTGTAGCTTTGTGACAATGACAGCGCTGAGATGGAATTTGACCGGTTTCAACGTTATCTGTCTTTCTCAAGAATGACACAGTGTGCTAAGTATTCCTTATGTTCTGCAGGGTCTGGAGAACTGTATCAGCCGTCACCAGCAGAACGCTCTGCTACTGCATCAGGGTTTACAGGCCATGGGACTGGAACTCTGGGTTAAGGACAAGGTACGGAGTTACCGGTAGTACAGATACACTGGTGTTTTTTTGGCTTTCTTTTTGATACCCACGATCATCATATTGATCATTCTGGCATACTCATTTTCACCTGAGTGATGTGAGGAAAGTCGTGTAAAGTGCCTTTCCCAAGGGCGCAAGATCGGTGACACGGCAGTAGGATTCAAACCCAGGACCTCTTGATTCTGAGCCGAACACCATACCGCTACGCCACATGACCTCACATGTTCATTCTAGAGTTTTCTTGAGATTTTTGGCTTGTGTTTGAAATGAAAGTAAGCAATGCATTATTTTCCATATCAAAGAACATTGTCAGGCAAAACCTCTTTGATATCTCTTCATTCCTTTACACTAATAAGGATCTTAACTTGGTCCTTGATGGTTATAACTATTAGTAAAAATTTGTAAATCGGAGTGAATTAGATAATTGTTTTATTTACTCAATGGGTTTTCCTACCTTTTATCTAACCCCACTCTAGGCTGCCAGACTGCCTACAGTTACAGTGGTGAGGGTACCGGAAGGGGTAAACTGGAAAGACGTGGCTTCTTACATCATGAACAAGTCAGTAGTCTTCCACAAACATTCCTACAAATGTAGCTCATCAATAGACACTATTCTCTTGTCTATTGCACATGAGTTTGGAAGAGCAATTCCACATCTTTGAAAAACCTTGTTACAAATGGAACATCATACATATAGACTTAAAGTACATCTAGTTGCAAGTATGGATTCTCTTTCCCCTAATGTCAATGTCATCTTTTACATGTGGTTTAAGTCTTGTAAAGAAATTTTCATTGTAGGTAATAAGCTGTTGCATTGTTGCTGTTAAAGCTAAAGGTTTGGACATTTTTTGCTTTGGTTGTAGGTACTCCATTGAAATCTCGGGAGGACTTGGAGCTTCAGCTGGGAAGGTAAGTTAGAATAACTGAACATGTGTCACCATAGACAGGATTCTTAATGGCCAAGTGGTCTACATGTAGAGGTAGTTTGATCATCAATGAACATACTTGTATGTATAGAGTTGGTGCTTTTTCACCTGTGCAGCCAAAGCTTTAGAAAATCTAACATACTGTATAGGTTCCTATACAGTATGTCAATCCAGATTTTCTAAAGCTTAATCATAACTCAAGTACTTACATTTTTTATGATAATTTCAGAATATCTATATTTTCGAATCATTTATAAAACTAATTAGAAAATATTAGAAATACAATTTAATAACCCACACAGTGACTTGGAATGGACTCTATCTAAGTTGAAACTCAGCAACATTACGTGTGTTTCAGGCATGGCGTATCGGCCTGATGGGACACAACTGTACCAGGGACAACGTGCAGTTGGTCCTCCGCGCCCTGAAAGACGCCCTGCAGCACTTTGGGGTGAGAGTCCAGGCCAGGCTCTGATCTGAGCGCACACAGGGTGGACTCACCGGCGCACTCACACCACACAGCAAAGCCTGCGTGGTCTCATGTTTAAGTTTTCCTGACAGATATGGTCTCATATCAGCGTTTAGTTGACCTATCCAGTAGCTATCGCAAAAAGCTTGGATATCAAATCCATGGAATTGCAGAATTTCAACTCCAGGAATCAAGAGGACAAACAATTGACTTAAGACATTCCAGTGAATTATGTATCAAATCATTTTAAGAACTTCTAGAAATGATTATATTAGTATATGACAACCAATTGCTAGGAATGATTATTAGTAGACTATGTTTACGTACAATGAGATGGTGTTGTTTTAGCTTTAGGCATATATTAACTTATTAAATGATATTATCAGCTTGCAAGACATCTTGCTTCTCTTTACTCTTTCCTCATCATTTATAATTAGTTCCCTCAAATCATACAATTGAAATTGGTTTTAATGTTGCTTTCCTGCCTTAACCGTGAATATTATAAAATGATAAATGGTTTTCTATTCAGTTTCATCATAAACAGCTATATAGTATTTACTATAGTAACAATATATACTAGTACGAAGTTCTTTGACTTGCATTGAAAGCTTTGCAATGGTGTTGGTGATTGCTGTTTGTTAATACTGTACCAAATGAATTGAAAATAATTGCTAAATCCGATGGGCAAAAATGCTCTTAAAAGATATGTTGCTACGTGTGTCTTTTCGCCATTTGGTCTGATTGATGTTGACCTCTGATTTTCAGTTTACCCTGCCCTGATGACTTCACTGCCTGTATTGGAGGCTGGTTATGCGAGAGCAATGTGTTTTTTCTTCTTCCTTCTGTTTGAATTTTAAAAAACAGTCAAAGACACAGTATCCTGCAATCACCAGTCAAAATTGTCAAGCTTTTAAAGAATATATTTTATGGTGACGCTATGGGATGCTTAATAAAGCATTTTGAATGAGCAAAGGCATCTTAAGGTTTTGATGTACTACAACTGTACTATTATAATAATTTTATTGCAGTTGTGATTATTTGAGAACAAAACCTTGAACATGTACTACATTGACATGCTCACCTGAATAGAAAAATTGAGGAAAGCTGTTTTCTGAAATGACTCTTTATAATTTATACAATATATTGAGACTATATAATATATACTACTGAGAACTTAAGTAATTGCAATGTTTACATTATTGTATCTACTCATAAAACATACAAATTACACATAGTATGTAACATTCAAGTAAACAGACAAGCAAGAAGAAACTACCCTATTCACCATGTTTTCACTGGTTTTTATTTGTGGCATATATTGCACAAAATACATCTACAGTTACTCAGAAAAGGTCCACATTTACAAAATGGACATTTACATACAAGTACTACAGTATAGTGGAAGTACAACCAGTATAATACAAGTGGTGCACATTCTATATTGAAGTGAAAAAAAGTTACGCTCACTGGCTACAAGGCCAACAAGGATTTAGTAAAGACAGTTTATTTCTCCACTCCCAAATACAGATTTTGAAAAGTATTCAGCCCATATCAAATTTCTCTTTGTTGTGAAGTGAAAAAAACTGATACAATAAGATGCAGGATGCAGTAGAAAATGAAAACAAAATGTGGCATATTTTAAACACAGAGCTTTAACAGTCTAATTCCAACCTACCACAAGAAACAGCCAATAGAATTTAGCATACCATCATCCAAAAAGGAAAATGGTCAAAATTCCCAAATCATAGGACTGCCGCACAGCTTCCCATGAATCATCAGTAACTGTAAAAAGACTGCATGATGGGAAATATGTTGAGACCTGCTGTGGTTGATGGAGAGTCATGTGACCACAAGTGACCAATCAGAGGAGGCGGAAACCTTATATCTAACACTGTATTAAGTATCCAAGCCTTTATACAATATGTATCCATTCATATTACAAGCCAGGACCAGATCTGTCCTCATCTTGTTTCTAGTCATGGTTTCACCCTCAACCTAGTCCTAGCAGAGTAATAAAGTTTAACACACAACAAGGGAGGCATTAGACTGAGTTTGGTTCAACAAATGTACACTTTTAGGGTCCTTTTCAACATTGTCAGCCATTACACAAAGCCTAAGTTTAACTTCTATGTAGCTCTAACTTCTCAATGCAAACTTTCTGCTTGAAACGTCCCCCTTGTAGTTTTACATCGATGGATGCATGTATTGTATGTGCTGGCAATGGTGAGCAATTTTTCAGCACACATTCATGTATTATGTCATAATGCAGCACTCCCATCAAACATTTGTTATTTGCACTTGCAGCTGGGACCAAATATGAACCATTACTCCATGCCACAGGACTCTGTTATTAACTAATGAAAAATTGCACTAGCATGACATTGATACATCGCACATATCATATACAGATTTTTTACTAATATTCGTCATGAGTTGCAGTAAAGCACATGTGGTAAAATATTGGTCCTACAAGCCAGTAGTTGAGTTGTCACTAAATAGACAATATGAGAAGCAGTACTGCACAAAATGTCCCCTTTGCAGCTGTGATCATTCCCTTCTTTTACATGTAGTACATTCCTTAGTTGTGAGAAGGCTCAAAAGGAACAGGGTTCCATTCCCTGTGATTGTGAATACAAGATTGACAAGTTTCAATGTTGTTCTCCAAAGCTACAATCCTTCACTACCACGGTTAGCCTGCCAACATATCAGACCAAATATCACAACATCAGCTGCACAAAATCTGTCTTCCTCCAATACTTGCCTGGTCCTAAAACTTTCTGACATCGAATTGCAAGTTGCCAACTTTCATGAATGCATGACACAGCCTTTGCACTAAAACTACTCCAAAGCACTGTTACAATAATCTACCAGCCAAGGCATGAACACCAATAAAAAAATAATAGGGACTATGGACTCGAGCTGGCTAACTTTGAGTTACTCAAAAGTTGAGACAATTTTTTTTTCAATCAACCACATTTACTTCAGCTGGCTAACTTTGAGAAATTTGAGACAGTTTTTCATTCAGTTAAATGACATTTCAAAGATGTCTCAGCCTGCATTTAGCTGTAGTTAAGAATGTTTCTGCGATTGTCTTGTGCTTGCTGACACTGGACCATGTGCAGACAAGTGTGGGCATATATAACACAGATTCAATTTCAGCCCTGTAATGGTATATAGTGCACAGCAATGGTCAATGTTCCTTGTTTGTAGGCTTTGGCCACAACAATCTATTGCAAAGGTTCTCTCAGACTGACAAAATTTCCTTTCTTGTTTTCCACACATTCTACGTATATTATCCTCTGAAATGAGAGGAGAAAAAAACATGTCCATTTCAAAATATGATATTTGGCAACACATGCCCATTCCTCAAAACAGATTTCACATTTTTGCAGAGGGTTTACACCACTTCTTGATTTGTGGTAACATGTCACCAGGTTGAAAAAGTAGTTTACCACAGAATTTAAATCTTGTGAGTGTAAAATTAGAAGGTATTCTTTTTACTTTTTGTCAGCACTTCTTAATACTGCGTACAACATTCAAATACCGTGACAATCACTTTCAAGTACATGTATCTGTTACACGGAGATGTTTTGTTTGCAAACTTCATCCTTTTACATCTAAAAAAATATCAAGAACCGTGCAAGAACATAGATTGAGGTGGCCAGTAGGATGGGTACCTGAGTTATGGAGTGTCATGAACAACTAGGGCAATGCTAAGACTGCCATGGCAACAATACAGTCAAGACTTGCACAATATAATGGTCATGACTGAATACATGGCGATCTTTGTATGTACAAACATCTGGTAAGATAAACGCATTGACAAAAGTGGCTTACCCTTACATTTATTCACTCACCATCAACAGGGGCTTACGAGAAGGGTTTATGCCATGGTTGAATACCTTGCTTAAAGACATACCTGCTTTTCCACTATTTCTGCTTCAAAAATAGCATCAGGGACAATTGCAATTAATGTGATCATCAGCGTTACAACTATTTCGCAGTGACAATTTTTAGAAATCATTTTCTAGCACCACAACATGACTCTTATGACCCTGTTAGAAATTAACTACTGTAACAATAACTAATTGTTTTGCCATCTTCTTCTGACACCCTGCAACTTACATTTGAGAACGTTTTGAAACATCAGAGTTGTGAAAACAACAAAAAAAGTGCCATTCTAATTGCATCTAACCCCAAATCAGTCTAACTCCCCAAGTTTTCTGTTGACAGTATTTACATGTGGATTTTATTGGTTCTGCCCTTAAGGTATTGCCAGAAACTGTCAAGACAACTCCACTGGTTACATATATGTGCAAGAGAAAATCTTTCCATACAGCTAGCATATATTCAGATAACCTTCAAGCTAAATGGAAAAGTTTACTTCAACATGAAGCACGTATTTCCTGCAAGCCCTAGCTTATAGTTAAAAAAAAAACAGTTTGAAATGGAAATGAAGTATAAAGTGTAAAGCCCTAAGAATGTTACACAGCTCGTAGACCTTGTTTGTAAGTGTTGTGTGCGTTCATGTCAACTTCTAAACGGTGATGTGCTTACAACTAACTACTGGTGAGAGATAAACAAGACAAGTGATATACCTTAAAGTTTGTACAATGTGATCAAGGAGTGATTGTGCCAAACAGAAATAAGTACAATATGAAAAAGAGGAACAAAACGAAAAAACATGGCTAGCGAGAAGTTGTAAATCCTGGCTGGGGATAAACCTAGTCTTTTTTTTTGGAAATGTTTTCTGCCTTGATCATGCAAGCAAAATCCCACATGTACATTGTACATGTCAAAGCTCATTGATGCAGTTTCAAATCACTGAAAACACAATGATTATCAGAACTGAGCAACAGGAAAGGAAATGAAATTGTGAAAAGGAGAAATAATATTGGCAATCAATGGTAAAACCTACCCACAAAAGGACTCTGAGCTTCCAGATTTCTAACAGTTTGGGACCGTCTGCAAAACCCAAAACAAAGACAAAAACCGTATCACTGACTAGAGGTTTTTGTATTGCCATAAAGTATCATGTCAAGTCAATACCTATTAACATCAAGAGCTCCCACCCAAAAAAACGATTGTCCCAGCCAAACCATAGGAGACACAGTTGATTATGCTTAATATTTATCTCCATAGCCAACTTCCCGATACCTAATGCCCTCTTTTGGTTCTACCGAAGCGACCTGTTACCAACCTCTAGTTGTATCATATTTGTGACTGTTGTAACCATGGAGATATCCTTGGCAACCAGCAACCAGGTTCCATGGTTTTAAGTCAACAATCACAAACTTGAACTGATTCTGCCCAACTAAAAGTAACTGTAGAGCTATGTTTTTAACTACGTTTTTTTTTTCTAAAGCCTCCTTGCAGTACCTTCAGTGAGAAACTGGGCTGGAAAATATAGACTCCTTTCTCCCAGCAATATAACTTCAAAAGGATCAAAAACCGATTCCAACCAGAACGTAATGCTAGTTCAACGTCCACTGTAAATGGTGTGCTGTACGACTGGATAACCAATCCAGACTAGCATCACCAAACCATGGCTCGAATCATAACAGCATGTACTGTACAAGTGACTGGTCACTTTGGGTTGTACTCTGGCAATGCCTTGATCTTCGCCTTGTCTTCTTCGCTGTCGTTGCGGGCGATGAAGATCGTGTGCCCGTACCCGCACGAGACTCGGTGGATGTACACGCCATCCAACGTCTTCACCTCTTTAGGAATGGTTGATGACTTGGCCTTGTTCTCGCCGTAGCCCTACAGAATATAGTACAGTGCATTAGCGCCACCTACCAGATAAAACCAGCACTGCATGAATTAGGACTCGAAATTCTTTTTTCCGCATACCTGGATTAAAATTTTTTTCTGCATACCAATATTGAAAATTACTTGTACCAGGCAAGTTTTACCTGCACCACTCAGAATCTAGGAAGTATGCATCATGCTAAAAACTGTTCAGACACCATTGCCATTATTCCTTTAATTTATACATGTAACGTTACTTCATAGCAATAACATGTGGTAACAGTCAATGCAACAAATAAATATTATGTGTATACCCAGTACATGCACTGGGGCAGGTTAGGAGCAGGTAGACATCAGAAATGCTTGCACAGCCCCAATTTTACCTACACTAACCTACATATACAGGTGGTATTTCAAGCGCTGGGAATGGCACAACACTAGGAATTGAACAAGAATGACAACATCTGTCTGTAACAGATTCCCTCACCAGCTCCCCGTACGTGGGGCTGGGCCCCCAGCTGATCGTGCTGTCGTCCGCGGCGACCACGATGCTTCGGTTGCTGCAGCCCACGCTCCTGACGTCCCAGCCGCTCAGGTCCTGCACAGGTTTGGGGTACATGTTGGCTTCTCCCGTGGTCTTTGTCTGCCCCCAGAGGTACAGCTGACCTACAGGACGAGATTTCAGTCATATATATATGTTTACCTTGAAGGAAAACATCTTGTTTTTGCTCTGTTTCTTCTCCCTCTTCTTCTCCAAACAAAAAAAGTCAATGACCTGGACCAGACGTCTGTCACCATGGTAACTTGTGCTGTAGCAGACACCCTGTGGTGTTGGGTTACAGCAACTTCAGTATGCTAAAGGTTAAAGCTCTTGTTTGAGAGATTGGCCAAATGTGTACACTAGTACACAACATTAAGTCTTTCTCAAAATGACCTTTTTCCAGTGAAAATATAAAAACAAAACATCATAACAATCCATTCTAGCATTACAAACTGTGTTACTCTTGTAAAAATTTGCATCACTCCCTTGCCAAGCTAGTGATCTGCTCTTTCATGAAAATTTTTTCTAGAAAACCCCCTGGGCACTAACCGCCATTGTCCATGATAGCCATAGAGTAGAAAGCTCCGGCATAGATGATTCTGGCCCCACGCCCTGGGTGGTCAAAGTTCTTGACCAGCCTGGGCACGTGTTCGTCCTTCTGTTCGCTGTGACCCAGTCGGCCGTACCCGCCGAAACCCCAGGTGAAAACTCTCTTCTGCTTGTCCAACGCAACCTGGAAAAATTCAAACAAGTCATCATGTTCAGTCACACACACACACACACTTTTATCAAGCATTGGTGAACAGACAGAATTACTTGAGTATTTATGATTTTAAAAGTAGATAGACCAGGTCCCCCCCCCCCCACACACACACAGACAATCAAACTCTCACACACACACACACACACACACACAGACACACACATCTGTGAAATTTTATCAACCATTGGTGAACAAACACAATTACTTGATTATTTATGATTTTAAAAGTAGATAGACCAGGCCCTAAAAGACACGGTCTTAGTTTAACATTTAGTACACTGAGCTAGCCATTTGGCTACCATTATTTTTACTGGTTTTGACGTTAGGTAGCAAGGATTCTTCCTAGTGTGTACATAAGACATGTGTTGCCCTACAGTGTGATTGATGCCACATTTGATGTCCACCAGTTGTACGTTGGTGATGGGGTTGATGAAACCATCCTTCGTTTTCTCGATGAAGACACTGATTCTGCGCGGGACCAGCTCGCAGTCGTATGCCATCTTGTTCGATGTTACAAAGTACTGTCCGTCTGTGTTGTTACCTGCGAAAACAATGGCACAACTCTTAACACTACACAAGAAAACAGTTAACAACTGGATAGATTTTGAAAACTGCCAGACATTTCAAGTGGCATCCGCTACACTTTGTCAGTGATTTGACTCTGTTACATCACTGACGAAAAGTAGTGGATGCTACTTGAAACATCTGACAATTTTCAAAATTTATCTATCGAACCATACAAACATTTCTTTACATTGAACTACCTTGGCAAAGGCCATTTTGAAAGCCAAACATTCTTTCTTTTATCAGTAAAGGTAGTGATTGACTTGATTACATCTTAAGGCCTCTACATGTACCTTTGTTGCATTTCATAGCACTTACAAGTTTGTATGGTCACTGGAGGCATATAAAATTTTGAGTGTGTCTTACCCAGCTGCCCATACTCTGGACATCCGAAGGAGTACAAGGCCCCTCGACAGTCCACCACCATACTGAATTCTGCCCCACAGGCCACCTTCACCACTGGTGGTCCTGTGTACACAATCTGAAACACACAGCAACAAAGTCTAGGTAACATTGCTGAAGGTAACATTGACAATTATATGTACCTGCACCAGACAAATTTTACCTGCACCAATCAGAATTTAGGAACTCTGGATCATGCTAAAAACTGCCATAATGATTATTTCTTTTTGTAATAACTGTGGTAACAGTCAATACAGCTAATGAAAATCCACATGATACAGTGTTGTGGTACAAAACTTCCCTGACAACACATGTGCTTGTATACAGATTCACCAGCTACCTACCCAGTACCTCATTTCAGCCAAGAAACAGTCATAAGAACTCTACTGCACATGTAATACTAATAGATAAACATTGTTGGAGCAAGGTGCTTAAAATTTTTCTGTCATTCTGTGATTACTGTAGTATTGTGTAGATACAATGACTGTGCTTCTTTGACGGTCCTATTCTGAGTTTGCAGTGGAAGGACATTGCAAAAACTGCAAATATACAGAAAGACAAGAGAGGAAAATGACGTAATGTTCAAACTGGTTGAAGCTCACCTGAGTTGGACTGGGCACTGCGGCGTTCTCGTTCCCCAAACCAAGCTGACCCATCTTGTTTTCACCAAAGGCAAACACCTTCCCATCATCTGAAAACACAACAAACTTAACAACGTTAGCATAAAAGATCAAACAATACATAAAATAACATTTTTGTTTGGCCTTACAACTCTTTCAAGACCTGAAAAAATACAAAGTAAAACCCCAAAACACACCTGTCAAGCATAGCGTATGGTTCCTTCCGCACGCTGCTTCCACGATGTTGAATCCCGCCAGACTCTCGATAACGGTCGGCACGTCTACCCTCTTCATGTCACCGTGACCCAACTGTCCTTTGTCGTTTCGTCCTACGAAACACACCAACAACAAGAAGAGACTTACAAATCAGAATATGGATTTTAAAGCAAGACATTATATTTTCAAAAGTGTAGGTTGCTTTGTTGGTAAGTAAAGAAGATGATGAGCAACAAATAGACTTTGAAAATGACCCAAATAAAAACAGTTGTGCAAGCACTGCAGCTAGTCCACTGGTAGGAGTGTGTGTGTTCAATGCCAATATTCTATTTCAAGCTGAGCGCTAGGCAAAAATCATGAAGTATGAGCCATTATTTAAGTTTTTGGTATGACTTGGGGAGGGGTCGAAATTGCAAAGCGAGCACTCTGTCTTATATAGAACAGATGCACAGACGTTCTGACCACATGACTAGGTATTATTTCCATATGTGGTATAACCTTGACTTGTGACATGCCTTTCAACTGCTGGGGTTGCTATTCAGGGACTGATCATTAATACTCCAGGGGAAGGTCTCTTCAAATGGACCTTCCTGATGTTGCAACCTTACGTCACTTCTGTTGTTTTGTTCATTGTAATAATTGATCGATTGTTAAGGATAAAGAAAAGTCACAAAAGCCATAATTCCCAGACCCAGTCCAAGCACTGGAAAGATCAAATTGAACTTACAAGCAGCAGAAGATAGGATAGGGGCCGTACTACTTGGAGGTACCTTACAGAGAGGAGCACTTAAGCAGACAGGTCACCATCATCATCGGTGGACCGTATTGGCTGGCTTACCACCCCTTACGAGGTGATATACCCTTTTGTTAGCTAATACAATACGGGGTGTGCCAGGCCTCTGTCCGGGTGATGATGTAAATCACTATGAGCGCTGATACGAGACAGGGGTTCGCCAGGCCTCTGTCTGGGTAATTTGAAGCCAATAGGTACTACTGGCTTTTTTGCCTGTTCAGACATATGCAGACCTACCCCAGCTCATGGCCTTGCCATCCTCAGTGAGGAGAACACTGTGTACAGCGGTCGGGCCTGAGATGACCGAGCGGACCCTGATGCCTGACATGCTGCCGTAACGGTGGGGGCCCCACAAGTTCTGTCCTCTGTTTGCACTGCCCGCTGAAAAATACACAAAATAGGACAGCAAGTTAGGCTAAAGGTCCCAGAAAAGGTTATCTTATTATAGTTTCCAAGCTCTGTCCTCCGTTTGCACTGCTTGCTGAAAAAAAACACAACAGGAAGTTACGCCAAAGGCCCCAGAAAAGGTTATTCTATTTCCTGTCTTTAATTTCCAAGCTGTCCTCTGTTCACACTGCCTGCTGAAAAAAAAACCCACAAGAACATAAAAACTTGTCAATGATTATGACAGTGAATTTCCTTATATTCTATGAGTTTTAAGGAAACTAAAATGGTCAAAGATCAATCTTTCTTTCATGTACATGTAAAGATGGTAGTGTCCCCAAAAATGAAAGTTTTCTAAAATATTTCTGATCATCCCCCTGAATTTAAAAATGGCACAACTCTTGCAGATCAAACATTTTGCAGAAGACTAGCTGAACAACTTACAGTTGAAACTAACTCATCTGATACATGTTGCGGCATACACACAGCCAATTCATCAACTTGACATCGATATAACTAACAGCCCGCCCTACATTCTGTTCAAAGTCTGTCTATTGAATCCTCTGCTCACCTAAGTCACTAGTCCATCTGTAATATTGACTTCTCCAGATATGAACCATGAGTGGCTGTATGGGAATTCCCTCTGAGCTTTCCCAAACATTTTTTAATGCTGACTAATTTTCTTAGAGAAAATTTCAGTTGACTAACTTTCAAACTGTTTAAAATATAGTTTAACCTGTCTATAGTGACAACTCAAGGGACTCAAAGAAAATAGTCACAGTAGACAGGTGGTCACTATAGACAGGATTCTGATGTTTGTGTCAATGGGAAAAATAAGAAAATAAGAGACCACCAAAACGTGGCCACATTGGTCAGATGGTCCATATGCAGCAATAGAGGCTTGACTTAGCCATTAACGTTCAAGTTATACTATTGTTACCAGGGCTCAAAATACTGGGGGCATATGCACCTTAGTGCAGGTAAAATTAGGGCTGTGCAGGTATTTATTTTTCTTTGCTGCATTGACTGTTACCATCTATGAAGTATGAAAGAAATAATAGCATTGGTTTCTGAACAGTTTTTAGTGTGATCCATACTTAATAAATTCTGAGTGGTGCAGGTAAAATTTGTCTGGTGCAGGAAAATTTCAATGTAACCTGCATCTGTCGCAGGTATGTAGAAAAAAGTATTTCGAGCCCTGTATACCTAATCAATGACAATGGAGACACAACTTACTTGCATTCTTTGGTAACTGGTTTCGACCAACCAGGTCCCAGTTGGTCCCTCCGCAGATCAACAGCTCGCCGCTGACCTTTGACCCTTCAAGCTTCTGCAAAAGTTGGTAAAAACAAGAGCCAAGAGGTCAATAGGGAAAGCTGTTACATACATTGTACATGTACATGTTGTACAAGCTAATCATTATAACAAACAATCCTGCAACATCTGTTACATTGATTGAGCAAAGAGGGGCAAACATTAAGCTTACAGTTTTTATCATAAAAAATCAATGTAATCAACAACAAAAAATTATTTTCCAAGAATTTTTCATACAAATGATGTACGTAGAAAACATGGAAAACCTGAGACGAGATTTCCAAAATTTGTAGAATTAGTTATGTGCAAGAGAAGACTTAAATATGAGGAAAAATCACTATCAGTTCCATTCCTCAAGCTTGCGATGTTTGTTGTTGTTGTTTTGTTTATCAAAGTACCAAACATGATGTGCTCATAGTTGAACAACAGAATGCTACACAACTGTATAACTTTTATAGATAGTACTTTAGAAAAACAAGCAGGCATTCGATAAATGTGCTAAGACAGCATTTAACCATTTTGATTTCCAAATCATTTTGCCAGGGAACCGAGCTCCCCTTTTATGCATGATCGTTACTTTGGATTGATTTGAGCCGACCACGCAAAGTACATGATTAGAATTCAGTCGATGCCCCCTACTGAATTCAATTTGAAAGGCAAACAAAGAACCTATCAGGTGACACCTGTTGTCTGGATGCAGAGGAAAATTGACAAAGCAAAATCTGCATCACAAATCTACCCCTGAGGCAAGTAAAGCACTGATCCAACAATGGGGGGAGGGGGGCAGGGTTATTACATTTTTTTCCAAACCCAATCAATATAGAGCTATCCTATAATATCTATGTCAAAATGTAGAAATGCAAAATAATAACATAACAGTGAAAATATTTGATGGACATGCAGCCACTCTCTTATGTCAAAGTGTTTATTGCATTTAGCTATCATTGTTTGAACTGCTAATTGTGATGGACATGGTCTGTAGCAAACGTATTGCATGTATAGACTTTGATCTAAAAGTTGCCTTCCAACCTCTAGCTAACGAACATGATTTGAGTGAGTGAGTGAGTGAGTGAGATACAGCCAGGACTTCCCAACTAGCCTGGGGCTATTATAAAGGGCTAGCCCTCATAACTGGACAATAAACAATTAACAATATAAACTAAGAATGGTTACAATTCAGATTCATTAACAAGGGTAACAAAGAAGTTATTTTAAATTCGGAGACAGCCTGTGTTACTAGCCTAACAAGCGTCATATCTGTTATCCTAGATGTTTACTGAAAGACCTTGAGAATCATAACCCCTTATCACAACTGTCTCATCAATTATGTCAGAATTCACAGACCTGTCAAGATACATAAACAGTCTAATGTAGGGGTCAGAATCTGACTCAAGGGGTCACGGCAAAACCTTGGCTCACTTATGCACCTGAGTCAATACAACTATTCCTACGTAAATAATGATACAACCCAACGTTACAACATTGTATAAGTAAGCTCATACAGAAAATACATGTAAGTACTTGTGCCCAATTATGAAATGTTTACATCAGCTATTTGCTAGCAGCCGTCTACCATAAATTTATTTATTTTTGCAGGGACTATGTTTCAGCAAAACGTAATCACAAACCTTATAGCCTGTCTTCAGAACTAGAGTCTAAAATTCTACAGCTTTTCAACAAAAAAGACCTTGCAGTCTTTGGAATGGGCTCTATACAAAGTCTCTGTGTATTTATTTGTTGAGGATCGACCTGTACCAAGCATTAGTAACTCCATTTACAAATAATACAACAAAGGTTTTATCACTTTTTTAAGACACTTGAATTTCAAAATATGCTACATACTAGTATACAATAGTAACTTTATGTATGTAAGCCAGTCCTGAATGAGCTGGACCGGTACCCACCCCTAGTAAGCCTACACAAATATCTAGGTATACTGGTGCATCACCAGTCAAAAAAGTATGTGTACATTTCCAATTTTGAGCACACAAAAGAAGAAAGTGTACATGGATCCAGCATTTTGAGCCCTGAAAATACACACTGTTTGGAACAAGAGAAAATCGACTGATATATGTTCTGTTATGCATAACACGTGTACGAGTTCTCATAAACTTGGCCATGAATAGGACTGTTGATTTTGGACAATGCAGAAATGCGACGCTCAATCTAACAACTCAGGCATGCACAAGTATTTACTTAGTATTGATTTAGATCAAAAGGGTACAAGAAGAATTTTGATATTCAGATAGTAACATAATTAGAAAAGGCCCACTTTCAGAGTTCTTTTTTGTAATGTTAATTTCATAGATGATTACCATGAAAAGAGAAAAGAACTAAATTTTTGTTGCTGGCAACTTACATGAATATTTTGGTGTTTCTAAAATATATGATTGTAATTGTTTATTCATGTAAGAAAAAAATATCAAAACAAAAAGTGAAAAGTGGTTTTCCCAAGTATCTAATGTAAATTAATCATTCATTGCATAGCTGTATCTATTTATGCAGTACAGAAACAGAAGAAAAGACAACACGTGTAGTACATGTAGTTCTTTGTGGCAGAGTATTGTAGCAGACATGCCCCATGCAAACTGTACAGGCTTAAATTCACCCCATTGTTCGCTTTAATCCGTGCCACACCTGTGACACACCTATTAGCATAAACAAACACCTGGGCCAACAGAGGACACCTGTTAGAGGAAAAAACTGCATCCACTTTAAAGTTTAACCTTCAGCCTGCTAAGGTAGCTTCTTGGTACCAAATTTGTATTGTTTATAGAGTTAGGCAGCAGGGAGAAGGTTAGAAGACTTCCATTGATAGAGGAACATAGTTTCAGCAATTTTTCAAGAGCAATCAAATTGACTGGACTTATCAGCAAATAGCATCTTTAGACTAAATTAGAGACCACCAGATGAAACAATCATTTGAAACAGTGAAAAATAACAACTTCAAGGGAAAAACATCCATAAACATTTGAAGCATTTTACAGTATCTTTCAAGGACGAGGATATCGTATAGTCAAGTTGACAGCCACAAGATAGAGCTTGCTATTGCAGCAAAGCATTTGTGCATTCTTCAAATGGCTCTGAGAATGTTCAACGACAGTGCAATTTGGACTATCTTATAGTGACACATCTCCAAAATGGTGAGGTTTTTAGAACCTACATAGTTGTTTTAGGACTGTTATATCTGTTTGGACACTAAAATAAGTAATTATCTGAGAGAGTAGGTATTGCTTGGATGAGAGAAAACACTTCAAATTTGAGAGGACTCCCAAAACTGCACTCATAAAGCATAAGACACAGTCAATGTTTGAAAGACTACAGCTATGATGTATAATGTTTGGATACTTCAAAGTGAACATTATGAGACTTTTATTGATATTTTGTATCAAACAGAGAGTATCATAAATTTTATGGGTCATGAATTCGATGGGATTGGAATGAAAAGAAAATGTTCACCTGTGGCTACCTGTTACTATAATGACTGTGAAACTTAAAGATTTTGACTATCATAAAAAATAAAAATGAACAATACAGAACCTAAATATGATAAATATCATAAATCAAATAACTCATAATCATAAAACCCAAATCACAAACAAATCATAACACCTTTACAATAAATTAAATCTGTGTGGTCCAAATTTCTTTCTGTTCCCTTTCTCTTTGGGAAAGCTAAAAAGTCTGAAGATAAGTTATTTTTTCTATCGTCTGTTTCTAAACTCTGATTCTGTAAAAGAAAAACACATCAACATGGCATAAAAACAAGCATGTTAGAAGGTTTTAAACGTGATATCACAATCACTCATGTTTGCCACCTTTGCATGTTGTTATGGTTCAAAATTGTGCGCACTAAAAATTGATCATAAAAGGTCGCAAAACGTACAAACTTCTGCAAGCTGAGTTTGTTTTTCCTGTACTTGTTATTATGCCATAAGGCACAAGTGTGCTGTAGGGCGCCCTTTGTTTTGGCTACAGCAGACTCTAGCCTACGATAGCCTTTGCCGAAAATCTATCAAAACTTTACTTCCAGTAAATATATGGGCTGCTTGGGCAGTTAGAACCATTTGCCCAGTGTTATGTTCGACCGCTCTCCATGCAGAAAAGATTTTCCAAATCGCTTGGATCAATGATTTGGTCCGAGCCTTTTGTGTCCACATCAAAGGTATACAGCATCGCCCCCCTCCCCACCGTGCCACCCAGCGATACACCTTCCAACATCCGCCCGCTTTTTCCAGACACGGACGCAGTTTTTAACCAGGAAATTGAGTAGTAAACACATCTAAGTGGAGAAATATAGCTGTCACGACGGTTTAGACAGAAGATATGGGTTGGAAAATTAAGCACGCACGAGTGGAGGCTTCTCGGCGGCGGCTGGCTGGCTGGTCTCGGCGGCCGCGCCGTGCCCATTGTCTGCCTCGGCCGCTGCGGCCTCTCCCGTCACTTCCTCTCCGTTCTCGTCCGACTTTCCCTTCTTCGAGGCCTGCGGCTCCTCCTCCCCTGCCTTTCTCTTCTTGGGAGGCATGTTTTCTGGTGGGAAAAACAGAAGAAAACGGCGGCACACACGTACTCACAACAAATGACAACCACGGGCGTGAGGGAACCATGAATTGCCAATGAGGTCCGGACAGACCACGTGGTTTTGCTCGGATGATTTTCGCGCGAAATTTAGAAATCAATTTGCGAGGAAAGCCCCGGTCATTTGTCAACTTGTCAACGGAAGGAACTCTCCGAGCAGATACGGGGTACGTTTTTTGTCGGAAGCGTTTTCTTATTTTCTCTAAATGGTGGGGGTAAATTTCTTTCTTTCTTTTTGTAGAGAGATGTGGAGAAGGCCAACAAATATTATAAATAGCCACGCGGCAAAAGAAGTCAGATATGCGCACATCAGCTTGGAGAGAATAAACCGAAGGGTAACACTAACAGTGTAATCTCGTGGGAGGAGGCTAATAGTTAAAAAAAAATACACTCATAGCCTCTACCAGGCTTCAGAAGCGGCTGGAAAAAGTAGAAATTGGACAAATAGACAGATAACAATTTTACCATGGCAGGGGAGTTGGTCCGTTCAGAGCGGCAAACTAGCTGTATATATAAACGTTACTTCTTTAGGACTAACTCCCCTGGCATCTATTTGGCCAATTTCTACTCTTTCCAACCGCTTCTGAAGCTTCAGGTAGAGGCTAGTAAAACACTAGAACTGAGCTGGATCATTACATTATGTAGATTACAAGTAGCCTGGCACGTGGTACCATCCGGATTTTGACAGAGTCCCCTACGCTCGTGATTTTTAGGGCAGCCAAAATCTGGATGGTACCCAGGCTACATTACAAGTAACATGTATGTAATCGCGGCTGCCGCAATTTAGAGAACCTTAGCCAGTGTAAAAAATCGCCTATCAGCGTTGAGCGTTCCCCCAGAGGCTACCTGTGCTATGCATGATTTTACGTTCTCAAAATCTTAAGACGACATTGACCATTTGAGCATAAGTTATCAACGCCATCATCGTGGTCTTCAATAGAGGGGAAAACATTGATTTCGGCAAAATCATTTGCAAGCCTGTCGGGGGATATCTGCTCGTGCTTGTGTGTATAGATTTACTTTAACTTTGAGCAACGCCGTCTCTAAGATTGATGGAGCGTTTTGGATTTTCTCCTCTTTCCATTTCCCTTCAACTTATCTGCCTTCGTATTCATTGATTTTAGCTCCCGTAACCGTAGGAAACTGTCGCCTAATCATACATGTGTCAGGGTAGAGACTCCTAGCTGGTAGAATCGGCGATTGGAGTCTGTAAATTTTAAGATATTCGCTTAAAGGGGGGCAAAACTAAATTTTTTTTAGTCCACTGCAGTATAATAAATATACCACAAAGTACAATTCTTACTTGTTTTACATTAGTCCATGACAGATTAGCGTTGTTACACCATTTCAAACTCGCACCTTTAATCTAATTTAATCACTGAGGTCTCACGTCCTTTGACCCTTGTGACGTCAGGCCGCAGCCACCACGCATCTCACAGCACTAAGTTAATCTCCAAGCAGATCTTACGGTGGCCAAAGACAGTATCCAATTGGCCAGACAGTTACCATTAGCCACCGTGGCTAATGGTAACTGTCTGGCCAATTGGATACTGTCTTTGGCCACCGTAAGATCTGCTTGGAGATTAACTTAGTGCTGTGAGATGCGTGGTGGCTGTGGCCTGACGTCACAAGGGTCAAAGGACGTGAGACCTCAGTGATTAAATTAGATTAAAGGTGCGAGTTTGAAATGGTGTAACAACGCTAATCTGTCATGGACTAATGTAAAACAAGTAAGAATTGTACTTTGTGGTATATTTATTATACTGCAGTGGACTAAAAAAAATTTAGTTTTGCCCCCCTTTAAAAGACAGTCAGAACTTTTCAACTTGATTCATGTCACTTTAGATCAATAGATTGACTGAAAATTCAGGATTTGTAAACGGGAAACCGTCCTAACACATAAATAGCGTCCTGATCAGCAGAGCATCTGTTGACAAAGACTCCATTTGGGATCTCTACCGGTAGATTCTACCAGATCGGAGTTTCTACCCTGACACACATAAGTAAAGTAACTTACATGAAAATTACCATGCAATAATAGGTTTTTGAATATGTTAGAATGTTACTAGTATTCAAGATTATATTCAAAGGTGTGTCATTAGCAATTTCCAGCAACAAATGACGTCAAACAACAAAAGATGCCTCTCAAACAAACTTGAGCAAGCTACTGTGCTGTTGAAGTACTCAACCGACGTGGCAATGGGGACATTTAGCGGTTTAAGTAGTCATTGCAGTTCGACAGTTCATGAACATTGCATGCATTCCGGTTTTTAAATTTGGATTGTTTTCATGTGAAGAAGCCCAGAAAAGACATTAATAAACGCGACAAAAGTTTTATCTGCACTTTTTTTTTCTTTTTGATTCTCAAACTTGTCAATAGAAGGCCCATAGAATATTTGACGTGAAACAAAAGTTTGCCTTACTCATGTGACGTGTCTTGGTCACATGACCTAACAAAGATGGCGGCCCTTTATCGTGCAAAGTAGTGCAGAAGTGTAAGTATGTCTTTTCACCGCTCTTTTGTGGCTCAAGTGTTGCGTAGTTGTTGATTTAAGAGTAAATTCTAGACGTGTGAGAACATTTGGCACAAGTCTGAGGCGAGCAAACTGTGTGTTTGACGGAATTTCTGGCGAAATCAGCGAGATGTGTTCAGCTAGGCCGGTTGTTCGACCACCACTGCGACTTGAACTATTTGTGTGTGGTCGTCTGTGCAGTATAAATGCCTTCGCCGTAATCCACGCCAACTGGTTTTCTTTTCTTTCCCATAAGATTTCAGAAGAATTAAGGCGATTTGTGTACTCAGTCAACGCTCGAGTGTTTCTCAAATGTCGCAAATCGCTTTTGTAGAGCCTTAAATTTATTATCCTAACAACAACAAAAGTGGTGAAGTATAACAACAAACGGGCCGCCTCGGTGGTATAAAATTATTTTCTTCAAGGCCGTACTTGTGTAAAATCGTTTTTCAAGAAAGTTTACGCTGTTAAACAACGAATATTACATGTATTACGATGATAGAAAAGAAACTACAGGTAGAAATTTGGTAAAACACTTGGTAACGTTACTGTTGGAAAATTATAGGTGTACCAAGTAACTGCCATATAGATTATTGTTACTTGCACAGCAATTATGGCTGCATGATTTGCATAGTTACTGATCTCTGGTGGACAGTGATTTGAATTTCTATTGCTGTTGGGAATTTTGTATGCAGGTTGTCAACTTTTGTCTTTGCTTTTGTCTTGAAAATTTGACATGAATCACACGGTGACAGTATTGTAATTTTAAACATAGACATCCCAATTCTTTATGGAACTAGGCAAAAAAACTTTATAGTTTATATCATTAGTTTTAACTAAATAGAAGCATACAAAAGACAATATTTTGTAAGATTCAAGGAAATCACTGTACGTATGCTACTAGTCTTGCATCATTCCAAATTTGGTTGCCCACATACAGTAGTTTGATAGACACTAACTCATAGTACCGTCCCTCAAAGTTATAGGCAGAATATCTATTTGCTTTTGATATTCTTTTCTGTAGTAACTTATAATGTGTAGTTTTGCTTTGATACTGAATCAGCTTCCATATGCAAGTGTTTTTAATGTTTTGTGGCTAAAGGAGGGAAGAAAATCATACATGTATTCACCAACATTTAGTCAACATCGCGCTAATACAGTACCTACAAAAATATACCGTTAACATCAAGTATTTATATAGAACAGCATTTTTGATAACGGCTGTAACAAATGTTTTATGTAAACTTGACCTTTGGACATTGGCATCTGCTCACCGGTATTTTTCAGCAGTTTTATGTGGATGTTGTTTTCAATCTATCCACCATGCAGTGAAACACACTGATAACATTACAAACAAATTGCTGATTATGTATGCTGACTGACTCTTACTTATTCCCAGGAGGGTCTAATTTACATCAAGTAGTGATTGCTTCCTTCCTATCTAACCTTATAAGAAGTTAATTTTGCAGTAATTCAATTAAAAAGGACCATGAGATGGCAGTCATTGTTTTAATAGGTGTCCATGCGAAAGAAAAAGTGCTTACAAAATCCAGGAGGGTATGGCATAGGTTTGGTATCATTTCTGTTTGAACGAGCAACAAATCCTGCAGTTAAATAGCACAAATAGCTGACACCCAGAAGTATTTGCTTTTTGACATATTCACATATATCTAGCAGTAAGATATCCACGTGTATTGATAACTGTTATCTTCTAAAGGATACGTTAATCATCAACGAGGAGGATAATTATCAGTCCTGGGAATGAATGGATAATGTGTAAATTCTCCAGAGACTGAGTCACAGGACTTTATTTATTGGCACCCTGCCAGTGTACATGTTCCAGCCTAGATCTGTCTTTCCTCACTAGCTAGCTGTGCAGTGTCCTATGGACCCAGATACATGTGGTAACTCACTGGTTTTTAGCCTGCTACCGATGTGGTTCAGTCAGAAGTCAAAGGGCTTTGCAGAGGGATTGAAAGTTTCCGTTCTGGTACATTGTATCTCTGAAATTTTTTAGTTCTCAGGAACTGCTCTGATTGTAATGATTAGTCTCTACCGTACCAGATCTCTTTTTGGACTGAAAGATTATTGGCACTGGTCAAAATAAAGGGAATATTTTATCAGAGGACCTGGCCGGTCGACCGGTCATTGAAGTTGGGTTACAAATGGTATCATCAAGTCTATGGCTGGGAAAACTCCTCTAGCCAATTCTATGTCTAGGGGGTTCAGTCAATTCCTACTATTTAACACGCAAACGCACACAGAATCTATAGTATGAAAGAGACTATGAAAATGGTGACTGTTCTAGTGTATACAGTATATAGTAATGTATAAATAGCTTCTATACAATATACAATGTATAGGTGCCAGGGGAATATACATGACATTAATATTGTGTCTTTTTATAGAGCACACATTTGAGATTTTAAGCCCCATTATGTCATGGCTGTAAAATGTCCCCCCCAAAAAAGTCAATGTCAGATCACTTGACCCGGGGGAATTTTTAGGCCCTGTGCCTGTGGCACAAATGTCCAACTGTAGGCTAGTACAGGGTCAGCTTACTGTGATTTACACAGTTACATTGCACATGCTGGATTTGGGCATATGATACAATATACATGTATGGTTGTATGCTTACATGTTGTAGTTTTCTTTCAACATTTGCTGTCATATTCATTTTTGCTTGACAAATTTTCTTGTAATGGGTAATATAAAAGCGATTATGATTTATTTTAATGCTTCATGTAATCTAAAGATCTACATAGTGTCCTAATTTTATTTCAACTCTCAAGATTTGCTATCATATTCGTTTTTGCCTTACAAGTTTTCTTGTATTGGGTATTATTCATGTGATTATGATTTATTTCAAAGGTACACGTAACCTAAAGATTTCCATAACCTAAAGTATATTTCTAAACCACATATATATTTCAAAGGAAAACTCAACAGGAAGCCTAGTAGGAGGGAAGAAGAGGACATGGTATGTTCTACATTCCTATTCCAGCTATCCCCAATTGAACCTTTGACCCCAAGTCTAGACTAGATCCAAACTATACATAGCAGTGCTAGCAACTGCTGTGCCTAAATTGGAAGTGACATGAGTGCGCCCATGTTTCGCAGGGTATTCGATTTACACACAGTTAACAAAATATTGCTGGAAAATTGTAGTAAGGGATAATATGTCCGAGCAAATGTAGGGAAAAGAAATTTTGAAATGTTTTAGTGATTTAAGCCTGTTTTTCTGACAGCTGCATTTGGTCCCAGCACTCAGCACTGGGAAGTCAGGAAATATTAAAATTTGCCCTTTTGATATCTGATTAAATATTATGATAATGATAGATATTGTTGTTAGATTTTTGCGGGAAAATCATATTGATGTGATGCATAAGATCATACCATACATACACACACACACATAAAACAGAACCCTCTTTAGCTATAGAGCAAGGCCTTTTTATTCACATTGCATCATGACTTTGTTAAATATCTACATGTGATCATGACCTCTTCTAGTTTTAAGTGCATAAAAATCTGCTTTTAAAATCGTTAACAAAGTGAACCCTGTCAGACATGTTGTATTTTTATGTTGAAGCTAGACTAGAGCTGTACTTTTACATCTGTGAAATTGCTTTCCCATGGAATTTGTCCCAGTAACTCACACTCCTTTCCATAATGTCAATATTGACTTTGTCACCATAAACTACAAGAACTATAGTAGTGCAAGTATTTGTCACTATGTGGACATGAATATTCAGTTCCAACCAAATGTGACAGTGTACTTGAATGTATGGCTACAGTACTTAATATGGCTTTGCATGTGTACAATATCATATCCTCATAAACTATCACATTTGTACCAGCCATTGCACATTAAGTTTTGCAAACCATACTAATGTTCGAATGTACATGTAGTACAATACTTTGACATCCTTAATTCCTTCAATATTCATTCAATTTGGTCCTGATTTCCTATTGATACCTGACATCTATACTGTAAGCCTATGAGGGTAAATGGTTACTTTGTATAGTCTGTCTAGACTGTTTTGTGTGTCCTACTTCCAGGAGATTTGGGACACTGATTCTGTTTGTGAAATGCATTTTTTGACAAAGTACATTTGACCTGCAGTTACAAGGGGGGCAGACTAGACAAGTGTTGGACTGGGGAGTCCTGTTATGGCCTAGTTCTTGCATGTCCAATTGATTTGAGGGATGGGTGGGGGGCTGAGTAGACAGTAGCTGTAGTGTGTGACTGTATGTACTGTGAATCTTGAAATATCAGCGATGATTTTACAAAATGTATTTTCGTGGCCCCACTGAGCATATGTGTTTTTGTGCTACAGTATTGTTTCAAAGCAAACTATAAACACTGCAAAATCTCCTTTTTATTCCTACCTCAAAATAAATTAAATCCCCACAAAAATAAATGGATTTGCAGTAGAAAGTAAGTAAGGTTTCTTTGGTAAGTTCGGCTATATGAGGTCAAGTTCGGATAGCCAAGATATGGGGTAAAAATGCTATTCCTGTTTTGCAGTAGGAGACTCCAGTTTCAAGGCCAACTACATGCATATGTAGGACACCCAAATCATGTTGACCTTGACACTGGGAGAGTTAACAGATTGTGCTGTAGATAATCAAAGTCTTTTCACTGCTGCCTGTAGTATTCAGATGGATTATTTTGTTCCCCAAAAGAGAAAAATTACAGCATTTAAGCTTTTAAATGTGACAACCCTTTGTTAATAGATACATGATGTACAGTAGATCTAATGTTACAGCTTAGGTTCACTAATAACTAACACCTGTGAAATAAAACCAATGCAGTGCATCCAAGGACCCATCTTCCACCCTTCAACAACTAGCAGCGACAGCTCTAGTCCACCACCACACATCTCCCTGGGACTGACTCAGAAGCCAGAGATTCCTAGCTAATTTTGGCCAGTCTGGCCACACGGTTTCACTATGGGGTAAATGTGTTTGGGATTTCGGTGGAGTGGTCCTTGCATGTGGTAGACTAGACTGTGTAGTGACTGGCGGCGCATCTTTCTCTCTTGGGGACTTTAACCTTCTCCCTGCTGAAGAAGCCTTTTGGCATGGAATTTGTATTGGTTACAGGGTTAGGCAGCAGGGAGAGGGTTAAGGCACAGCATGCATGGCTTGCATGTTTTTCTTTGATCTACTACTACTAGAAGATAGATTGAACCAGTTCAAGGTGATGGTAAAGGGTTCCATAAGGCAAGGTGTATCTAGTATATAATGTCTCAAACTATCTCCATCTGTGACCTAAGGCATAACCATTTCTAAACACAGTAACTTAAAATGTCATTGTAAATGTCAATTACTTTTTAACACAAGTTAATTTATTGGGGTGTTCCAAAAATAATTCTGATCATGAGATTGAAAGCAATTGTAGAAAAGTTGCCTTCCTCCCCCTATTTGAATATTTTTGGAACAATCCAAATCCCCAAAAAATCATTAAAAAAATTACTTGATGATGCTTATCTATATTATAATTTAATGCTTGATCTTTCTTTTTAGCTGCAATATGCTATTTACGAGCTTGGCCATTTCAAGTGGTCCTAAAATGCTACTTACATGTAATTTATGTATGTACCACCTTAGTTGATGAGTTTACTTTGTTTGATATTCCAGACAAGAGGGGTCTAAAGACGAACAAGACTACCAGCAGGTCTTAACAGATGACGATGAGTTGGGCCAAGAGGCGGACGGAACGTTTGACTTGGACATAAAAAGAAGAACCACCATTCCTAACATCCTGCTAGCAGGGGCTACCACAGACAAACCAGATGGGGACGTCGGTACTGAAGACATGAACGGAGCGACTGCTGCAGAGAAAAGCGAGGAAGCTGTGCTGAGGCCGGACACCAAGAAAATTAGAGTCATGCCGTCGGGGGAAGAGAAAACCGCCACCAAGGATTCGGCAAAGAAGGAGGAAAAACATGTAAAGTACGCCGAGGTGGACTTACCCCCTAGTAGTGATAAAAAGGGTGACAAGGACGACGTAACTGAATACACCGACGTTATTCCACATGGAAGGACAGGGACAGGCAAAGAGGAGACGGAAAATGTAAAGGCAAGTGTGAATGGATCCTCGTACGAAAATGTAACACCCGTAGAAGACAGTACAGGACAGAAGAGTAAGGAAGAGGGGAGAAAAGGTTTAAGTTCAAATGCTGCTGAAAAAACGACTAAAGAGAACGGAGATTCCAAAGAGGACGCGGAAGAGGACGACAAAGTTAGTTACGAGGACGTAATTCCATCTGGTAGAGCCGGGGAAGAGTACGACGACGTTTTACCCACCGGAAAGTCCGCAGATCACAAGTCTGCTGAAGATGACACGAAAGAAAGGACTGGGGAAGATGAGCTGTACGAAAGTGAGTCGAAAAAACAAGCTACTTCGAAAGATGTAGAAAAAGCAGTATCAGTAGATCCTGCGAAAGGCAGTAGGAAAGTGTCAGACAATGATGAAGAAGGTGCAGCATTCTTTGATCCTTTAGAAGATTTTGGGGACGACGACGTCCCCGCTGCTGCAGCAGAGGATGCTGGGAACGGTAAGGCTGCCGCGGAACAAGGTAAAAGCCAAGGAGAAATTCCACCAAAGACAAAAGAAGAAGCAAATCAAGACCAAACAAATGAAAATCAGGAGAACGCAAGTCAGTCGCATGATGTAATCCAAGGTCAAAATCACGATCAGCATGACCCTAATCAGCAATATGATCCGACTTACTATGGCCAGTATGATGCGAATCAAGGGTATGATTATGGTTACTATAGTCAAGGCTTTTATGACGAGAACCAGCAGTACGATTACAGTCAGTACTACGGGACTGGTTATGAGGCTGATCAGGCACAGCATGGACAGGGGTATGACTACACTTACAATCAGCAGCACTGGCAGCAGGGACAGTATCCAGGTAAGGCAACAGGGAGTATTGTTTTGGGTGGCTGAGTGGTGGGTTTGTATGTGTGTGTGTGTCTTGGCTGTTAGGTTGACATCATGTGGGTTGGAGAAGATTGACATGGAGAATGACAGGAGGTCAAAAGGTTAGACACAGGAAATGGGATGAACTTGAGAGAAGGTTGACAGAATGGCAGGAGGTCAAAAGGTCAGGCACAGGAAAAGAGGTAAACTTGAAGGTCAAAAATACCCAAAGTACTTCCTGGAAGGCTGAAATCTCTCATTTCTTGTTTCCTTGAAGCACAGAGTCAAATTTCTCAACAATAGTGTTTCTGCCACTGTACTTTGCCTCTGGTTCTCTACCATAACTATCTAGGAATTAAAGCAGGTTGCAATTGGTTGGTTGGTTCTCCCACAAAGCTCTGGAGGGAAACCTCTTGCATTTGCTGGCAAATGCCAGTCCATTCATTCTTCCTTGAACCTGTTGTGCTGTGATAAGCTGCTGTTTGTCAGTAGCTGTGTGGGAGGAAGAGAATTTAAAGCATGATAAGTGATCAGAGGGACAAACCATAGCTAGAATAGGATGAAATACCAAGCTAATATAACAGGCAATTGGGTTAAAACTTAAATTAAAAAGAAATGCTTGCCCCTATTCTGCTACTCCAAAAATGTGACACTGTACAACTTAGCTTCAAATCTACAGAGAAGACCTTGAATGAGTTTACCACTGTGCGATGACCCGTTTTGACCCCTCCTGTCAGCATTATGTGTGATGTGTACAAAGAAAAGGTCAGATTTCCGTCTCTTCTTCAGAGTTTAAAGACTTGTTGACTGTACGTGCCACATGTCAGGCATAATGGCTGTACTTGTTTGCGATGTACTTGTTTTCCAGTGTTGACTCTCTTTCCAGGCAATTTCTCCTTGAATGTTTACTTTCTTTGTACCAGTAGTTACAAGTAGAACATACAGTACCTCATAAAACCTTGCATATTCATTGGGCATATGAGTGAAGTACATAGATCAGATCTATGTACCGTATGATATTGAGATCTTGGAAAAAACTGGCTGACACTGACAGACTACAATTTGATTGATGAAAAAAAATTATAATGCATAGCTGAGACTCATGATCTAACCATTGAAAATTAATGAATTAAGATGGTTCACATTTTATTCGTTCAGGAATTGCTCAAATCTGTCAGGAGGTTGGTAAAGAATATTTCATAGATGTGTGGCTATTTGTCTATATATCTTGACCGTCGGTCAAACCATCTTTAAAACTTGTTTGTCTCAAAGAAAGTTTTCAACCAATTTTTTTTTCTGACAGCCTACCAGTACGACCAAGGGTCAGGATGGGAACAGAACCAGACATATGAAGGTAAGAACTTGGTTAGAGAGACATAACACTAGTAGGTTACTTAGCCAGTGAATGTACATGTACAACTTAGCTGTTGAACAGAGCCTGTGGTATTACTAGATAGATCATACAGTATGTCAAGGAGGTTCAATCACACTCCTTGGTTATGTTGGTAGGATCTTTTAACCATTCCATTTACATACAAGCAAACAACTGCAATTTGTAAGAAGCTGCTAGGGGTCTAGCATTTCATCACTTTTTTCATACATTCAGCATTTTTTGGAGTGGGGTCATGTTAGGTCTTTGCTACCCTTGACAGAGATAGAGCTATGACAGTAGGTTCTGTGTTACACTTACAGTTGGCAGTTCCTCTTGTTGTCTAGTTTGTATGGTGAAAGTTCATGTGGGCCTTACCCTCCAGTAGGAGGTATATAACGGTCGGTCCCTAACCACTAGCAGCTGCACCACTGCTGAACCTCCCCCCCAAACTCCCTCCATGCTCCATTTGCAGAGGAGGCATCTGACAAGTCCTGTTGTGTCTGGTAACAGTAAACTCCCGCCCCTCATGTCAAGGTCTGCCTCAATATTCCTCCCACCTCACTTCAGACTACAAGGGGCTCCTTGTTCCCAGCCTGTGTGGGGAGGATAAGTACTTCTCCATAAGCATGACAAACAGTTGCCTCAGCTGTCAACAGACCTCTACAGTCTGTCAGGAGTTGGAGTAGCCAGTGGAGACTGAACAGTTTATGGGGCCCCGCATGCCCTTTTCCGTAGAGCGTAATCGGCCGTTTTAATTTTACGTAGAGCGTAGACAGACCGCTCTAATTCAACGTAGAGCGTAATCGGCGCATTTTCCGTAGAGCGTAATTTGCCGTTTAATTCTACGTAATGCGTTGTAGTGCCCCGGAATTTACCGTAGAACGTAATCGAGAGATTTCCTGAATTCAGCGTAATACGTAGCCGGCTCTCAAAATTTAGCGTAGAGCGTTGTCGGGACCCCCCCATGTGGGCCCCCGTTTATGGTTTAGAGGACAGACTTGTTGAGAAAATAAAATTAACAATGACCACAAAGTCATTACCTGTAGTTTTCCCAGCCGTAAGAATGTACATTGCGCTTACAAACTTGCAAACAGTAACTCCCTCAACACCAAAAATTTTTCTTGAACTTGAATTATATTTATTTCAATTCTCTTTTCCTTGGGAATTCTTTTTTTCTTGTACTACTTATAGTTTTCACAGTAAGTATGTTGTATTTACATGTACATGGGGGCCTGCATGCCCTTTTTCGTAAGGCGTAATCAGGCCTTTTTAGTCTCCGTAATCCGTAGGCAGTCGCCCCCAAAATCAACGTAATTCGTAATCAGTACATTAGCCGCAAAGCGTAAAGGCGTAATCAGCTCTGAGAATTTAACGTAATTCGTAATCGGCGGCAAAAATCTTGCGTAATTCGTAATCACTACCCCCCCATGCAGGCCCTCGTACATGTATAAACAGTTAAAGTGCTTTTTGACTACAAAAATCATCATAATGATAGTATTTTTCTTGAACTTGAAGATTATTTGAATTTTCTTTTCCTTGGGAATTCTTTTGTTTTCTTGCAGGAGTTCATAATTTTTATTGTAGATTTTTTTGTGATGGGTTATATTTTGTTGCACAAGTCATGTCTGCTGCAGAAAAAGGTCAGAGACAGGAAATGGGGTGAACTTGAAGGTCATGAAGACCCAAAATGCTTCCTGGAAGTCTAAAATTTCTGATTTCTTGTTAATTTTTTTGTCCATATTTTGCAGGTTTCGATCCGTCGCATACCCAGTCACAGGAGCCCCAACCAGTTAGTGATGACTCCTTCCCCCACCCCCTCCTAACCTCCCCCTGCCTCCCCCACCCCCTGACAGCACACTACCCCCACCCCCTGACAGCACACTACCCCCACCCCCTCCAGGTGAAGAGGAGGAGGGGGAGGTCTATGACGATGTCGCTGAGGGGGGAGCATCTTCAGCAGGTGGGTTTGTCTCTTACTCTTGTTATTCATTTGCCTATCTGTCCATCCATCCATCCATCAATTCATCCATCTATCCATCCATCCATCTATCTATCCATTTGTCCATTCATCCATCTATTTGTCCATCCACCAGTTTATTCAATTCATCATTCATTCATCCATCCATTCATTCACGCATGTATTCATTCCTAGAAGTCTTCTGTACAAGAAGCTGTATCTCCTAATGAATATTGTGATTATTAGTACTTGGGTATCTGAGCTGTGGGTTTGTGTATCTGTTTGTCCAGACAGAGCAGTTTGTTCAGACAGGGAAGTTTGACAGAATGACAGGAGGTCGTAGGTCTCAGAATCAGCATTGGAACTAGAGGTTGACATGGGGAAATTCAGGAAGCCGAGGATTGCATGTTTCCCAGAAGTCTAAAATCTCCTGTTTTCTTGTTTCAACTCTTCTCTCCCAGGAGTGTACTATGATGAAGAGGAGACCATTTATGAAGACGTACCAAAAGAGGGTGGGGACTCGGACTCTGGGTCCGGCTGGGGATCGGAAGAGTTCGAGGACTATTCCACCGACGACGAGAGAGTGATAAGCGGGAGCGGGAAGTACGAATCCGTCGAGCTTCCGAAAGAAGAGAAGGAGAAGGAAAAAGTTGGACGTAACCCAAGTTTTCATAAAAACGTAAGGAATTTCTGTCCTCTTTTTCAATTTCTTTAAAGGGTAATAAGGTCTTGTGCCTTCTTTGAAAGAGCTATGGTCTCAGACAAACCTTTAAACTTTTAACCCCAAGGACAGTTTTATGTCTTCTTAAGAATGCAACGCAGAGGTAAGATTACTAAGAATTAAGGAAATGAGTATGCAACATGTATTTAGAGAGATTATGGTACCTATCTGGCACACTAGAGTCCTGTTGGATGAGCATTTTGGGCCTGTTATTATTTCGTAATTAAACTAGAAAATTGGGTCACTTCTTACCAATTAAATCCTGTTTTTAAACTCTGACACCAAGTTATACTTTTCTTAACAAGTAGATGAACTTAGAAGCAGGAGTCTGGTGTTTTAATTTTTTCTACATATGTCAAAGAAAGAATTGGTTTCTATCCCTTGATAGTTGTAAGAATCAAGCAAATTTATTAGTTTTGAGATGAAGACTTCTTTGTTGGTGATGTGATTGTAAAGAGTTGAAGGTAATAATTAAAAAGACATCATCATTGCCTTGGCCCACGCTACAGTAATGAATTGTTTGAAAGCAGGGATAAGTCACTATTTGACAAGATAGTAGGTATATAGGACTAGTAATGAATAAATGTCTCATCCCAACAAGATAATACATGGACAGTCCCTAGAGGTGTGTGATCACAGGTGCCACAAGGGTGACTGTTAGAATGAGAGTCTAGTGATGCACCACACATGGGTTTCATGGAGACAGGTCTGTTCAAGTTTTGGAGGATGACATAGCTGCACCACTGTCAATATGGCAAAAGGGGGAGGGGAGGGGAAGATGACAGAAAAAATGGTAGGTAGACCCTCTCCAGTTGTGTTAATTTGCATATCCTGTTATGTTAATCTGTTTATTTTTCACATGGGTGGTGTTTTGGTACTGGTATAACAACGAAATTGTTCAAGTTTTAGTGCAGTCACACAAAACTCAAATGTTTTCAACTATTTCAGAGTTCTTACTTTAATTACACTACAAAGTGTCGTCGTTTCATACAAGAGTTTTTGTCCACACCAAAAAGATATCCAACTGTACATGTACTTAAGGCGAGAACTATTTTTCTGCAACGTTAACAAAATGTATCAGAAGGAGACCTACATGTAAAATCTATTCAAGTCTTTCGCTTTGTTGTCAATAATATGGATATACGTAAGTTACATTGTACTTTGGCAAACTGCCATGAAACAACAAGGAAACAACAAATATACAATGCCAGATACTGCTTTGTTTCCGCAAGCTTCTTTCAACCTGTTGTCTACAGATAAAGTAGAGCTTCTTTTCCTCATAATGACCCACCCGTGGTCCACATAGGAGGGTATTACATAGCTTTGTTGGCAGTGCAAATGACTGGGCGGTATGCTCACAGCGGCTACATGTAATTATACTGAGAAACCTGTTGAACAGGTAGGGGTGTTTTGCATAGCCTAGAAAACAACATGGCGGTATTTTAAAGTGTACCACGTCACCAACTTGTATACACTGTCGTGTACGTCTGTATGCGTTGGTTCAGGTATGTTGTTTTTAGTTTCAGGATGTATAAACTTTGTATTGCACCTCTTTTTTATCTGGGTTCAAAGCTATATGGAACGACTACTAGTATGTTGAAGACTTGTCATGATAATTATTTTTTATCTGATTGATTTTAGTTGCAGTGAGGTGGAATGCAGGGAGAAGGTTACTTGATTATAAAAGTAGCTCATATCTGCATACAATGTATATGCCTTTTACAAAAAAATACACTGATACAAAAGGTTTAATTTTTTTCAGTTTCAGAAAGTTTGGTTGCATTGTCTGTTTACATGTACACAAAGTAGTGCTGGCATACAATGTGTTATTAACTGTTAATGTTGTGTTCTTGTTTATCCATTTTTTGTCTGTATTGTTGTTGTTTTTCCCAGTTTGAGCAGATCCGGTCTCGGCTGAGTGAGGACGTACAACAGTTCAAGGTCGCCAAGAAGGAGTTTCGTAAAGCCTACAGCAGCGGGGTCGCACATTTGAAGGTTAGATTACTGTTGCTTCCACAAAATATTTGATTCCAGAAATAATGCAGGACACTACTTGTTGTGGTGCCGAATAGCTGAGTGGCTAGGCTACCGGACATGAGACCGAGAGGTCGTGGGTTCGATTCCTGGCATTCCTAGCTAGATATTGCGTCCTTGGGAAGGGCACTTTACACGACTTTTTCTCAGTCCGCCCAGGTGTAAAATAGGTACCTGACTTCGGCTGGGGAGGTAAAGGGAGGGATGGGCTCTGCCTTCCGATACCGTGCCCTAGACACAGTGGATTAACAACCCAAGTTGTCCCTACGGCCTCAAAAAGGCTATGGGACTACCTACGTACTGAGGAACAAATGTTTCATTGGGAAAGGGGGCCAGACTGTTCTGCAAAAAAGCAATACCAGGCTGGATATGTTTACAGATATCTAGGTTCTGTGCTACCAGTACGTTTTGGTGTAGAGTGATCACACAATCATGATTATTTTTGCTTGCTTTAACTTTGACTTTAAAAACTGTATCACATCGTCGTCATATTGCACATTTGTTAACCTTGCATGCTATCATTTCACACACACTACCTGCACTGCACCCAGGGGACTGGGAGGTGGAAGTTACCTATGCCAACTGCACATGAGGTACACACTGTCTGCAGTGACCACATAACCCCTATCTGCATAGACTCAGATCCCACTCTAGACTTTGTTACAGTGCACTTGATCGTAAACCTGTAGTCAATGGTTTACATTGATAAGTGCACTGTACTCAAACGTAACACTGTCTCCCTCAGACACTTTTTCACTGCAGTGAAGGTTTGTGACTTTCTATCTGTATCCAGTTATATCAAAACCTACATCTTGATACAAAGCTATTTTGAATTTTTTAGATGTGTATTCTGACTTGTCAAAAACTGTCCTCGCTACAACTAAAATGGTATTACTCATTTTTGGACTTGAATTTTACACATAAGTTCTTCCTTGGAGTTGTGCAGCATTTGGTACATCTAAAGTGTACATGCCTTGTTTCCAATCTCAAGAAAAGTGTTGTTTTCTAGGACACCAAAAAGTCCTTCAAGAGGAAAGCGAAGGAGAAGATGAAGGAAGTCCGACACTCGATGCTGAAAGAGGATGAGGGAGGAGATGGAGGTGAGTGGCAGTAACAATGATCTTCTAAAGATAGTCCTCTAGATTTGTATCATACCAAGATAACATTGCGTACATTACGTCTTCGTTCCCATCCAAGAGAGGTCTTGATAGCTAGCCAAGGTTAAATTTACAGAATGTGCAAAGGCGCCGTGTAAAGCTGGTGTGTTACGCCAAGGGGCGGCTTTACCGGCTATACAGATACAGATGCATGTACAGTAATTGTATATTGTAAATGGTGAAATGTGCATGGTCGTTTTATTTTCGGGGTTGTCTTGGTGTTTTCTTAATGCAAAATCATAACCCTGCGACTATGTGTTATGTGTTTTCTATTGTACTGTAGAAGTGACCTTCAAATACTGCAAATACAGTACTCTATTCAAACAGTCATTGTACTAACTCCTAATATCTGTTGTTTTGTTTTCCTCCCCACAGAAGAAGATGACACGTTTATTGAGGTGAATATCTCAGGTACGAAGCACCCCCCTCCCACCCTCCCTGAGGAGCCAGAGGGCCTGAGTCATCAGCAGATCGTGCGCAGGCACATCCTGGCATCCATGCTGGACAGTGAGATGTCCTACATCAACTCTCTCCATAGACTCATACAGGTCAGTAAGGCACCCAGAAAAGTAGACCTTTTCACAGATAAATTGTAAAGGTGAGCAATCTAGCTGGAACGGTTAGCAAGGTGAGCAAGCTAACTGGAAAGGTGAGCAAGCTAGCTGGAAATATATTTCGGCAAAAACACATCTCTAGTTGATGTTTATCCATATTTTCATAGGTTAAGATGAATATTTAGGAATCCAGAAGATTACCACAAAATTCACCAACATGCAATGTAGGTCCTGAAAGCAATTGGAAAATGCTGTTGTTTGAAAATGTCATCGTGTTTACAAATACATTAACTGAGCCTTAAAGTACTGTAGTAGCAACATTAGTACAACATGTTTGCCCAGAAGCTGGTGTGTTACGTCTAAGGGCAGTTATACCGGCTATACAGATACAGATACAGATACAGAGTAGATACCTGACTGTGTATATTATAGGTGATATCAGCTTGATACTTCAACACATGACATGTCTTTTTGACAATACTGTAACATAAATGATTCTCACAAAAGCTCGTTTGTGTTGGTAGATGTACGAGAAACCCCTGACAGACGTCGACCCACCGATTGTCGAGAAACGTAAGGTCCGCACGATATTCTACAAGGTCCGAGAGATCCTGCAGTGCCACACCATGTTCCAGATCGCGCTGTCCGGAAGGGTCGCGGAGTGGGACCAGAGCGAAAAGATCGGCGACGTCTTCGTAGCCTCAGTAAGTCCATGATCTGTTTCCAGTCCTTATTTACATATCTGTTTTTTATTTTCATTCCCCCTTTTTTAATTTGGAATTGTGAGTCATTGAAGTTTTTTCCAGCCATTACTTGTGAAGTATTTATTTGTTCATCGGCATAATCAGTAAACTCAGTTACTCACTATCCAGTATAACATCTGTTGTTCCCCGTCAACGGGGGTTGGACGTGCTTGCACATTGATGCTGAGGCTTGCTGGCAGCCCGCTATTTGCCTCTGTCCTGTGGGGTAGAAATCCTTCCTTATGTAAACTGCCTCCTAAAAACGTATCACACTAGCTTGCATATAAAGTACAAGCTACATGAGACTGATTGTAAATGTTACTTAATATTAAGATTAGTTCTCTTATGTCCTTAATTCCAGTTTTCCAAGTCGATGGTGTTGGACGTCTACAGTGCTTATGTGAACAACTTCAGCACAGCCATGGAGACAGTTAAGAAAGCCTGCGCTACCAAACCTGCTTTCTTGGAATTCCTTAAGGTACAAGTTGATGACCTACATGTAATACCTTTTAAATATGCAGTCCCCATTAGTAAGATGTTGGTAAATTGGCGCTTTTGTTCAAAAGAGATTTGGTGGACCAGAAGGATTTCATAATGATTGTGATTGATTTTCTTACGTTCAAATTAAAGTTATGTATTCAGTAGTTGTACAAAAGATTGGCCAAATCTGTTTAGGCACAGGTCAGGGCCTAAATTTTTAGGTACACAGCTCTAGATTCTGCATATTGTATACTAACTTAAGCATCTCTGTGTTCTAATTCCCAGGCTCGCCAGGCCAGCAGTGGGGACAGGCTCAGTCTGTATGGACTGATGCTGAAACCTGTACAGAGATTTCCACAGTTCATTCTTCTGCTACAAGTGTGTATGCATTGTTTAGTTTTTGTATTTTAGGGATAAACTGGTTTAGGATAACTGCTAGTAAGAGCACTTATGAAATACCTTCAGTGTTTTGTGTAAAATGCATGTGCTTTTCTGTGCCCCTCCTTTTTTGGCAATGCTGAAGGGGTGGAGCCAATGGTGTCTTATTGTGGAGTTTTTCATTTCAGGACATGTTAAAGAACACCCCCAAGGGGCATCCGGACAGGCTGTCCCTGCAGTTAGCCCTCACGCAGCTAGAGACCCTCGCTGAGAAGCTGAATGAGCATAAGAGGGAGACCGAGACCAAGTACGAGGTCAAGCAAATCTCCAGGAACATGAATGTCAAGTTCGCTACAAAGGTCAGATTATGACCTCTGTGTGTACGGAGGTTTTGTTTTCGGCATGTCTGTGTGTTTGCTTGTGTTTCCACATGTTAGACATGTCCTGGACACTGACAGGAAGTTAGGTGAAAGGTTCCAGAAAAGGTTATCTCGATTCCTGTCTTCAGTTTTCTACTATATGCATGTCTGTTGCCTGTAGGGAGCCAGTGTATGGCAAAATGCATACCTTTAGACAGAATCAGTGAGAAATTTGCTGAAATATTCATGGAAGTATAAGATCTAGATCTTCAATTTCTTGTTTGAATTTTCTGAAAGAGAGTCTAACTTGAATCTTTATCTGTTTTTCTTTCAGACCCCAACAGGAGCTCGCTACATGGTCAGACAAGACGACATGGTCCAAACAGTAAGTCAACTGACACACCCTTTTCAAACTCGACCATAGGTTGAGTTTGACTCAGTGGTGCAGGTATTAAGGTGTACAGAAACAATGAGAGATGTTCACAGCCTGGCTAAGTGAACTCAACAATTTGAAAGAAAACTTTCAACTCATCAGCAGGCTTAGGAAATTGTCCCCCCCCCCCATACTTGTAAACTGTTTTCAAGTCTGTGTTTGTTTACATTTCCTCTTGCAATATTGTCAGCAACAAGCCCGTAACAACAAAACAAAACCTGGTGTTCCATGTAGAAGTCTTTTAACATTTAATGCTGAAATCTCATACAGATACAAGATGTCTTTCTTGGTTAGTCGCAGTTTAACATACTGAATTAAAAACCAATGTACCAACAAATTTTATGCTTGGCAGTCGACTTGCAAATTATCTTAAAATATTATGGTAAAATGGTAAACTTGTTCTTATTAGAAAAGCACTTCTAGAAAGATTTTTTTTACCCAATCTGTTTACAAAATCTATTTGCAGTTCAAGTATGTGTGCCATGACCGCGACCCCGCGAGTCCTTACAGTGGGTTTTCCTCTTTAAAGGTGTACAACGAGAGAGGAGAGGTCCAGAAGACCAAGTCACGCCGTCTCTTCATGATGAACGACATGCTCGTGTGTGCCACTGTCCTACCAAGGTACGGATGTGTACATTGTATCTCGGGTGTATTGATATGTTTCCTACCAAATGTAAGGGGCATAATCTACTGATACATCTGTATCTGTATTTGTATAGCCGGTATAACCGCCCTTCGGCGTAACACACCAGCTTCCCAGGCACGCGGCGCGGCAGCAGCTGGCTACATTACACCGAACGACCTGTTACACCTAACCTTTGAACGTCTAACTCTAGACATTGTTTAAAGCTTAAACATGGCACTATTATGCTTAGATGTTGGACCTTTCAAACTTCTTCACAAAGCTAACAAACTTGAAAACGATCCTAAGCTGCGCCAATCCATATGCTGGCTTTATATACAAAATTTAATGTAGATGTGTGTGGATTTTCATTTGCTGCTAACTGTTACCACCTATGAACTGAAATAATAGCGCTGGTTTCTGAACAGTTTTTAGTATGATCATTACTTCCTAAGTTCTGAGTGGTAAAATTTGCCTGGTGCAGGTAATTTTCAGTGTTACCTGCACCAGTGCAGGTATGTAGAAAAAAGGATTTGGAGCCCTGAATATACATGTACATGTGTATTATGTACATGTATTATATAATAATTCCTTTCTCCCTAGATCTGACAGCAGTGCTCGGGTGACAGCTGGGCCCCGCTACAAGATGAAGTGGAGCTCCCCGCTGTCCAAGGTCAAAGTGGAAGAGGGCGACATCCAGACCCTCCAGCAGGTTGCCATGGCAACGGCAGCTGGCGGCAAGAGCCCCCGACCGCCTTCCGTCAGCGGGGCAAAACCAGGTCAGTCTAGATGTTCGAATGTTGATATTTTCATCAGCTTTTAATTGTGAATGTCAGGGTAGAGACTTCGATCTGGTAAAATCAGCAATCCTACCGGTAAAGATAAGACTCCAATCTCGTAAAATCGGTGATCCTATGGGTAGAGATCCTGATCGGAGTTTTTGTCAACAGACTCCAATCAGGATGCTGTTAATGTGTTAGGGTGGTTTCCCATTTACAAATCCTAAAGTGACATGAAGTTGAAAAGTTCTGACTGACAAACCAGGTTTATGAACTCTATAAAAAGTCTATTAAAAAACAGCTGCTGAGTACAAATGTTTGTAATCATCTTTATCTAGTATAGTTGGAGGAATTTAGTATTGCCATTAATGATTAAAAAACAAGCAGTTGAAAGGTTTCACTTAATTTAACCTTAAGATTTAAAAGATCTTCCGTTTCATCATTCTTTGAATGCAGTTTAACTACTCAGAATAAACATACTGTAGCTGTAGTTTGGGACTTCAAACATTTTTAGTATCATCATAAACTGTAACACTCTTCAGAACTGATGCCTTGTCTTGATCTGTCTTCTTCTTCTGTCTCCATGTCCATGTACACATGTGTCATGCATAGTTCCTTTCCAGATTTTCCACACTCTCCTTTGGCTAAAGCTTCTATCATTCCCATTGTGGTATGTACAAGGCCTTTCCTCCTTGGGCTGTTCCATTTTGAAATCATGGGGGCATTCTGGAAGTCTTTTGACCCAGACGCTACCAACTTTTGGTGTAGTCCAGTTCCTAAGCTCCCCCCTCTAATTCTAACCCTCAGACTGGTAGAATCAATGCTACCCTCCTCCATTTTAGTTTGACACCCCCTGTTGTCTTGATTATCATTGTCCCCATTAAAAATTCCTGATTGTCCCCCAATTGATTGAAATGGAACAGCCCTAAATGCTTTTGAATCTGTTTCTTCCATTTCTCTCTTGAGTCATTGGATTCTTTTCTCGCCTTCTTCCATCTTATTTGTCTTTTCTCTGCTCAAACTGGCTTGAACTAACCATTTTTACTCTGTGCAAAATATATGACATATTCACACTCTACTTATTCATGCCCCCTTGTGACATTCACTGGTACTGCATATTCCCTCTGTCAAACTGCAAACTTGCAACTTGGCTTGTTCTTTAACAAAAAAATTGCATATCTTTTCGTCATGCAAAATGCTGGCCGTAGTTTACTACCAAGTATCTTTCCCTCAACTTTTAACCCTCTTTCGATTCGTCTGTGGTCATGTGACCAGTTCCCATCATTCTTTGGTGTCTCTTTGTGTGTCCCTTCTGCTGTCCCTCGTTTTGTGCGTTCCGCTTCTGTGCATGCCTCGTACCACCTCGCTAATCTTCCTGGCTCTCATTCCGCTCCTCTTCCTAACCGTTTCCGAACAGTCGAGCGTAAAGCTGCAGGAGAAAGGGCGCAATGCTAGCATCAAACGGAGCGTGAGCGCGCCCGATATGGGCATTATGGGAAAGTGGAGGGAAAGACGACGGTGGAAAAATTCCCGAGAAAGGGGTTGTAGCATTCCAGGTTGGTTTGGGACTTCTTAGCGTAACTAATTACAACCCCATAAAATCTATTAGTGCACCCTCTGAGCTAGCAGAACTTAATTAGATACAAACTTGAGCTGCCTCTAGCTTTCTCTGCATCTTGTCTCATTGCATTTTCACCTCTTTAATTAAATTAGTGTTGATGCTAGACATAAAGAAATTTCAGTCCAGACCTGTAACTGTGACATTATGTTAAAACTCTTGAGTGTGTTGTCATGCCTTTGCTACAAGAGAGGGACGTTTTTAGAATGTCTTCAATTTTGATGGACATGCTTGTACTTAAGTCATGAGTTAAATAAGACCATGCATTAAGCTACATGTAAGCTGTTACGGTTATAACAATATCTGAAGGTACCGGTATCTGCATAAAAAAGAAACAATCATTATAATATCAAATCAGCCATGTACTTACAAACAATTTACTTGTACAGTATAAATTACATTCAAGATGCATTTGAATGAACTCTGTTTCTTTTGAATTTCGAAAACCATGTTAACTTAAGACTAGTGTACTTTATGCAATAAACTTATTAAGATGATAAAGGTTATGTTAAAGGGTACATATTGAGTTTGTCAAAATAATACATCTTACACTTTACTTTAGATTAAGAGATACAATGTGTATATTGTAGTTTCTTTTAATCGTACTGTTCAAGTAAAAAAGAAAAAGGACAGTCACGTACAATTGTTATTGTCCAACTTCTTTTTGAGGTTTCTCACGAAAGTGCGCCTGTTTTTCAGACGCGATGTACGGCGGCCCGGTACACCTGTACAAGGAACGCGACGACTTACTCTACGACCTGAACCTGGTTGGTCAGATTCAGAAATTGGTGGCGCAGTTCAGGGGTACCTATCATGTAGGTTAAACTGCCCTCCTTCCCTTGTGCTTTGTAGACATAAATATACCCTGCTAGTAACAACATATAGTCAAACCTGCCCAAGAAGACCACTTGGGACTGGACCAAGTCTTCTTGGACAGGTGGCCTTCTTGGGCCGGTTGTTTAATAAAGCTTGCACAAACGGGAAAAAAAATTGGGAACATGAAAAAGTGGTTGTTATGACCTGGCTTGAAGAGGTGGCTGCTTAGGCAAGTTTGACTATTGTTACACCTTGTTTTGTTTTCCTTTTGCTTTGCTTTGCTTTGCTTTGGGATTAATTTTGATTAGAGTACTTTATTTTTACATGACTGTATTCTTTAATTTTGTCAAGTATACATTAATTTTTTTCCTGTAGTTCATGGAAAATTTCAATGTTGTGTCTTTCTTTTTTCTTGCACTGTGCAACTTTCCTATACTGGAGAGGAGGACACAGAAAGTTGTGATTATGCAAAAGCCCTTTCCCTCGTTATAACGGACATTTCAGAAAACCCACCCTTTTTGTTTTCAGACCCCTTCTACTCATACACAGCAACATGGCAGTGAACCAGGGGTTTGTGGTTATGTGTTTTTCACCTTTGAGTAGATAGTAGGGCTGACGAGAGCTGAAGAAATACACATGGAAATGATGTTGTCTCAATGCTGTAGTCTAGTTGTGTGTGCACATGATTAATAATTGATTGTTCTCATGAATATAACGTGTATGCTGTTATGCTTGTTTTTGACAGTAGCAAACTGTATTTGTTAATGTACCCGGTATTTAACAATGCCTTCTTTTTGGTGGATGGGACATAAATGTTCATAATATTACAAGATACTTTTTGAAAATGAAATACAATAAGTTGAACACAGAAATGGCTTGAACAGTTAAGCTTGCTTGCTAATTTTGCACTGATTGCTTTTGCTTTGTACACATTTCACAGTTTCACAACTCTAGATATTTGCTACATCCATATTTTAGCCTGCAATAACCAGGAAGTATAGCTTCCATGCTGCAGAGAAGATTAAACTGAAGATGACACAATTGCCAGAAGATGCTCTCACACTGCCAGACCTGCACACTATGCCTGCATTCCCATTTCTTCATTTTGCCAGCATCAATAGATACAACTGTATGCTGTACTTGCAAGCACGGAATGGAGTGTCCAGATACCTCTTGCTCTATGACATAGTTAGAATCTCATCGACAAGATATTATATTTTGTCAAATTTTAAAACAGGACTTGTTTCTCCTAGCCTCTCAAGCTGTCTGGCTTGTTTTTTGTTTGACTCTACAGACATTTAACGTTAATGCGGTAGAGGACTGGTCCAACACCTTACAGAAACTCATCAAACAAAAGGACAAACAGATCAAGCAGGCCGATCTGTGCAGAATACTGCTGTCACTGCCCTTCAAGTAAGTCCTGATTTCACCGCTTTTTAGTTTAAGAACTTGTGGAAAGTTTCCTTGAGTTGTTCTTATCCTGTCCAACTTGGTACATCGTTTTGTTGCTTGTGAAGTGATGTTAAGGGTGTATGCTGACTTTGTATTTTGTGTTGAACTTCTTATACAACATTTTGTGATTTGTGGAATGTAGCAGCATTTTTCCTTGTAAAAACTGGATTTTGCCAACTGAAGAGGAAACCAAAATTAAGGTGTTTCTATTGTGCTGCAGCTTTTGCAGTTATAAGATTTACTTGTCTAATCTTCAAGACATCAGAAACAAGTCGACATAGTGCAGATTCTACAAGAACTGTAGCAAAATGTGAAGAACACTGACAAGGAAAGTTTCAAATTATGTGGACAAAGTTTTGGTCTGCCCTGTCTCTTACCACCAGTTATGAATACGCCTTGCCTTTTCTCTCTCTGCTCTTTCCTCCTCTTCATGCTTGTCTATCTTGGATGGCAGATGGAGCAGAACTAGGTGTGGTTTATTTTACATCTCCTACATGTATGCTCTGCCACTATGCTTAAATTTGTGTGACCAACAATACTGTAAAATTCTTGAAACTTTCATGGTGGTTTTATGTTTGCAGTGGAAACCATTTCCAATACAGATTTTCACTCTGTGCCCTCTGTAAACTTTGAACACAGGGAGTGCCTCTTTTTTCCCCTACAGCAATATATAGACAGTCTGTCCGAAATTGAATGAATTTATGATAAAACAAAACCTGTACCTTGCAACTTTTACTGTGATTAATATACATTGATTACTTGACATTATGTATACATCTCTGTAGAGTTAGTACTATCATCATGTGTCATTTATTGTGATGTCAAATTTGTCTGTGTCTCTCACAGGAATGGCATCATCTACAATGAGTTCAACACCTACACCCCACGGCTGAAATATGCATGGACCACCTCACTAGACATGGCCAGACTTGCACTAGGTATCTGTGTGTAGAACATGCATATGTGTAGTACCTCTGTCATTACCATGTGTAGCAAAAGCACCTACATGTATGATGACTGTACGCATGTGTAATTTGCATGATTGTACATTGTGTGGTCATTATGTTTTTTGTGTGTTAGTAGCAATGAGAAAATGGGGGTATTGACAAAGATAAATGTCTTGTCAAGCAGGAAACTTTGGCATTATGAATTAAAATATTCTAAACACGCAGACACACAAACACACATATACACACATACAAGGAACTTTTTAAGCCAATTCTCAGAGTAAATTTTGTAGTTGAAAACTAACTGTCATAGATTTACATGATCAAAATGATTTCCCATCTCACAAACTTTCTAACAGTTGTAATGGCTGATATGGTTAACGCTATTATTCCCAACAGAACCAATCAACAACCCTGGCTGGTTTCTCCCAGAGGATGATGGGAAGATGAACAATGCCTACCGCCCTCTGCTGCAGAAAGTCATGCCAGTCTTCATGAACAAACACATCAGCATGAAGGTAAAGAAATCTGATTCTTATGTCACCTTTTATCCAGAAGTTCTTCAACAATAAGCCGCTTCCGGGTTTGATCTGTGCATATGCAAGCTCAAAGGTGAATGCCCCTAACTTCTTGTCTGGACCATTCTTGATACCATGACCCACAATGCATCACACTGTGCATGGCAGTTCAAAGCATGAATCAGCTTATTTATATTTTTTTTATTATGATAATATAAGAATTTAGCTATATTACCAAACACGCATTCTTACATTTTCTAAATCTGAATTGCTTAACTAGTATATCGTAATACATTAATTTTACAACTGTTACAATTGCATGAGATATAAATTGCATGACCAATTTTGTCCAGTACATTGCATGAGCGAGCATGTGATCTTCTGTCACTGTCCATCTATAGGTTGCTCGAAAACACAAGCTCCCTTTGCCAGCCAGCCAGGTATGGCACTGGTTGTTTTAACCACCGTCTGTGTGCCAGCTTATAATTACACCTCCTCTCATCTGCTAACATTTGCATTTTGTGTATTCTTTAAGTTGCAATAACCATATTTCATGGTATACATTCACTAATTTAGTACATTGTATACCATATGCATTGCCATGTCTTTTGCTTAACTGCAGGTTACATTATATAGTTATTTTTGTTCCTTAAGTTTGCTTCACATTCCTTACTTTTTGTATTTGATCACAAACCATAATTTCAACAGATTGTTAAGTTTGATTTGCGTTACTTTCAATGTGGTTCCAAACTTATTGACCTGTGTGTGCATTATATTGCTTTGGCTGTTGTGATGCAGAATATAGGAGTTGATTGTTTGATAACTTATCTTATACACTGTCTTTTATAACATTTAGCTGCAATCATAAAATAGTCACAGGACTGGTATAACATTACATGCACACTAATTACACCTTCCTTAGCACTTAGCATTGAGATTTCAGTCGACTGTACAGTCAGGTATCATTATTTCAACATTCAACTAGCTCAGGTACAGGCACAGGTCCGGACCTGTATGTAAACCCCTGTACCTGTACCTAAAATTTAGGTACATTATTTTTATAGCATTATATACTGTGCAGAAAATGTGTTGTACCAAGTTTAAGCTGTTCCCACTTCTCACCACTCTGTCCTGTTGCAGGTGTCGTGTGCGATCCACAACCCCATCGTGTCGGAGCAGGAGGAGGAGGACCTGCTGGAGGACGGGTACGACAGTTTCACCAGCGTGGCCTGGGGGTACGTCTGGGTCTGCAGCGGAGAGCACTCCCTGGGACAGATCACCATCATGTCCTTCCAGGTAGGACTCCCTCACTCACTATCTGGTTTAGTGTCTGTTGTTCCCCGTCTTTCCAGGGTTAGACGTGCTTGCACACTGCTGCTGAGGCTTGATGGCAGCCTGCCATTTGCCTCTATCCTGTGGGTTGATGTTACGTACTAGGTTAAGGTGGTGGAAATTCTCCCTCACCTTGTCAATCCATCTCTTCCTTGGTTGACCTCGTGGGTTTTCGCCTTCCATATCCAGCACAAGAACTGCATTTTTAAAAATTAAAGCAGATTCTGAAGTAAAGAAATACAACTGTTGTAGCTCTAACTGTGTGACATTTTGTGCAAGGTTTTGTTTAGTATCTGAAGCTGATACTTTTTCTCTATTTGTTGCAAGAAAGTAGCTCATAGATTTTTAATGGACATATCCAAAAATGTGATGTTCATTTGTTGCCTTTCACAGCCTCCAACTCCGCGTGTGATCGAGAGCTTCAACGTGTCGGAGTCCTGCATCATCAGTATAGAGATGGTGCCGGGGAGTGACGAGGAGAACTGGGAACAAGCCGTCAGGGAAGGGAGGGAGAAGAAGAAGAACTTTGCCCTGCCAACCATGTGGCTCGGCACAGAAAACGGGAGGTTGGTAGACTGATGTGTGAAGCTCTGAATGGTCAAGTAGTACGAGCAATAACTGTTTTTGTTTACATCACTTATTGGTAAGCATGTACAAATTTTTGGTAGATATAATCAAATTATTGGCAGGCAAATCACCCAATTATCACACGCTTTTTGCCTAGCGATCACTACATGTACTGTAGCTGTGACATCATGGTGATCACTCGAATTGGGGGTGACACCAAAACCAAATTGTAGAGAAGTGTAGGCTGGTTGCTTCTAGCTTTGAGCTAGTTTTCAGCAAATATTTTATGAAGATTAAGAGTTAACAGGTGGCTTTATTGGGGCTTTATACGGCTGCATTTTCTTGGTGACGGACCTAGAGGGGTTAGACTCACTGTGACTGTAATACTGGTGAATGTTAACGGTGTTAGCTGCAAAGTATTAATTAATGATTTAGGCTTGGTACTACTACTTGGTACATCATGGAGCTCTTGAAATGTAACAATCTTTGGAAGTTGTGGTTCAAGATTCTGAAGTACTGTCAGAATTTTTTAAATCAACTGATAACTTGCTACATTTGTGACCTGTATTGTCGTTGTAGACTTCTTGAATGTGTAATTATAACACAAAGCTATAATCTGTTTAATTAATAACAGTCAAAATTTTCTAAAATAATCAGGATAGCAGATTATGTGCATTTTAAGGTTTCTGCTTTCTTACGTTAATCAATGCTTGACTGTATTGATGTAACATTAATTTAGCACCATTAAAATCATTCCTGTTTAGTGTAGAAAATAAAAAGCTCAATGTGACTAAGACATTTCTAAAACATTGAATACAGGTGTAATGTAGGTTGTACGTTGTAACATATTCCAGTAGCGCAATGTGCAGCTGTAGTCTTAAGTTAGGGATGTGTTTCATAATAATACTGAATCATGTTATGACCACATTGTTGTGTTCTACCTAATACAGACGTGTTACGATTGACGTGTATACTCATGTACAAGTCATGTATGTTATGTGACTGGGTTCTGTCCACCTTTAAGTCTGCAGCATTTCTATCCATTCATCTATTAACACTTCTAAAGCCAAGGGAACACATATGCTCGGATAGGCTCCCTTTTGAGATATCCTTAATTGCTCCTTTAACATTCTTGCTGTGGTGTCTTGTCACTAATGCACTGGAAGGGTATAGTGGTGAAGATTTTGTTGTTTTGGGTTTCACATTTAATCAGCACAGTTGTCCCCATGCACTGTGAGTTTTTGGACTTGTTTTGTAGCCATTCGTTCATTTTGCATGGTGTTTTGTTGATATGTGGCTCTATGTTTATAGGTTGCATGTGATTTGGGCCTGCCCACCTCCACCAAGGTAATACTAATAAGTGCTTTTCCATAATTTCCTCTTTTTTCTCTTTCTCCTTCTTTTCTTTTCTGCTATGCTTTTGTGTTTAATTCTCGCTGTGGTTTGTAGTAAGATGGTGCAAGCTTTTTTTAAAGTTTACATTGAATTTTCACGGATAATTTCCTATTCCACAGTTCCATCACTGACAGAGACATTCAGACAACTAGAAATTTGAAATAATCTGACCAACAGTATAAAATGGAAAGTTTAACCGATATGTATAATGTACATTTTTGACAAATGGAAACAAAATCCTTGAAATATCAATATCTTTTTAAAGTAGACAATTTGTATATGATTCAAACTTAAAATCATTTACCGCTTTCATTTAAAAGTATACTTGGGTAATACATTATTAAAGCATCTTTTTCGATATGCCTTGCCCTTCCTTTTCACCACATTTTGTAAAATTGAAATGTCCTCCAAATTTTGGTACCTGAGCCAAAACTCGAAATGGCATGAAAAGTTCAGGAAAAAAATCCAAATAGGTAGGGAAACTGCTGCAGGTAGTCCAGTCTGCAGAGGGAATGGAAAGAAATGTTGCCAGACTTTGTTTCATTTCACCAAACCAAACTTTTTTATGTCAAGACATTGACATGTTTGTTCACACTTTCTTCACTAGCATTCTGGAAGTGCCTCTTACTAAGAAACGGAGGAGGTAACGTTTAATAATATACCCTTGTGTGTGCTGTGTGTGCCACTAACTCATCCAACCTTCCCTCAGTTTCTGTGCTAACAACTCTGTAAGATGTGACGTGCCGTTATACAGCAGGGGTTTTGCCAGGTTCAAAGACCTCGCAAAAGCCTGCAGACTGTTTTCAACGTGTGAACCTTTATTGTCACGATCATCATCATTCTCCAGTGTTGTTTGTGTCCTACTAGTACATGCTAGTTGTCACTCAACAATGTTGTGCATATGTACTGAATGTAGAAAGATGTGTTCAAACGTCTTTTCTTGTACAATTGTAAACCATGTCTAAGCTTATATTATTGCTGACTATCAAAACACATACAGGGCTTGAGTTTTTAAAAGGTTGACAACACTGGCAGACCAAAAATCACTCAAGTATAACATAACAAACTTTCAAAGATACAATAGACAGGTCACTTGTACTGTAGTCTTCCATAATTTTCAATACAGTCCAAAGTATTGTGCACTATACATGTACAGTCATACATGTAGTAGTCTAAGATTGGGCACACAAAGATTGTAGCCCATTCTTTTTCAAATTTTAGCAAGCACAGACTGAACTCTAATTTTTCTTTTTCTTTAACATGAGGGCAGTGTAGCATAGAGTCAAGGCTGTCCAACCAGACAATAAAGCCAGCGGCCAAAAGGCCTGAATATGCAAATGTTCATCAATAAGACATTGCCTGATGACTGGTCACTGTCTAGACCATTGAAGCCCAAACATCGCAGATCAGTAGCCTCTACCAGGCTTCAGAGGCAGCTGGAATGTAGACAGAAAACATACCAGAGGTGTTTGCACCGAAACTTTTAGCAGACTAACGGTCCTTTAGCAGACTAACTCCCCTGGCATGTTACCTGTCCATTTGGCCAATTTCTACTCTTTCCAGCCACCTCTGAAGCCTGGTAGAGGCTAGCAAACCTGATCAAACTGTAGCTAGCTGCTAAGCTACACACAAGTGTCTCAGACTAAAATTAGCAATTCTGTACCTGATGTTTCTCCTCTGTGTGTCCCATCTAGCCTGCATATCTACAGCACCACCCAGTCGGCGAAGAAACAGAACCTCTTGACGTTCACCGCGCCGGGAAATCGCCCTATCCTCGCCATCAAGTACTGCAACAAGAGAGTGTTCTCTGCACTGGATGATGGGAAGGTCGTCATTTTAAGAAGACTCGAAGGTGAGAAAAAAGAGATTTTAACCAGATTTGACAGATGATTTTGGCTAATGTATTATTCTCTTCTTTGATATTATTTGTCAGATGTACATGTACAACAGTGGCCACCACCTACCGGTACATACATGTATATGCTTGTTGAATGCTAGGAACAACCTGGTGGTGCAAATAAGAAGTTGCCCTTCTTTTAAAAATAAACTCATTCAAAGGCTGAGAATACAGTTGCAAATGTCATCAAACTGCCAGGAAATTTTCCAAAATTTGTTATCATTGTATCACATGCGAGCTGATTTTTCGATTGTTGCCAAGTCTGTTCCTACTGGTAGTGTGAGCTGCACTTGCCAATGATTTGGATCCCAACTAATGAAAGCTAACAGCAGTTTGTCTCCCATTTCCCCAGATGGCACGTGGAAGGTAAAAGAACCCAAGATCTGCCAGCTGGACGACAACAAACCTGTGACCTCCCTCTTCCCGTTTGAGAACAAGATCTGGTGTGCCTGTGGGAACAGAGTGCACATCATTGATGCGGAGACGGAGCAAATACAGGTTACAACAACAATCTAGCTCTTTTTGCATTCTGATAATTAAATACAACATGTACATGACTGTGTTTGTGTTTGTTTTATATCGGTCAACAGTCAAACAATGGCAGTTGTTAATCAACTCAGTTAATTTAAGTAGCTAAACTTCTCTGTATTTCTTTATTGATGATGTACCCAATACAAATTTGGTGGTTGAACTAAATCAACTTTCATCATTTCCATGTAGTAGTCATGACTCTAGTAACCTTTTAATAGCAGTCTGTTATCTTTCTAAGATATGAGGACTAAAAAAAGCTTTGCAAACAAATTAAGAAATATGGAAACCTTCCTTTTCCACCACACTTACATCATGTACAAGTTGTTTTTAAGGAATTGACTACCAAAAGTACACTGTAACTCTTTTTCTTACATCACATTACAGAAGATTACAATCCAGTGGTGATTTGGTTTATAATTGATTTGCATCTATCCCTATACCAGGCTATGTCATTTAAGTAAGAAACATGTTGAAATAAGTTCATTTTTTGTAAAAGTGTCTTCCTGTACATGTACTTGCAGACGAGTTTTGAGGTGAGCAGTGACGTGTCTGCAGAGCACATTGTGGTGTCTGGAGTGGGCGTGTGGGTCTCACTACAGAACAAGTCCGCCATCCGCCTGTACCACACAGAGACTCTGGAACACCTACAGGACATCAACGTCGCCTCCACTATCCACAGGATGTTAGATGGTAGGGAGAAAGTTTCTTATATGTAACCCACGAAGGAAACAATAATCTAACAGAGAGTTGATATATGTACATTTTTGTAATTATTCAGCTGCATGTATTTTGACATAAAGCATATTGGACAAAATTGGCTGGAAAAAGAATTCGACTTTATTCCTATACAAATGTTGTTTACATTTGGGATATGTCAATAAAATCCATGTACAAGTTAAGAATTGTTAATGCATAATAGTTCTTCATACTAGTTGTTTGGGAGTGTTTTGAAAAGGGTTTCTGTATTTCAAATTTGCAAGATCTCTTTTGGTTTTCCAAAATTTTGTCCATCTAAATTTTACGACCCAGAGTAGAGCTGTTGACAAGATGAAAGATTTACATTTAGCATATCTTAGTCTAGAATTAACTGTACATTGTGATACTCTGCTTAATTGCTAATTCTTTTTCCTCTATACAATACTAGTATCTTTAAATTACTGTTACCTTTTGCATTTCTTAATGGAAAGCTTTGTTGTGTTCCATTCTACAGAGCTGGACCCAAAAGTTCAGGAGCTGCTCTGTGACCAGCCCATCCATGTAACACTACTGGAGGCCAGCAAAGGCTGCCTGTGGGTGGGCACCAACCTGGGTGTAGTAGTGAGCCTCCCCCTGCCCAGACTAGGGGGAGTTCCACTCATCACAGGGAGGGGAATGGTTGCTTACCATGCCCACAATGGACCCGTGCGCTTCATCACTGTTATTAAGACAAAGACCCACACCATCAAGAGTAAGACTAAGGAACGAAGACCAAGTGAAGGTAAGAATCACATACTAAATTCTTTTTCAAGTTCATTTCTGTATATAAACACTAAACCTGCACCAAAACGTTATGGCTTTTCATGCCCTTGTGGTATGTTTAGTATGATACCTTGGCTTTTGAGCTTTAGCATTTGGTTTCCTTTTATTAACAAATTGTATGTAAGTTGATGAGTCTTTAGGTTAGTAAATTAAGTATGGCCAAAAGAGTTGATTACATCTTCTGGATGCCATTTAAAAAAAGCTTTACTCTGTTTTTTTTTTTTACAAAGCATCTTCTGCATCGGGATCTGAACCCCCTACCCCACCAATCGGCAAGAAGCGTGGCATGGCGGCAGAACTGAGGGAGGCAGTGGCTGGAAGTATTAAGGAGAAACGCAGCAGCAATGTCAGCTCTGGATCGGACGAGTCTGACATGGTCAAGACCTTGTACTCTCATCTTACTATGGTGAGTTGGGCTTTTAAAAATCTTTTTAAGTTTTCTAATGTAATTGGCTTACTGGCATAATGGCCTAGGGGCCTAATGGTCTGATATATTAGTGTTCACCTTCCATTTGGAAAGAGAGTACTTATGAGAAGGAGTATGGTTGTTGAACACACTCCACTACCAGCCGACTAGCCCCCTAATGTAGTGGCCTGTGTGGCCCTAGGGCTATAGAAACAGAGATGGGCACTGCCCCTATACTTTGAATGGTGTAGGAAGAATTTTAATTTAGCTTGCAAGTTGGCTTGTGCAACACATTCATCTGTGACAGGTCCTGTTTTTCAATGGCTGTACTGCTTGACTGGGGTACTGTAGACTTAACATGATACAAACTATGATACATGGACGATACAAAATGTAGTCAGTTCTTTTATATCAGGTGTATTCATATTTATAGTTCTTTTTCAATGGCTTTCTTTGGATATCTTTTACTATCACATATATGGAGTCTACATAACAATAACTTTCCACCATCAGTATGGAGTATCTGAAATTGCCTTGAATTATATATTCATTTCTATACAAATACTCAAGAAACCCAGGACTACTACTCTTGTAAGGTACTATGAAGAGTTAGCTAACACCACCCCACCCCTCTGTCTCAGTCTGTGTCTCACCATCAGTCTATTGTGGGAAGCAGTAACCAGGTCACCAACCCAAGGGTGAGTCCTCTTCCCAGGTCCCTAACTCTGTGCCCCATACTATAGCCTAACACAAGACTAAGTATAGTCTTCTACCTCATAGACGTTGGCCCTAGACCTGTCCATAGTCATAGAGTTGTTTTGCTGACTCCCCTAGCTTTGTGTGGAAGTACTGCAGTTTGAGACTAAGGTGTGCAGTTAGTGTTGTGCTTTCTGTTAAACATAGCACATCTAGATGTGCTTAGTAAGGCATGGCCAAGTTGTTGTGGTTGTGAGCTTTTTTCTTGATGATTGAATGCTGTGCACATTAGGTTGATTAGTTTACAGCGTATTTTGTAGGTAGGTTGGTTGGTACTCTGTTACAGTAACAGTATTCTAGACTGACTAGCCATTGATGTTCAGTGCTACTTTCAGTTAGTGTTCACATGTACATGTATGATCCTTGTTCTTTTGAGAGACACATGTTTTGTATACTAGTAGAATGTCAAGCAGCAGAATTCCCCATACCATATTGATATGTGGTAACAATAACAGTTGTACGTCTTGCTTTCTGGCCTAGAGAATTAATCTTTTCTCTAGGTGGTAGCTTTTCTGGTGCCAAATTTATATTGATTATCATGGACTTGGTTGTAGTCAGCATGGAGAAGAGGTAAGTTTGGGGACTGTGTTGCAGTTGCTGTGAAAAAAAATTGACTACTCAGATCACTGAGTTCCTCGTTGTATTGAATACTTACATGTATTCACACATTCTCACTTCATTTGCATTGGTCCATACATGTAGCAACCTCAATAATGGCATGCAACAGTTCCCAGGGTGTTAAAAATTTGAATTCATTACAATCAGAGTATCCGTTGGTCTATCTAAAATGGATACTAGAAAAAGGTTTCGTGTTTTGCTGAAATTACACTGTAGATCCTAAATAAGATTTATGTTTTTCTCACTTAAAGTGTGGCTTAAGTGGTGGAATGTGATTATTTACCTTAAAAATAATGTGATTATTTACCTTGGAATCACTGTCTGTGTTTTCGGTATAATCATGTTTTGGTAACATTTCTGTGTACAACAGGACCGGTCCTGTACCCCAGAGATGATGAGACAGTACTCCGAGGACAGTACAGCAGAGGTGCTGGCGCCCCCCTCCCCAGCCCCAGCTGCCCCCGGCTACCCCAACCTGTCCAGAACCGACGATGCCAAGAGTGACAGCAGCAGCGAGCACGGCGCGACCGCCACAGAGAAGAAAAAGGACGAAGAGGAAAGAACGGCGACAGTGAAGAACATCACAATGATGGTAGTGAGTGGAGGGGAGGGACACTGTTACCTGTATGATGCAGACACTGCCATGCAACAGAGGAAGAACAAAGAGTCCATGGTGATGGTATGGCAGTGCAAAATGTAGTTGTGGGATGCTTTGCTTGAAGGCATCCAATGCAATTTCAGGATGGCAATACAAAAAATATTCTGGGTAAGGAAATCTGTCTGACATTGACATTTACTGCCACTTCTTAGCACATTTTTATCATCATTTTATGCTTGAAGCATTTGAAACATCCCAAAAACAAATACATGAGGAGTCCCTTTATTTTTGGGTACCACCAATAAATAGCTAGAACCAGCCTATGATATGAAACAAGCAACCATCTTCCATCAGTGACATTACATTTTTGCCTCACAGATATCAGTATGCAGTATTACTACATTAAAAAAATGACCAGAAAATTGACTTTGAAAATCCAGTTTTACTGCCCTGAAATCGCCTTGGGTGCCTTTAATCTCTTGAAGGCGAGCTTCCTATTGCAGTGGTATGAGGGTTGTTATAGAGTGACTCTGCGGCATTGCTTAGAATTTAATGTATCGTGTTTGTAATTCTACCGTACTACAAAAGCATCTATTTTCACCTTTGACGTGCAGATTTTGTAGTAAGTTTTGTGGTATGTGTAACCAACATGAACTACTAGTATAATTGATTGTTATGTCAAAAAAAGACAAATACAAAATGCTTTGTATTGAATTGAGGTGTAAGTCTACATAGCGTAGCTTGTCAGAAGACCTTCTTTACAAGAAAACAAAATCAAAGAAAGGAGATTAAACTGAGATGATTTTGATGTTGCAAAAGCAGTAGACATTCCAGATGCAAAGTGCACTGGTTTACTAGTTCTCGATGAGGTGCCCTGAACAATATTAACCTTCGGCCTGCTAAGGTAGCCAGTTGGCACCAAATTTGTATTGGGTATGGGGTTAGACAGCAGGGAGAAGGTTAAGTCACTTTTTGCCTAGTAATGATCACATTTGACCCACCAATGACCTGTGACCCACATATAGGCAAAGATGTTTTCCAACTAGAGAATTATGAATATGAAATATTAATAAGTATGATTCTTATCAATGCCTCATGTAAGATTGAAGCTCATGCTATTGTCATCAAGTATTTATTTATCAGTATCATTTCTATCACCACTACTGATTGTATAAAAGTCATATAGTTTAGTTGCTTAGACTTCATGCAATGATACTAGTTACCTTTTACCTACATGTAGTAGACCAGAATTTACTTAGTGAAAAAAATTAAGCTTCTTGTTGCACTCTTAATACACTGCTTTGAATTCTTTTTTGTAATACCACGTAGATTATTTGTGGAAATAGGACCGGTGCTTGATGCTACATGTGTATTATACTTTTTTTACACTGCAAGTTGCTGTGGAATTTTTTAAGCCCACCTTATTGATGCTTTCAAGTTGCAAATGTATGTGCCTGCATGCACTGTAAGGTTTTTGAAGCCATATTTTCATTTGATCACTGTATTGTCACAATTTTGTTATAGGAAGACTGCATTGACCAAGACGAGTTAAAAAAGAAAACTAAAACTAGGAATATTTGGTTCTTTTTGTGTACATGTAGATGTATTTGCTCAAAATATAGACTTGTCACAACTCTGTGTAGACATTTGGCTGGCTCAAATGTACTTTATTATGGTAATGTAATTGAAGCATTATTTCTGCAAGTGTTGGTTATTTTATGTTTCAGTCTGGTGTTTTGCTTTCTTTGATAAAATAGTAACGATGTCGGTAGATGTTTCAAATTTTGTAGAGTGAATTTTTTTTGAGGCCGAAGACCCCAAATGACGTAGATATTATCTATTTTGCATAATTTGTGTTTGCTTCAGAAAAAAAATGATGTGTAACAATTGCTGAATTTAGCTGTTTGTGTTGGTTGTTTAATGTCTGTGTACACACTATTAAAACTCTTCTTTGTTTTCATGTACACTTGGTTGATGATCCACCAATACCACTTTTGAGAATAAAGCTAATCTAGGCTAATCAGCTATGGGTATGTTGATCTGTGCAAACTGTTTTTTACCACTGTCTATAGTCTGCCACTGCCTGTGATACAGTAGAACAATATCTGGAGATATAGATTGGGAAATATCTCAACTGTGTCCATTGTTATACTACAACTGTAGATGGGAAAGTCTACTCTTTTTTGTAGCACCTCTTGTTAATACTTAAGAGGTAAAAGAATAGACTAGGAGGTGGAAGGTAGCCTCAATAAATATGAAAGCAATGGCAGGAGAAAGTAGATACAAATTTTAAATAATGCAGAAGAAAATGGAAACATATACACATAGACTGGTTAGCAGGAAGATAATTGCTTTTGAGAGTTTCACGCATCTCACACTTGAATTGTAAAAGGATGGGCTAGTAGGAGGTGGAAGTTAGCTCCCATGAATATTCAAGAAAAATGACAGGAGAGAGTACATAGAAATTTTAAAAGACGGAAAACAGAAGAGAAACATATATATATAAACTGTTTAGTAGGAAAATAATTGCATTGTCAGTTTCACACATCTCTTCCTCCCCATGTTCCCTTTAGTACATGTAGTTCTATCCCTATCGTAGTAAGTTTCTCAGTCTTTCGATGATCACTACGTGTATAATCAAATGTTAATGTGGTGCTAGCACTTTGTAGGAAATTGTCTACTGTATTTTCATACCTACATGTACATTATAGCAAGCAATGTTGAAAGGTATGTAATGTTATTCCCCAAAACAAAGTAAAAAGGTGAAAGATTCAAACTACATGTAGTATTGCAGTCTATATGGAAAAATACAAGGGATATTCACTGTGTATGGCACTTGCTTCTGTAGTGAAAAAAGGAAGTTAAAGATTTCATGTGTGTTCATCATCCAAAATTTGGAGTTTTTGAGCATTGTCATTCTCTGTGTAGAATGGTTAGTTTTTTCTATGACAAGGTACAATAAATGGCTGTTTTTCTAGAAATTCTAGTGTGATTATGTGTCTTTCTGATATTGATTAATGTGTGCTTAACTACTCAAGAAGTACTGAAAGTTTGAAGAACTATGTAGTGTGTTTGTTGCAGCAGTTGGAAAAGCATGGTAGGTGACCAATACACTCACTGTGTGTGTGGATGGTGTTCAGCACCAAGGACAGGTACTACATATGTATGTGTGTTTGCTACAGTCAACCAGACTAACAACACAGGCTGAAAGACAGTAAAATTTAGCCTAATAGGGAGAATGATTTGCCAGGGGAGATTGGTCACCGTGTTACTCTTACCACGGCTCGCTCTCGGGACCAATTTTCCATCCTATTTTGGCCGAATTTTACGGTAACAGTGTTAACCCCTTTTAGGAAGGCATGCTGGAGGCTAGTTTGCCTGTACTGTGTGTGTGGATGGTGTTCAGCAACAGTGATAGGTGGGTTGCATGTGAGTGTGCATGCATGGATGGTGTACTAAAAATATACTTTCGTTTTCCTTTCACTCAATGATTTGTTTGGTTTGATATCCAGTTCAAACTCAAACCTAGCCTACGACGGAAACAGGCGACGGAAAGAACTTTGACGAAGTTCAGGCAGCCCTGGGTAAGAGAGTCCCGCCCTTTCCGTTCAACTTTGACCCCACCCTCTCGTGCCCAGAACAGGATCCGCCATTTTGAGAATTTTTTCGCAACTTCGGGAAGTTTGTCTGCAACTGGCCATTGGATCTTCTGCGTTTGCCAATTTCTGCACCTCTAGGAGCAACATATTTAGGTAAATCTACGTTACGACATTAGTTTAGATCAGACAGAATGAAGTTTCCATGGTAAATTCAGGTAAATTAATAGGGCGTTGCTCTGTTTGGTTACTGCTGGACGCAAGATAAGAATGGGGGAGGGGGGCGTTTGAGGAAGTGAGCCGCATTATTCTGAAAAAAGACATTCTTTGGAATGCAAGAAACCCCTGCCCATATGAATATGAAATCATATCAACGAATCCTTTGTTTTGCAGGGGTCTCTTGTAAAGATCGGCAATGTTTTTGTTTATCTCATGTGATCTGCCTTTTAATAGTACTGCACGCGTGTGTGAGAGCTAACGTTACATATTATTATCGTAACAAGCTGACTATGTTACTGTTAGTTCTAAGGGTGAAAGGTACACAAGTTAGGAGGGATGGGCTTGTACAAAATTTTATGTAGTTGCGCTAGCAGAGTTCCCCTTCCCCTACAAATTATGCTGACATAACTTGTATGTGTCTATCGATCAATCAATCAAACTGTGTCACTGTTGTTTATTTAGCGTTACTGTTTTAACTTTCCACAGTAATGGAAACTGCTGCTAGCAGTGCCAACAAGGAGAGTCCACAGTACCAGTGCTCACACTGTGACTACAGGACCACCAGGAAGTGTAGCCTGGACAGGCACCAGAAAACCCACTCAGGGAACAAAACCTTCAGGTGCAAACACTGCGACTATTCCACCAACAGTGAGCAGTACTTGAAAGTACACGTGTTGAAACACACTGGAGCCGGGAGAAGGTACCTCTGTGATGAGTGTGGGTTTACTACAGCATCCAAGTCTCAGTTTACAACACACTGTAGAACTCATGCAGGGGATAAAGCCTTCAAGTGTGACAAGTGCGATTTCTCAGCATCCCACAAGGGCCACCTAGACGGACATACACAGAGATGCCACAGCGAAACAAGCAAGGGAGTCCTCAAATGCGACAGTTGTAAGTATCGTACAAAAGTAAGGGACAGCCTTCTCCAGCATGTGAAGCAACACCACCCAGAAAAAGACATCAGGAATGGCAGTGTAGTGTGTGATGACCACATGGTTCCTCAACAAAACCTTGATGCTCATATGAAGACGGACTCAAACGAGAAACCTTCAGAAAGTAAATCGAATGGTTTGGAACAAGAATGTCATTCAAGCAGAAAAAGGAGCATCAGTGTTGCAGAGGAGGAGGATGCTAAAGGTGCCGATTCTGACGTATCAAACACCACTAGGAGGTCGTTGCGTAAACGCACTGCAACTGACCAGCATGTTCCTGATTCGCACGCAGAGTTCCGCTGTAAAGACTGCGGTTACGTCGCTGTAAACAAGTCCTGCCTCACCCGCCACATGAGGACTCACACGGGAGAGAGGCCATTTAAGTGTTCCCTTTGTAACTACGCCACAACTCAGAGCTGCCACCTAGACAGACACATGGACTGGCATGCTGGGAAGGTAAAGAAGCCCTTTGCGTGCAAGACTTGTAAATACAGGGCGTACAGTCGGTCCACACTAGAGGAACACGAAAGAATCCATTCCGGTGAAAAACCTTTCAAGTGTGAACAGTGCGACTTTGTAACAGCCCACAAAAAGTGCCTCAGAACTCACATGTCCAAACACACAAAAGGAGAAGAGCTCCAGTGTGTCCAGTGTAGTTACATAGCTCCTAGTGGATATGCGCTGTATGTGCACGCCATGAAACATGCAGAGGACAAACCCTGTGTGTGCAGTCACTGCGGCTATAAAACATCCTCAAAGGGTCTACTCAAACAACACATAGCTACCTGCAAGGGGACTGATCAAACACACAAAAACAATGTAGAGAGCTCATGCAACAGCTCCTCAGTTAGCACTGTGAGTTCAGAAGTGCAGCAAGAAGAGACAGTGAGCAGTTTAAGTCAAACTACCGACACAGAACCACAGCAAACACAGGACAAGTTAGGCCAGGACTCTAACAATACAGAAGAACAAGTCAGGAAAGAATTCAAACCTGTTGCAGCCAATTGTGAAGACTTGATAAGTTCCAATATAGCAAACGAAATTGTGCCTTTTGTTAGTCAGGAAAGTAACAACGTTGAAAGAGAAGACAGAAACAGTCCAGGCAAAGACTTTGACTTTACTACCATCAAACTCGATCAAGAAACGCGCCCTCCCTGCAAGATGCAAACAAAACCCAGATGTGAGCTTGTGAGAAATGTAGCTACAGATACTACAATGGAAAACAAGGAAGCTGTAGTAGAGCCAGCCAGTATAGTTGGCATCGTTGAAGACACTGGAGACACAAGTCAAGAGCCTGTCAAGAATGAACAGATAGTTTGTAGCCTGGAGAATGATGTAGACAATGTACTGCCACTGCCACAAGATGATCTAAGTGCAGATCGTGAGTCTTTGGCACTGAATCAGTCAGAAAGTTCTCAGGGTTCAACTTCAAGTGCAGAAGTGAGTGTGAGAGAAGAAGAAGAATGTGATTGTGATGGCACTGGATCTCAGCAAAGTCAAGTGACAAGTACAGACAAGGGCCTAGGTAGGTGACTTACTTGAGACCTGATAGAATGCAAAAATACAAACGAAAACTTTTAAGTTATAGGATAAGGTATTTTTCATTCTGATCTGTCAGCTTTTTTGTAACCTTTTGCTGTGTTTTACATCCGTGCAGTGCTAAACTGAAACGTAACGGTAAGATTATGATAATGTCAGTTGCACATGTGTGTATCCCTATATTTTTGAATGCCATAATTCTCCACACACTTTTCATTTTCTGATGTTGGATATTAAGTTTTGTTTCCGTAACACTGCATTGTATCATTCCACAGGAAACGGTCAGCCTGCAGAGACAGAGACATTCAGATTCCAGTGCACCGCCTGTGTCTACAAGACCAGCCATGAGAAGGCCTGGGACCTTCACCTGCAGGTGCATCCCTCGGGGGACTGCCACAGGTGTGTATTTTTTTAAATCTCTGCTTATCATCTACGGACTCTGTTTACTTGTATCTATAATTAGACATCTCAGTTCAATGAATGTTCACTCTGTACATCCACCTAGTATCTAATTTACTTTTGTGTTCAGTTTTGGTTGATTATATGTCAATCTGTACCTCTGTTCTCTTGATTTATGTACCATTTATTTTGTATTTGCTAATGGTTTCTTATATTATAAGCCCACATGCAAGACACATTAATAAAGCTTCATTCATTCCTTTGTTCATTCATTCATTCATTCCTTCAGGTGCAACACCTGCGACTTCTGCACGAGTAGCGACTTCGCTCTGCACGAGCACAAAATCCAACACCACACTTCTTCCACCACCCTTTCCTGCAGCCACTGCAAGTACAAAACCAAGCAGAAGGTTCAGCTGGAACGACACACGCGTCGCCATAGCAACGCGAAGCCATTTAAATGCGATCAGTGCGATTTCGCCACTGTGTACGAGCAGTCCCTCAAGCTGCACGTGGCAACGCATGGCGACGAGAAACCGTTCGCGTGTCCGGAGTGCGACTTCAAGGCCAAGTATAAACCACAGTTGGCCCGCCACGTGATGTCCCATTCCGACAAGTTGGGGAACGTCGATCATCTTCTTGGCGTGAAGGTCTTCTTGTGCGAGGAGTGTGGCTTCTGTGCTTTCAACAGTACTTCCTTTAAGAGGCACGTGAGGTCCCACACGGGAGAGAGACCGTTCAAATGCGAGCTGTGTGACTTTTCCACCGCTCAGAAGGGCCACCTGAAACGCCACATGAGCTGGCACAACGGCACGCTGAAAAAGAAACATGCGTGCACCCTGTGTTCTTTTAGGTCAGAAAGCCGCACATGCCTAACCACTCACATGAACATCCACACCGGGGCAAAGCCCTTCAAATGCCACCTGTGTGACTTTGCGTCCGCTCACAAGCGAAGCTTAGAACAGCACCTTGCCCGCCACAAAGGCATCAAACGTTTTACGTGTGACACCTGTGGATTTCAGACTGCAGAAAGCTCACAGATGACACTACACAAGAGGAAACACCTCCCCAACAAACAGCTGCATTGTGATCAATGTAAATACTCTACTGTCTGGCCAAACAACTTCAAGACCCACATGTTGAAACACAAGGGCATACACAAGCACAGGTGTCACCTATGCAACTTTAAGTCAACCGACAAGACTGAGCTTGCTGCCCATCGTGATACCGTTCACAAGGAGAAACCCTTTAAGTGCACTTTTTGTGACTTTGCCACTGGCTATAAGAAGAGCCTGACTCTCCACCTTATGACGCACACGGGGGAGAAACCCTACGCCTGCGACATGTGTGAGTACAGGTCCTTACTCAAGTGCAGCATGGTCGAACACAAGAGGAGGCACGTGGGGGACAAGCCCTTCGCTTGTGACCTCTGCCCTTACAAGTCTGTCAAAAGGAGTGCCTTGACCAGGCATATGAAGAAGCACACGGGTGAGAAACCCTACCAGTGCGACCAGTGTGGTTTCCGGGCTTCCCAAAAGGAGACCATCAACCGCCACTTGGAGAGGCACATCCGGGAGAAACTCTTCCAGTGCTGTAAGTGTGGACTCAAGACAGGAACGGCCAGCAAGCTGAAGAAGCACCAAGAGGTTTGTCAACAGTACCTCCAGGTGCCGGTAGGACGTGTACATGTGCCGTTGTTCAACCCTGACGATGTGCTACAGCAAGCACTGGCACGTGCTTCTCCTGAACTGGAGCCTAGTCACAACGTTAATGGCATACAGGTTAACACAGTCCAAGCTGAGGATATACTGCAGTCAACAGTACTCAATCTTAGCACGCAGACTGAAGAAGCAACTTCACATTCTGTAGGTATAGAAGGAGGGGTAACAAACGTCATCCTCGACTCAAATGGGGAGACAACAAGTAGTGGAATGTCATCAGAAACGAATACCGTTCTAACCAATGACAGTCAAAAACAGCTCAGCCCAACTGTTGGTAGTACTGTGGAAGTGACCAATGAAATCCCAAGTTCTAGTGTGGTAACAACCAATGAAATGGACAGCACAGGTGTGGTGCCAACCAATGGCAGTGCGGAAACAAGTGGGGCAACCAATGAAATCACCAGTACAACTGTGGACACAGCCAATGAGATGGCTAGCACAGGTGTGGAACTGGCCAATGGCAGCGCAGGATCAACTGAAGGACTGATAACCACCATTTCAATTCCCAACGCAATACAGCTTACCGGACAAGATGGAGAGATCATCCTTATCGAACCGGGGGTGTTCGAAAACGGCGGATTTCTTGGAACAAGTGGAATGCAGATCCGCGTAACTCCTGAACAGATCCTACAACTTCTGGAACGGAACACCCTCCAGGACAGTGAAAGTGCTGAACAGTCAGAAACGCAGACAAAAGAAACTCAGTAACTACACAAAATCACAGAAACATTCCCACACCAGCTAGCATAAAAACTACTTTGTTGGTTTGTCGAAATTATAGACATAAAGCTTTCAAGAAACACTTACCACATGCTCACATACAAACTTTTGTAAAATATATAGCGGCACTCATTTGTATAGCCATTGAAACAAATATAGCATGTACATGGCACATATTGAGAATCAAAGCTAATAAAGTTGAGTCTGTTAAGTTTTGTAATGCAAAGCAAAAATTCGCAAAAAAAATGCTGCAGAGTTAATGATTAAGAAATATTGTTAACAAGACCAAGGAAGCCTTGTAGTCATATGTATATTCTTTTAGTTGCTGTTATTTTAAGAGTTCTAAACTTACTGTAACTACTAGTGCTTAACTCAGGTCTATTTTGTACTTTCTGATAAGATTGTCTTGTTGTTAGTAACAAAACCAAACATTCAACAGTTGCTACCACCAACGCAACTGTATGTGTGTGACTAAAGATGTACAAACATACAAAATTACATGAAAGTAGCCTTAAGGCTTAATATATATTTATGTGTTTTTTTTTTTGTTTTTTTTGTAAATGCATAGAAATCAGTATCAAAGAGTGTTGAAGTGGCCCAAATTTGTTGCAGACAACAGGAGATGTGAGTTTGATAAAGCCATTCTTTTTTTAATGTAAAACAAACATACAGTGTACGTTGTTCTGGATCATATGTGTGATGATTTAGGTAGTTTTGTTTTAGTGAAAGCTCAATCTCTGGACATAAGTTTTATAAAAGTGTTGTACATACTATGTCACACAATGAAAAGATGTAGACTTGGTGGAGGATCTCTAGATGGAGACAGGCAAGTCATTTATTGAAGAAAAAGTAGGTGAAATTTTATATGTAAATGGTCAAATGTATTTCAAACATTGAAAAGAACAAAGGTAGTTAATAAGCATACAGTATACAAACTTTAAGATGTTCTGATGATTGTTTGAGTTCAAATACATGTTTGTTGTTTAAGCATGCCCAGATTGCTATGCCCTCTGTGCTTGAAAATTTCTTTTGTTTATGGTCTGGGCCTCAGGCCACACTTATTAAATGTCTTGGTTCACATACATTGTAGTTGCTGTTTCATTGTTTTGTGTGTGTGTGTGTTTGTTGTGTGTTGTATATCCGTAAGTAATTTCCTTGATATAACCAAGTATGGGAAGTCTTCTTCAAGGCTGACAGACTCAATAACAAGGTAAATGACTAGTCCTTATAATGCTACCTCCTTGATAAGGGCAAGGAGCTTGCGCAGAGTCACGTTTTTAAAACAATGAGAACTTCGATAAGTACTGGTATACATAAGCTATTGTCCGCACATCCCTTTTTAATGCTCAATAGCTATGAAAGTACTGCAACCTGACGTAGAAACAGCATTTAATGCACAAATACAGGTTCAAAACCCCCTTTGGTAATCACCTAACAAACTGGCATGGGTTGGCAAGGTGAACGTTGAGAACTCCTGCACTTTGTGTACATGTCGCTAGATGTCAGCCGTGCACGGTCAGACGTCCCCACGGGACCGTTTGGTAGCAGCGGCCCGACGGGTTTCCGCCGCCCCGTCAGGAGTGCCTTTTGTCCCGCCCGACCTTTGGACGATTCGCGCCGTGATCCCTGCAGTTTACTTCCGGTCGTGGCATTCTTGGAAGGCCAGTCAGCGCGTTCTAATGCAAATATCGCCGCTCCGACTCTTTCTCTAACATCGCAGGAAACTCAAGAAGGCCGGGAACCGAGCCAAGGAAAGTTCACAACCCGGGAAGTTTTGTAGGTGGAGTGGGCAGTCGGGAGGCATGTTCAGCGCGGGCGGCGTTGTTGTCTGAAGATCGCGAGAAAACATTTCAAGAAATGGACAAGCTGCAAGGTGGGTTGAGTCGAGCAAATGTTTATTTTCCTGTGTGGTGCGATTCAGAGCTGTTAGAGAATGTTTGCTGGGCTTTTTTACGGGTGAAGTGACGGGAAAACGGTCGGGTTGGGGCCGGGGTTGTCGCCGAGACAAAGAGAAAATGATTAACGGGTCACCCTGTGTAAGCGAACCGCCCCTCTTATCACCATGCACCGATAAACGTTTACTTCATTCCCCCACTGTAACTTTATATCTCTTCTTTCATCTTTAAACACATGTACTTCTGAATAGTTTCTATAAATTATGAATTCCGTCAGTGCAGCTTGTTTGAAGTGCTACCTGCCGTATCCAGGTGTTTTGAGTATACCTGTCTTTAAGGCCACGCCTTCTAATTATGACGTCTTTCAAGGCTGTTTCATAACCCAAGATAAGAGACTACCCCTCATTTCCGCTTGTTCAGTGTTGATGTGTTTGGAGTAAACTGTGGATGTTGGCTGGTGATTTTTTAACTGCTGTATTTTCATTTGTCAGAACCACTATTAAACATCCCTTTATGTCATTGTTTTTATCAAAAAACAAAAATACAAACTTTCAGTGATTAATTTCCAACGTTTTCATTTGAATTTTGATGTATTTTCTTATAGCCATGTGGAAGAAAAGTTTGCAATGTGTCGACAAAGACTAGAAAACATGTCAGCCTAGTGTGATGCTTTACACATAGATATAGGCATGTTTCAAATACATGTATTATATAATTATAATAAAAAGAAAAAACAGAAATTTTATTGTCGTGGTCACGTCAAGATCAAATAAAAACAATGAGATCTGTACACAAATTAATCTAAATCGAGAAAACAAAATGTATTTTTGATCTAATAACATACAGTGAAGGACAGTATTTCCATGTAACAAATCGGTTTATAATGATTTTGGTGCATCACACAAATGGAATATTTAAATGACCCACTTTCCAGCATTTAAGGCTGAGATCATCCATTCACTGAGGTTGTTTATTGCCTTTTTTGGTTAATGGTCTGTAATGTCTGTCTCTAGAGATTCACTCCATATAGACCCAGACCACCTGAGGCCTTAAATACATACATGTATATTTACATGGCCTACCTTAGAGACTAGATATTATACACTAATATACAGACTCATATAGAAGGCAGGAATAATTCCGGGGTCTGTAACAGTTATATCCAACCTGCAAGTTTGTCTAGAGTTTGTATAGCCATCCCCAGATTTAGTTAGCCTGGGTGCCATCAGATTTGTAACGGCTACCCCGATTTTTTGGGGGTAGCCGGCCGTTACAAATCAGATGGCATCCAGGCTAAGAGTTAGTACAGCCTGTGATTGTAGCATAGACAAACCAAGAAGATAACTAACTACATGTAATAGTACAACATGACATGTATCACAAGTGTATTCAGCTGGGTCTGGAGTGATCCGTTGAAATAACAGGGATGTCCCAGTTGTTGTTCTAGCGGAAACATCCATGCCCTCAGGCTGTCATGTATAATGGTTCATCCCCTAGTTCATTATACTTGCTGGAAAGAAAAGGGCGGAACATGATCAGAAGCATTGATACCATGATTGGCCATGGAGCTATTGTTGATTGTCTACCATACATCGGATTCTGGTTGTACTATAATATTTGTACCATTCACTCCATGGACTTCACCTGGAGTACAATTAGGGCCATAATTACAATGCAAACATTATAAATTAGGCTTGGTATTGCCTTTTATACAGTCTAGACAAGCCTTGGGACTAACACTGATATTTACAAACTGTACTTTTGATTATGATGAATTTCTCTCCCTCTTTTATTGTCTAACATGTTGGAGTCTTATCTCTAGGATTTGTTTTACAACTATTTTACAGTACTATAAGATTAGCCTGGGTGCCATCCTCCTTATAGGCTCAATTTAGTCTTACACACATTTTTTCGCTGGCTACCATGGCACAGAGTCTGGACAATAGGGAGCTGGCAGTTACTACTCTAAACAGAGGATGACACCCAGGCTACTATAAGTATAACTATACATGTCAGATAACCCTAAATGGGAAAACCAAAAATGTTCTTTCATTTGCTTAGACTTTATCAATCTTAACCATTAACATTGTGGTACAAGTGTACTTTGGTGCACTTATTTATAGATTACGAAAGGTTAAATATGTAACGTTAGTTAGGTAAAAACTGTTTTGTTTTTTCCTCCCAGCCTTGGAGGATCTTCTGCCAGGGATCCAGGAGTATCTTCGTCACCAGCTGTCAGGGGAAAAGTTATCCAGACCTGCAGCCAATCAGAGACTGGAGTTCGTCAAGTTACTGGACAAGTACAAAGCAGGTCAGAGGTGAAAGGTCACAGACCATTCTGTCAACTTGGTTTCCACTTGATTTTAAATGACTAAGAATTTTCTGTTTCCTAATTAATATATAGATTTTTAATATCAAATTTCGTAGCCATTATTGCTTCCAAAAGACTGTTTAATTATTAGACGTTTAGTCAAAATATGAATAGATTATGCAGTTTAGAATAAAAGAATTGTCAACCCACAGACTTTTAAGTTTTATAGCCTGGGTGCCATCCAATTTGTAAGGGGGCTCCTTGCACTCGCAAACCCCATTTTTTTGTCATCAAGTGCAAGGAACCCCATTACAAAACGGATGGCACCCAGGCTCAGACTTTTAATGTTTATCACACAATTTGATCTGTAGCTACCCCTCAAAAGCTTGGGTTTTAGCTATTAAAAACACTTGTCCCCGCTTTGCTAACTTGTTACAGGATGATCGTAATCATTGTCAAGATAATACTAATCGATGCATGAATGTCGACTTTGTGTTTTTGATGTTGACTATAATCTACTTCCTTCAGCTGCAGAAGCTGTAGTGAAGACTGTCCACTTCAAACTTTCTGATGACAATCATTGTTTTTTGTGCCGTCCACAGATATCAAAAGAGTTCCGTCAATAGAAGTGAGTACAGTTTGTTTACGTCTTTATAGGGATAGCAAATTTTTTCTACTTTGTTAAATACATGCATAAAAATGACACTTTTTCCAAATAACAAGAATTTGTACAGATTTAGGGAGGGACAAGAAGGAAAGAAGTTGTGATAAATGTTTTATTCGGGTACAGTAAATTCATTTTAATTCACAGTGCCTAAATTTCACAGCAAGATGAAAATAAAATGCAGTATCTTTGAGTTCGTGCTCGAAACATTAAAGTAGCACAATTAGAATGGAAATGCTGGTGTTTTTTTTATGTCATCAGGTGAAATGACTTCAAAAACTTCAAACTTGAAAATACTGCAAATATTTCAAAATTCACTGTGTCTTATCTATGGTCTCTGAGTTGATATGAAATAAGTAAATCTGTTCGATCAAAATGAGGAAGAAATAGGCTTTGTAAAAAAAGTTTGGAAAATGTCCAAGTTTGAAATCATTAACATTCTGACTGCCTTCCTCGTACTTTGTACTTGTGCTCAACTTTGACCCTGTTGGCTTTCATTCATTTGAAACATGAGTGCTGTCTTTGAAAATGTTGGCAAAACCTGAAGCTGGGTAAAAAAAAATCATTCAGCCAAATCTGTTATCTGATACGTCTTTGTATTAATGGTAGAAATATGTCTGGCTGACATCTTGAAAACTGGCCAAATTACTGCTTCATCAACAAAATACTTGTTACAGATACAAGATACACTTGTGTTGGAGGGAACACTGGCTTGTGTTTACCATCGCTGGGACTGAACTTCCTCAAATTTCATTGTAGGGTCTGAGTCATGCAGACTTCTTTGTTTGTTCACTCTCACGGCCTTTGTTCTGTTGTATAGTAAGGTGACGACTGTACGGTACTTGGATAGAAGTGTTTCACTTTCACTTTGAATTTGCCACATTGAAACATAAATCCACCTTGTAAGAAATTAAATGGCAGGGCTCGAAATACCACCTGCATATGCATTACCTATGAAGTATAAAAGAAATAAATTTGGTTTCTGAACAGTTTTTAGTATTATCCATACTTCCTAAATTCTGAGTGGTGCAGGTAAAATTTTTCTGGTGCAGGTAATTTTCAATGTCACGTGAACCATTGCAGGTATGCAGGAAAAAGTATTTTGAGCCCTGAATTGTAATGATCTCAATTCTACATCATAAGTCTCTTAAAACAACTGTATTATCTACTTCTAATTTTCATTTCAATGTTCTCAATGATTTTTTAAATAATCTGTGTTTAATCAACTTTCAATCTTTCTTCCACTCCTCAATTGAACCCAGGCAGAAGATGATGAAATGTACGAAGACACTCTGCTTCCAGAAAAACCCTCCAGTAGTTTCCTACACAATGGGAATGGATCATCCTTTGTGGAGGATGTAAGATTTTGTGGAGCTTTGCAAAACTAACATTCAAGCATGGCTGCTAACATTGTGATATGTTCTCAATGCTGCATACATTACTCTCCAAGCAGAGGTTTGTGTTTTGGGCCTATTTTTGGCGTGTTTTTAAGCTCTTTTATCGGGCTTTCTTTTTTACACTGGAATACCTTTTTTTTATCCCAACCCCAAAAAAGATTAAACAGTGCAAAAAAGAAAGCCAGATAAAAAAGCCTAAAAACACGCCAAAAATAAGCCCAAAACCCAAACCTCTGCTTGGAGAGTAGCATACATGCCCTGTACCTTGCCAGCTGCATACATCTGTTGTATAGTACAGTTCTGTTCCAGGTGATATGCACTTTGACTACTGTCAGTCTAACAGACTTCTTTTGCTGCTAATCTTTTAGCATTAACGATTCTTCAAGGCTTGAAATCATGGGATGATCTTTTCCGGTGACCCCACCCTCCCAACTTGTATTTATAACAATCCAATTACGAAACAAAAATTAAAGCTTTCAAGTCAAAGCTGTCACTTGTCCTGCAGCGCTAGTACTAAAAGTGAGTGGTCGTTTTTTGACTGCCTCAGGCTCGGCCGCCCTTGCAGGGGCCATTGCGTGCGGCGGAAGACAGCTAGCGAGTGCGGGAGGGTGTGTAAAAAAAAAGGTTTCTAAGGGAAGTGAACTAACACATAACACACTACCACACAGGCCTAGTATCAATTCTTGTAACACTTAAAGTTGATTATAATAACAGTTACAGTTCCTAACATGACATGTTTCATAACTTTTTTGTACAACCAGGTAAACGGGGATGAATATTATGAAGACACCCTCCCGTCATCCTCCAATGGTTCGGCCCGCCCAGACAGTTTCATTGAGAGGCAGAAGATTCCACTTCCTCCCATTCCCGGACAGGGGGGTGAGCAGGGTGAGTCAGAAAATTTGCAAGAGAAGCAAATTTATTTTTATTTTGGCACTGTACAATTCAGGAAGACCGGAACAGCTGGAGGAACTTGCAATAACAACAGGAACTAAACAATTGAGGAAGTTTTGTATGTATGTGAAAAGGGAAATGCCAATAGCAGATGTAAAATCTATAGTTTCACTTCAGCTTGGAACAAATATAGTATTACATTATTCCTTTTTTTATGATAAATGCTGCACCAGCAAAAAGCTTGACTTCTACATTTTTTAACTCTTGAAAACTATAGGACACAAATTCATGGTTTTAAATTTATAGGGTTTTATAGGTCTTTGTTGAATATCTCCTGGTCTGCTAAAGTAATTGGCACTCAAGTTTTCCAGATACAGATTATTAGTACATATCGTAGAGAAAGTTTAAGAAATGTCCAGTGTATTTGCTCCTGTTGTACTGCAGCTGTTGGTGAACTCATGAGAAATATACCTGCCTCCCCAGAGGCACACTAATAGTAATACTATGTATAGATCTTTTGTTGGGAGACATTCTTTCTCTCAAAGAACTTCCTGTATGAATACAAATACCACAAACTTTTCTACGTGTTTATTTAAAGCATGAAGTTTAATCCTAGGGATCAGTTCCGTGGATTTAACTCAGTCATCGCTTCAGGCAAATCACATACAAAATCTGCACGTAACCGGTTTTGTGCAATCAACCAAGAACAGCCTGAGGTCATAAGCAAATCCTGGGCTTGAAATATACTAGGGACGGCCCATAATGTTCTGATACCCCTACATTTAAACATACGGTTACTGTTGTCAGAACTTAGGGGTGTAACTGAAATGCCACCTGCATATCCAGGTTAGTGCAGGTAAAATTGGAGCTGTGCAGCAGTTTCTGATGTCTACCTGCACATAGCATTTACTATGGTTCTATAGAGATAACTAAAACCAACTCGCAAGTCCAGAATGTTACCAGTAGTGACCCAAAATGGCCTTGCATTCTTCATGATATAGTTGTACTGATTCTTTGATACAGCACTGAATAGAAAACAACTGGCACCTCTTCAAATATTGTAAAACATTTTAATGCACTAAAATGGAAGAAAATGATATTAGAATTTACCTGGTCCTTGGTGCAGGTACATTTAACTCTGTGAATTACCTACAGGTCTGTAAAAAAAAGGTTTTGAGTCCTGAAAGCTCATTCATTGTCTTCTGTAAATTAAGCATATCTTATTTAGTGGAAGTAATTGGGCTGGAAACACCATCACAACCTGGGTGGCACTATTATTTTTTGACCTTAATTGTTCACCTTCTATTCCAAATGCACGTTTGCTAACTATGCCACCTAGCAGGAGCAGATAGAACTGCATGGTAACTTTTGAAAAGTACTGAAATTGTTTCATAGACTAGAAGTGTTAAGGTGTACACAGGCCAAAGTTGTCCTGGACCAAACATTTTCAAAAATGATGCTCTAACTTCTAACAGTTACCCATGGGCAACATGAGTGGTTCACTGGCTTGTTTTGTTTCAATATTAAGTTATTAATAAGCATTTTGTAATACATGTATTTGTACTTAGTGTTGGCTCATGTTTTGAAAACCCTGGTAATAATTGTTGATTTGGGTTTAATGTGTCCCTTTTCTGTATCCCCTGCAGATGAGGAGGAATATGAGTGCCCGGTGTCAGCCCCAACCCAGGACGGCCCTCCCCTGCCCCCACGGTTTCCCCCCACCCCTGCTCCAAACGTGGCCCTCCCCCCACGGCCTGCCGCCCCCCTCCCCACCCCTCAGATCGAGCAGGAGGATTATGAGGATATGTACGAGGAGCCAGTCAGTCAACGGGCCACTGAAGGTGGGCATTGTGGACTTTTCTACTCCAGTTATAACAATCTGGAAGAATATTTCTTCTTTCAAAACTTGTCTTGACTCAAATGCTACCTTACCAATATCTTGTACATTTTTGCTCATTGTGAAACTTTATTTGCAATGTATTTTGAACCACAAAAATATTCTTGATTGTAGGGATTACAGAGCTGCTGACTTACTATCTTAGTATAGATCTAGATCTTAGTATCCATAGCAAAACATGTACTGTCATTTTCAAATTCTTCTACTTTTTCCCTGTGTAGAGTTTTTGTTAGTGATTTTTACACCTTTCCTTCTATCTTTCCATTCTACTTTAAAAATTCCATTACATTCCCATAATGCCTTGTAACAGCCACAAGTTCAGAGGTCACCTTCCCAACAGTTGATGATGATGATGATGAGATGTATGAAGAAGTACCCATAACACCCCGTGAGTTTTCTGACATCAACACTCTCAACTTTCATATTCTGATCCTATGTAAAAAGTTCTTTTGCTTTTGTTATTTTAATTGCTAACACATACATGACCCAATTCTAACAAAACACTTTTCAGAAATCGTACACTCAGACTTCGGGAAATAAATAATCTTTTCTTTGTAGAGACAGAACAGGCACCTGAAGCGATAAGTGAGGACACCTATGAGGTCCCCGACGCTGACCCTCCAGCGATTGGGAGAATGTCTGTTATGTCAACTCCAGGTAGATTGGGCATTGGTGTTTTGCAGTGCTTCATACTGCTCAGGCTTTCCAATGCGCAACTGCCTACATTGCAATTAGTGAAAAGTGTCTGTATCTGTATCTGTGTAGCTGGTATAACCGCCCTTTGGCGTAACACACCAGCTTCGCAGGCAAGCAGAGCGACAGCAGCTGGCTACATTACACCGAATGACGTGTTACACCTAACCTTTGAACGTCTAACTCTAAACATTGTTTAAAACTATCTAGTGATGATGCCCCTACTATAATGTCTGATGCCTGCTCTTCTAACATTATGAATAGAAGGCAACATCAATTCATTCTGCTTGACCACTATAAGACTGCTGCTGCTGCTGCTGGTTTCTACAAACAAAATACGGTGCTTTAATTAGTTAACATTCTCCCTGCTGTGCATGCACAGTGTTCGAAATATTTTTTGAACCAGGTAGCACAGTGTGCACCTTTGAGTTCAGCAGTACATATTTTCAGGTTGCGTGGTGCGCTACCTGAGTCAGGGAGCAACTAGCGCACAAGAAAATCAGGTAGCAATTGCTAGTGTGCTAGTGGGTATTTCAAACACTGATGCACCAATACACAAACTTGTATTGGTTGAGGCAGAAGTCAGCAGGGAGAAGGTTAACAACAGGTTTAACATTGAGGGGTCAATCATCAGACTTTTTTTTTCATTTTCAGGCGGCGATTCTGGTGATGAAAGTGGGTCCTATGAAGATTATGATGACGATGATGAAGAAAAGTGAGTTATAAACATTTTATTACTTCGAAGACTTCTCCAAATATCATCACCATTTTGGGCAAATTATTTTTGTGGTGTGTGTGTGTGTGTGTGTGTGTGTGTGTGTGTGTGTGTGTGTGTGTGTGTGTGTGTGATTTTGTCTTTCATTGCCAGTTTCTTGAATTTGTCAGTTTTGTTAACATCATGTCACCAGTTTTTGTTGTAGAAAACAATTTTAGTGAATATAAGACTTGAATCATTTCAGCACCAAGAAGACAAAAAAGGTTAAGAAGAAGGAGAACAAGCCTGAAGTGTTTGAGTTATCGGACGCCCAAATCAGCGGAGTGCTGCAGAACAAGAGGCTGATTGGAGGATGGGTGAAAAGGTTCTGTGCAGTGAAGGACTCAAGGTTTCTGGTGAGTAAAAAAAAGGTTCAGGATGTTATGATTACTTCCCCAAAGGCAGGGAAGTATTGTTCTTGGCTTGTCTGTGTGTGTGTGTGTGTGTGTATGTGTGTGTGTGTGTGTGTGTGTGTGTTTGTGTGTGTGTGTGTGTATGTGTGTGTGTTTGTGCATGTGTGTGTGTGTGTGTGTGTGTGTTTGCGTGTGTGTGTGTGTGTGAGTGTGTTTGTTTGTGTGAGTGTGTCTGTCTAGGGTATGCCACGGTATTGGAAGGTGGAGCCCATCCCTACAACTTTTAGTTTTACCTCCCCAACCAAAGTCAGGTGCCCATTTCACACCTGGGTAGAGTGAGGAAAGTCGACGTGTAAAATGCCTTTCCCAAGGACACTGCATCTAGAAAGGAATCTAACCTGAGATCTCTCAATTTCGTGTTTGCTAGCCTAACCAGTTGGCCATTTGACACCACTAAGTGCGCCTCAATAACTGAACTTTGTCCATTCTCCCACACACCAGGCATACAAACGTGCGACCGACGAGAAGCCATACGTAGACATGTACCTGCCGGGCAGTTCTGTGGTGTACTCGGAGAAGGAAGGCAAGAAACAACACGTGGTGAAGCTGGTGGGAGGAGGGGACACTCACGTCCTGTCTGTGGGGAACAAAGAAGAGGCAGACAAGTGGATGAAGGTATTTTTTTTTATTCCAACATTTCATGACAAGACATGCATATGGTGACGGCAAACTCAAGTTTTTTCAACTTACTCTTTTAGTATTTTATGCCACCACCAACACAGAGGACAAACACAACAGACAATAGACAAACTTATTTTCACCTGAGTGAAGTGAGGAAAGTCATGTAAAGTGCCTTTCCCAAGGGCACAAGATTGGTGGCATGGCAGGACTCGATCCCGGGACCTCTTGGTTCTGAGTCGAGCACTCTGCCGTTGCACCACACGACCCCATATGATGAAGGTATTTTCTGATGATTGCTGTTGCATAAAAAGATGCCTTCAACTTTGTAAAGAAGTATAATAATTAATCGTATAGAAATCACATTTCAAAGTCTTTGTATACCTAAGCAGAAAGATGGAGCACGGAGCTCCAGACTTAAGATTCTTTTTCCAAATTGATATTAAAATTAAACTTTGTTCCCCACAGACATCTAAAGTACCTGTAGTGTATTCTCTAATCTTTTCAGGAAAATAGACTATTTGACCATGAAACCATTTTGTTTGCTTGTCTTGGTAGTCCTTCACAGTCAAAGATGACTGTCAGTATCCTGCCATCTGTGTTTATCATGATGTGTGCTTGGTATATTTTTTACCTTGAAATGTTTGAAAACCACGAAAATAAATTGATGTGGCCTTACACAATTTCTCTCAACCTGTAGCTGCTGGAAGAAGAGACCCAGTCAGGGTCAGGAGGGATGCTGGCCCCGGGTCGTGCGAAGGTCGGGAGGACCCCCAGCAATGTCAGTGACCTCAGCAGGGGCTCGAACTCCAGCAGGGAGAATGAGGTAAGGAGTGGATACTGATTGGTTGATTTGTTTGTTTGTTTATTTTATTTTATTTTGAACTTAAAAAAATGGAATACAGAAAGTAAATATCAAATATCAAGTCCCCCACTTCCCCTTACATTTTATGTTGTACTAAATGGTTGTATTCTCTCTCTCTCTCTCTCTCTCTCTCTCTCTCTCTCTCTCTCTCTCTCTCTCTCTCTCTCTACATATACATATACATTTACATGTATATGTAAAATATGCCTTTAACATTTTTGTTGACTTTTTTTCCAGGATGTGCAAGATGGTAATGATTCTGGGAAGGGAGGCACTTTGGAGAGGCAGGAGGACAAAAGGAAAAGTTTTGGGAAAGGTACAAACAGAGCTTGACCATCTACCCATATAATGATATAACATTACATATGATTTACATTATGTACGTATGTACTAACCTCTTCCTAACTTACTATTTTGTGTTTTGACAGACAAGAAGAAGAAGAAGAAAAACAAGGCTGGAGACTTTATTGTCAACACCTTCGGGAAATCCAAGGGGAAGAAACTGTCTGCACAGCTTAGTGATTCAGACATTATCATCACTGGTGAGTTTCTGTGTTCCTACTACATCTAAAATTACTGTGCAAGAGCCCTCTCACAATCATAGGTTTCTGTTACTGTAGCAAACAAAGAGCATATTCTTAGGTCAGTTGTAGGTGTGAATTCTGAATTCAGCTGTATTGTGGATGTTGCTGTGGTTCCTTGTCGATGGTTGATTTGCTGGTCATACACCCCTATATATGTTCTGACATCCCTGTATTCCGACACCCTGTCCTGACAACTCAACCTATGCTCCGACTTCCCTAACCCTATATGTTAGAATGTAAGAATGAGATCACCTAAATAATCTCCACATTCCTAACCCTATATGTTAGAATGTAAGGGTGTGACCTGGCAGAATTTATTATGCATAGCCTAGTAGATGTTACCAATAAGTTTCAATTGATGATCCTAAATGAACTGTCTCACTTCAGGTGTGTCTGAAGTTGCAGACTTCCAAGGCTGTATTATTGCAGGTGTGATGTATTTCAAGATGCACTTTGGTGTAATATGAGGTCTGCACTGAATAAAATGGTGTTGAATAAATTTCTGATTGTTGACATGTGTTGAAGTCTGGGCTCAAAATTTGCTTTTTTCTATATAGCTGAACTGGTGCAGGTAACAGAGAAGTTTCTGCTTTGTTTCTTCTTTTTCCTTTTCCTCTTCTTTGGTTCCAAACAATATTATAAGTTCAATGACCTGGACCAGATGGCTATCACCATGGTAACTGGTGCTGTAGCAGACATCCTGTGGTGTTGGATTACATTATGCAGCAAGTAGCAGGACAGAATTGGAGGGGCTGGTCACCATATAATATGTAAATGAATGTGTTTGAGTAAGAATTAACAGAGCAGTTACTGTAGTTTGTTAATCTAGACCATGTGAATAGGTAAACATTATATAATATGCACTTTGCAAATGTTACCTTAGTTTCTTGTTATAACAAATTTTTTAACGTATAAACCACTTCACTGATGTGCACTGTTGTCTTGTCACAGGGTACCTCAACATCTCTACTACCCTGTTGGGAGACACCAAGTTTACTCGTCGCTGGTGCATGATCAAGAACCACTATCTGGAGGTGCACAAGAATGCCAAGGACGACTTTGCTGAGTTGACGTTCCCACTGAAAGGCTGCAGTTTGAAGCCGTACATGGATGAGACCAAAAAGGGCAAGAAGGACATGGCTATCCAGCTCAACAAACATGATGTGGAGATCATTTTAGAGGTAGTGTAATACGAATATTAAAAACTCTCACACATATACACACACACAGTCACACACAAACACACACAGTCACATGCAAACACACACACAGTCACACACACACACACATGCACACACACACACACACACAGTCACACACACATACACAAACAAACAAGATGTGGAGATCATTTTAGAGGTAGTGTACTAGAAATACTAGAAGCATTCAGGTACAACTACTTTGCTGATGCTGTGTGTTCCGATAAGGTCATGGGGCATGTGGTGTTAGTGATATGTTGGCTTTCTCAACAATGACGTTTTACAAGTTTTAGGATAGTGTCTCAAGCATACATGTATAATACATAATGTGAGCCAACTGCACTACATACAAACGTTTGCTCCAGTTTCCAGTCATGGCAAGCTACAGTAGTCCAAGAATATTCTAAAAAGGTATATAACTGTACCAACTACATACAGGACCAGTAAAGGTTTGTATTAGATAAACATAGTGTCATGAACATATGTAGCATTGATGACATTTAGGCTAAACTCAGACACAGGATCAAGAGGTCATTCCTGGTTAGATGTTGTGTCCTTGGGAAATTAAAGGTGTCTGACTTCAGTTGGTGACTCAAGGTAAAAGGAAGGAGTGGGATAGGCTGTTATACCTGACACAGCAACACATTGCCCCTATGGCTTCAAAAAAGGCTATTGTACCTTAAGTTTACATTGACCTTTTTTTACCAGGAACATTACATAGACTTGATGTCAAATCTACTTATATTGTGTTGACAGGCGGAAAGTTCTGAAGACCTGGGCATGTGGCTGAGACTGCTGGTTGAGGAGACAGGGTCGTCCAACCCTGATGAGCTGAGCTCCCTCAGCTGTGTGTATGTGGACATAGAACCTGACTCCAAACCTGACAGACCACCCATGCTGAAGAAGTTCTCTCAGGTGATACATGCAGAAGGGTTCTACTATATCCTGTGTGTTGTGTTAAGTTGTGCTGTAGTGCTGGAACAACTGTGGCCCAAGGCAAGAGCTACATTGTATAGAATCAGATATGGGCACTGTACTATGTACCGAAAAGTGGAGGTTTTTAACTTTTAACCAGTTTGCAATTGTGTTATCTTATTAAATGTGATTTTTATTGGAAATAAAGAAGAACACCACTACTGTTAGTGCTTGCAGTATATGCATAAAATTAAATCATATGACTTTATAATATTCCATGTATATACTGTACATGCATATGTATTTCATGGAGAGTCATGTGGTTTCATAATGTGCTATTTGATACTGATGGCTTAGAAATTGACTTACACTAGTTACAGTACACCTTTCTGTCAAGATTATCTATGTTCGCCATCCCCTATACTTCTTTGTTAGATGTTTATTTCTTGATAACCATTTTCTTCATGATATTGGTCCAAAATGAACCATCCAACAGTTACTTAACTTGTACCTAAAATGTAAAAAAAAAGTAAGCTGATGCCATTGACTGTTTGCCTTACAGGACAGCATCACAAGTTCAGGAGAAGCGTATATGGACTTGTCGTATCCAGACTCTAACGATCAACCTGCAAAAGTTCCTGACAAATCTCCCAAACCATCTCCTAAACCATCACCAAAGCAATCTAGGAAAAACGAGAAGGCTGCAACTCTTGAAAGAGAGAAAGCTGACAACAGAAAAAAAGGAGACACTCTAGAATCGGAGGACGGAAAGCCCAAGAAGGAATGGAAACTCACTCTTGGCAAGCAAAAGAAGGAAAAAACTCCCGACAAGACTGAGAAGGAGGAGAAAGAAAAGAAAGGTGGTTTCATGGACAGGTTTAAAAGGAAGAAAAACAAGTCAAGTGAAGAAAAAGGAGAAGACAAAGCAGAGGAAAAAGAAGGTGCCAAAACGACCAAGGAAGATACCGAAAACAAGGAAGAAGTTAAGGCAACAGAAAAAGGTGTTGAGAAAAAGGCGTCGACCACAGGAAAGTCAGCAGCAGAAAAGGAAGCAGAGAAAAAGCCACCTGCAACAGCAGCAGCTGGTAAGTGTGATGTCTTTTACATACTTGTTGTATGTTTTGCAAAATTTTGTTCAAATCAGATTATGCCTGCCCAGTGTTATCAAGCTTGTAAAAAAATCACCAGTCCTGGTTGATTCTGTTGCAAAGTGGTGCCTTGAAACTGATCATAATAATTGAAAGGACAGCTTTCAATGAATAGCTTTAATGTTAAATGTGAAATGATAGTTTAGGTAAAACTGACTTTTTGTTTACCATGATTTAAATTTTGGTTGAAGTCACTGACGTCAGTGAAAGTTGTTGACATACATGTAACTCTTTCAATGTCAATCTACTGGAATATATTTTACAGTAACACTGTATTTGATGTGTGAATTCAACAGATTACCAGTTAAGACATACACAATTGTACATGCATTGTGTTATAATAGCTTTTAATCAGTCTGATATGCAATGATGATGAAAAGACACCCTTTCCTCAGGCCCCAGGTACGGGAAGGAGAGAGCCCAGGCCGAGGTTACCAGGCTGGAGAACAGGAAGGTGGAAATACAGGAGGAAAAGGAGAAACTGCGGAACAAACGTGTTGAGCTTCGAGCCAAGAAACAGGCTCTCAAAGAAAAGTTCATCACAGATCAGGTAAACATCACATATTAGATCACCTCTTTCCATACGTTTGAATGTATGAAGCAGTGATGTTGTGTTTTTACATCTTAATTAAAGTTATGGCATGGACAGGGCTAGTCAAGTGGCAGACATCAAGATCAAGTGGTCACAGGTTCAATTCCTTGCATACCTGGCGAGAGCTTGTGTCCTTGGGAAAGCCACAGATGACTTTCCTCCCTCCACCCAGGTGTAAAATGGGTACCTGACTTCAGCTGAGGAGGAAAAAGGAGATGGAACAAAAGGGTTGGGCTCTGCCTTCCAATACCTTGCCCTAGACACAGTGGATTAAGAACACACTGCCCTTATGGCCTGAAAAGGCTATGAGACTATAGCTACATTTTTACCTTTAATGCCATAGGATTCATTCAACTTACTGTGTAAAGAACTCACAGGATAGTGACTTCAACATGGTCCTAATATTACATTGTGTATCTTGAATGTGTTGACTATTGCTGAATTCTTTCTTGTGGCAGAAACTGGAAGAAGAAATCAAAGGAGTGAGCGAGACTCTCGTGGACCTGGAGAAAGAGTTGAAGGAGACAGAAGCCAAGCTGAGTAAAGCTCTCAAGGACTCCAACCCTTCTCCGGTACTTGGGAGGAAGGCAAGACATTTTCATCTTCTGTTTTTTGTTTTTCTCTCTGTAGATAGACATGTACCACTGCAATGATACTATGTACTATGTACTGTACAATATCATTGCAGTGGTACATGTTTGTGCACAATATTAGTCTGTAGCTGATGATAATGGAATACAACATGATAGTGATTTATGTTTCATGAATGCAACACTACCATATTGTGGGATGCTCTTGAATACTTTGTGAACAACCCACATGGTGCGTGACTGTCTGTTAAAATGTCTTTTAAATGTAATTATTACGATAGGTGTAAAGTCAACTGCAATTTAGCGAGTCTTGCAATTAGAATAGATTGGTGGGCCGGCTTACTCTCTCCTTGCAGCCAAGGGCTGAATTGTGAGGAGCTTACAATGGTGGTGGGGCTTAATCGCAAGAGTCTGGAGCGGCTGCCATTCGGCGCTAACTCAGGTGACCTCAATGCGACCCCAGGTGCGGCCATAAGACTGTAGGTTTGAACCACTCACACCGGGAAGGACCCCTACTCTTTTCGATAAGTATGGTGGGTTCTTTAACGTGCGTGGGGTGTGGCTCTCCCCAAACACGGGACCTCCATTTAACGTCCTATCCGAGGGACGTCCCTAACCGAAGCTAGGTACTCATTTACACCTGAGTGAAGTGAGGAAAGTCGTGTAAAGTGCCTTTCCCAAGGGCACAAGATCGGTGACATGGGTGGGGATCGAACCCGGGACCTCTTGGCCCCGAGCCGAATGCGCTACCGCTGCGCCAACCGACCCCACAACCGACCCCACAACAATTAAGTAAGCCTTTGCTGGTTAGATGACATTACTCTCATTCTGTTATGATTACTATGTGTGCATTTTATTCTGCTCTAACTATTAAATGCCTTCCTTTTCCTGAAAAATCATTCCAGGACTCTCCAAAGTTAGGCAAAACTACCAGCAGTCCAGCAACAACATACAAGAGCTCAGCAACAGTGTCTATTAGCAAGACAGATGCTAAAAAGAACACAGCATCTTCCAGTCCCGGTGTAGGAAAGAGAATCAGTAAGGGATCAGATGAGCCGGTCAATTCTGCTGCAAAAGCCAGCGGTCGACCGTCTTCTCCAAAAGCTGGCAAGAAGGCGGTGTTGGAAAGGGCTAAGGTATTCACTCTCACTCACTCACTCACTCACTCACTCACTCACTCACTCACTCACTCACTCACTCACTCACTCACTCACTCACTCACTCACTCACTCACTCACTCACTCACTTACTCACTCATTCACACACTCATTGACACATTCATTCACTTAGTATTCATTCTCTTGCACATTCACTAAGCCTTCCACCTATACATGAGATTCATTTAGTGTGTGTGTCTGACAGAAAATTATACCATTGAGTTTTAACTTAGCTTCTTTCTGCTAAAGGTGTATCCATGAAACCAGACATGAAAGGGTTAACTCTTAAAAGAGAATGATAAAATGATTGGCTGGAAAACTCAGTGTGTAAAATAGATTTTAACATGATATCATATGTTTAATGTATCAAACAAAGTTTGAAAGAAAGTAATGGAAGAAACATATCTTGAAGTGAGCGAAAACAGTATAGTAATTTTACATTATTTTGACACAAAAATATCAAGAAATCTACATTGTTGAATTGTCATTTAAGGGAAATACAAGTAGTAACAGGTTTTATGTACTATGAACTCAAGATAAAAACTTACTTTATAGACTTTATAGATTTAATTTTTTCTTGTGTTTTCTTTCAGCAATGGGAGGCGATGGGAGGAAACTAGAAGTACATTGGTCCACCCTTCCAACTATTGCTGCAAAAAATTAGTTTTACAATACCAACTGTATATTCATGTACCAAATCAATGAGTTGTGGAAAAATAAGTTTTGCTCAAGAAGTGCAAATTTTTTTTACTGATCTAAATAGACCTATTTTAGATAAGTTTGTATATTTTTTGCAATGCTTTTGACAATGAATAATCCAGGTGATTTGTATATTATATACCCAACTGGTATGAAAAGTATGACATTCCATGTGAATAGTAGTTTTTGCAAGATGATTACAGATACTACCATATAATGTAGATGATCAGAAGACTTGTTACTGATGCAAGTAAGTGATGAAATATGATATTTTGATATGTTTTATTTCTATCAAGAATATTATTCTATGAATCAATCCAAAAGGAACATTTTGAAATATTTTGTACCAATGACTTTTTTTTTATAAAATTGATTCCTTTCAAGTAAAGGAAGAAATAGTATGATTATTTTTTCAATTTAAATGTAAGACTCAAGATAAGTGCTTGACATGTGATTTCAAATCAAGGTATTGTAGTTTCACTTTTTTTCCTGACATTTGTTATGTTTTGTAACTGATGGTGGACACTCAGAAATACCTGTTACATTCAACAGAAAAAACTTATTTGCCTTTGTGCAGCATACCACAGTGTATCGTCCAGTTTTATGTGAAGCCAGGGTCCCTTGCCAAAACAGTGCCATCCCTTTTATAAAGTTGCTACTGTATCAATCAATATCTAATCATTAACGTGTGTGAGGCAAGGCTCACAGCTCCAGAATTTTGACTTTCAAAGTTCCGAGTATGGAAAGAACAACAACATCCTGATTTGTACATTCTTCTAAATCGATATTCAATTTAAAATTTAGTAGAATGAAATCTAGAGCACTAGCTGATTCTGTTTTCTACAGTCTCCCACTGTATCTTTAGATTTCGATAAATCTGACTGTGTTTTTGTCTACATTTGCATATTTGTGAAGTCAATACCAAGTCAAAGTTCTTACAGAGAGAATGCAGTAACTATACGTAAGGGCTAAAAGGCAATTATACACACTATGCATTGTTTTTACCTCCTACTTGCTTTTCCCTTCAAGTTCAATCTTCAGTGTCTCAGGATCTTGTTTTATATACGTCACATATGAAAAGGAAAGAAGCAAATTAAAAATTGTCTACTTTGAATGAAAAGGTGTCATTGTTTTCTTTTGTGTGTTAAAACTTATGTGAAAGTGTTAATGAATGATTTCTCTGTACAAAATTTAATTGTTTTCTCTTTCACAGCATTTTATTGCAGAATTATCATTTTGTACATTAGTCCGGACCAGTACTGATACCCCTGATGACGTCCAACCGACAACATTTTATACATAATATCATAGCATGTATATATATAGATACTCTTTGTGATACGGAAGCGTGAAAAACTGAAGATTTATGCCATTGCATGCGGTTTCCTGAAAAAAGCAAAAGCAATATCGTTTCTCCCAAGTACATGTACATACCGTATTTCCAGTATGTCTAGCATACAATACTTTTCAACGCATTACTAGGGTCTGATCTTACGTTATCGCTTACAAAATGACATTCAAAGCCCCGTAGTTAGTTTATTTTATCTATATACTAAATAGCTACTGCAAGTCCATATAGCGTAATGTAGTCAACGCTTTTTTCGTATGCCGCAAAATTTCGGCCGAGCGTACATTACATGCTGCAATGTAAACTTAAGTTTCCGTTGTACATGTATGTTCACATGAATACCAAAGGAAGTTTCTTTTCTACGTTGCAAAATTTCGGCCGACTACATAAATGCTGCAATATAGGTTTCCACCGTATCTTGACATGAATACCAAAGGAAGGAATGTTAACCGTTATATACATAAACATTCTTCCCGATATATAAAACCCATCTTTGTAAGAGCATAGTCTGTAATCTTCGATTGCAACGTGTATTACACAGCTGACCGGCGTAATCTTAAGCTTCTGTTTCCGCGCCCTTATGTCGTCGATGAGAAGTTCTTGATGAGTTCTTCAAACGCCTGTTGACAGATAACAAAAAGGAAGATGTGCTTTTACTTTTCATTTCAAACTATAAAGATTTTTGCTAAAGGAGACTAAAAATAGACATAAACAAGTACATTCTGAGTAAAAAGTAAGAAAACTTTAAAACAAAGGCCATACACCAATCTTACTAACTATTGCAAACAAGCAATATTTGGCACGGTTTCTTCTAATCATTTCTTCTATTTTGAACAAGATTATTACTGTGCATACCTCTATTTCAGCAAGTGCGCTTGCGCTGATGCCGTCCTTCAAGCCTTCCTCTCTGACGTCACGTGTTTCTGGGTCTGTGTTCGAGCGTCTTCTGACGTCACTGTCGCCTTGGAGACCGAGAGCTTCACTTACGTCCCTGGTTTCTATAGCTGACTGGTGTTTTTTCCTTAGGTTTCTAAAAAATAAGACACACAAATACATTTTTTTCTTCCATTCATATTGTTTTGCAGTGTCATATTTGATCATACGAACTAGGAGTTGAACACCAGACACAACAACGTAACTTCGTCTATAGTTTTCAAATGTTGTGTCTATAACGAGCAAAATGCTGATGCAACGTTGACCAAACATCGTGAAAAAATCCAGGGTTCGCGCAAGCGTACTACGTTCTGTCAACGTGCTCACTCATCATATTCGGGAAAGTTCTGTACTTTTGTTGCCCTTTTTTATCCCTCTTTCGTTACAAACAGCAGCATGTTGTTACAGACGCCGTTTATTTGAAGATACTTGTCCTCACCTGGGTGATTTTGACGGACTTGGAGGACTAGGCTCCTGCGAACCCTCGTTCCCGCCTTCTAAACTGGAGTCCTGTACATCTGCTGTCTCCTCTTCAGAGCTCTCCTCTGGTTGGTCCACTCTCGTGACTCTCTCGTTCGTGATTGGTTCATCTAAGGTCCTGTGTTTCGCTGACACAGCAGCTTGCTTTCGCAACATCAAAGGACTGGCGAGGGCGTCGAATATGCGGTTATGCGGACGGCCATGTTTGGCATCCAAGGAACGGTGTTTGCGTTTTCCGAACGGGCTCGTTTTCTTGGGCGTATCTAATGACTGCTGTTTTCTTAGACACGCCGGGCTGCTGCTGGGGTCCGACTGTTCATCGATGCTCCTTAGGGAATGGTTTCCGAGGGAGTCACTGCGCACGCGCAGCTCCTGTTCCATGATACGGAGTTCGAGTTCTTTCTTGTACTCTAGACTGTGTAGCATCTCGGCCTGAGGAGACATAGAATAGCCAACTGTACCATATCGTTAACCTTCACATGGTCTAGCCCAACAAACTACTGCTCTGCCTATTCTTACACATTCATGTATACATCCAACTATGTCCTGCTACATAATGTAACCCAAAACATCGCAGGGTGCCTGCTACATCACCAGTTACCATGGTGACAGCCGTCTGGTCCAGGCCATTGACCTTATGTGTTTGGAGAAGGAGAAGAAACAGAGCAAAAATAATATTTTTTTCATCTGTGACAGTAACTATAACTTATATTTGATTAAATCCATTGTCTGGAAGATCTTAGTATTGTGTCACCTTGTGTGTCTCGTTCACCGAGAGTTCTCTCGCCAGATCTGCTTGCCTTAACTTCAGCTCGTTCAACTGTTTGGTCAGTGCTTCCATCTCCCCATCGTCCTTTGCCTTTGACTTGCTCTTGGGTAGATGTAATCTCCTGCAAAAATGTATAGAGGAATTGAAATCCCTTGTTCAAAGACAATGCCATGTCTTGTCTTGTCTTGTCTTGTCTTGTCTTGTCTTGTCTTGTCTTGTCTTATCTTGTACGGAGATACAGGTTAGAAACCACTGAGGCGTTTAATATAGTACCGCTATATTTTCCTATTAAGTGTTCTACATGTATTATGTCTGGTGAGCAGCTTTCTCAAGTTGGTCACGTTAGACTGAGCTTTGCAGCCGATTCAGATACCGATACGAAAAAAAAAAAACTTTAAAAATTATTCCCTCACAAACGGCATTGCACAGATTGCTGCAAATCACCTGCTGTCACCCTTCTGACTTACTTGGTGATGCCGTCCACCTTGAGTTGAGCGGAGTTCCTCCTCTGGTTCAGGATGGTTGTTTTCCTCAGTGCACGGAGTTCTTCCTCCTCCTGCGCTCTCTCGTACTTGGCCGCGATCTCCTCTTTCTTCTTCTCCACCTCAACTGGCGAAGGGAGGACGCTCTGTATGTTGTAACAGAAATGTTGTCAACAAGGGCAAAGAAATACTACTATATGGCCTTCTTCAGTCGATGGTAAAATCCCTCACACACAAATTTAAAAAAAAAGATACACGTACTAACTCCTAAAGATATACATACATGTACTAAGTCCAGCCAATGATGAACCATACGTATCAGATAAACCACAAATTAAACTTCGTACCTTCTTTTGCAGGATCTGTTCTTTTTGTGCCAACACCTCGGCCAGTAGTTGTTGCTTTTGTAACTCTCTGAGCTCCTGCTGCCATTTTATCTCAAGTTCCGCTCCCGAAGTGTCACCACCTTTAGAAGAAAATAACGTTTGTATACGGAAGTATTGTTTTGTGTGGCTGAGGGTTTATGTACGTAAGAGGTAGGTTGACAGCACGTGGGTGGATAAGATCGCTAGGCAGAAGGTCTCGGATTCTGGCCTGGAGCCCGCAGGAATTAGAAGTCGACAGAGGTTATCTCCAAGCAGATCTTTGGGTGGCTGCAATACAGTATCAGATTAGCATGACAGTATCAATTTGGCTAAGCAGTATCCAATATAAATGCTACCCAAGGGGTGGGGCTGACATTCTTCGTAAGTCTGCGCTGTATTAAAAGTTGAAAAAACTCAACTCACCGTCTTGGAATTCCCAGCTTCTGCCGTGCTCTAAGTTGAGTCCCTCCAGCCCAGAGTCTCCGGAATGGGTTCTGGCTTTCTTGACATGTTCGTTTGCCATGGCAACTGGTAGGTCACCAACCGAAGCCCACGTACTCTTGTTTCTTATAGGAGGAGCTAGGAACTGAAGAAAGGAGAGCCTTTGTTGCTACATGCGCTTCTCAAGACTTAAATGTAATTGCGTGAATTCGATCAAGGAAAGAGCCAGTTCTCAGAATTACCTAAAGTACATTCACATCTGTTGATAAAGGTTAGACATCCAGGCAATGATATACGTCAAGAAACAGTTACTCAAGCAACTGGATAGATTATGAAAACTGTCAGACGTTTCAAGTTACCCACTACTTTCCGTCAGTGACTGTTTTCTTGTGTTTCACATTGGATCTATCTGTACAACTAGATGTAGTAACAAAGCAATACAGGGACAAGAAAGATAATGACATAACCTGATAAGTTTTAAAATGAACAAAATATACGAATAGGTACATGGCACCTAGCTGTTCAAATCAATTCTATCACTATGTATCAAATATCAAAATAAGATGACGTCTAGTCTAATAAGGCTGATGCAATCAACTCTGCTTACTACCATGTATGAAAGCTGGTCCTACAACCATGCTGGTCAACTATAATATAGTTTGAAACATCAGGACAAACTATCTGACATCTACTATGTTACCTGGAGAAGACCCTTATTTATGAACGTAGTAACGGAAGAATCTGGCGGCTCTACGTGCCAAATTTGGATCGATTCGTGTCCGGTGATTGTGTCGAGTACAAACACTCCAATCGTCCGCAAACACAAAATAGCTTTTCCTCCACGCCCTCTCAAACATTAGTAGTAGGTACTTCATATTAAATAAACCTCTGTAGAATTAGTGTGATTGTGTGTGTGTGTGTCAAATGAAACCACATTTTCAATCCTATAGGCAAGACAATCATCCTTAGATATAGAATGCACTACAGTGCATAGTGAAGTGTGAATTCAGTGACGTTTCATTGCATATTACCGCCCCAATACCCAACCAGTGACGATTGTTTCCTTGCAAAAGAGTTTTTGGATAAAATTCGGGAGGTGCTTTGCTGTAACGTTAAAATACTGCTACAGAATATTGGGTAATACTGTTTGTTTCCGAGTACAACAGTGTGTTCCTGATTTTTCTTTGTTGCATGCGACATATGAGCTAGTCACATTACATTTGTCCTGCCACTGGAACTGGCTGGGAACTGGGAAGAGAGAGTGAGGTTGACGACACTGCGCAACTCTCCCTCACTTAAATCAAATTCACGCGCAAGTCATGACATCACAAATCTTACAAGATGTGATGTCAATGCATTAATGGTCATCGTCGAGAACGACGGACGAACAACAACAACAAGTCACATTACTGTGCAATTACACGAAGACGACAACAACTACAATCTCTCAAGCGCTGTATATAAAATGTAAGTTTGTTGAAAGTTAAAATCCTTCCACACCCTTTGGTGTATATAGGGGTTGCACCCATCACCACATCTATAGCCCTTGGGCCACATACAACCTCTGCAGCCAGGTGCAAATCAAAGAATGCAGTATGTGTGCCATTTTTAAACTCTTTGGTTGGTATGACCCAGCCAGGATTTGAACCAGTGACCTCCCGAATGTAAAGCGAACACTCTATACCCTTCATGCTAGCCTAATGCATCGGTCATGTAAGGTGTAAGTAGATAAGAAAAGATAAGCAGAAAAGATAAACTTTCTTCTTACCGCGGTTTCGTCTTCGTCAGACGTGTCGGAATCGTCCTCGGAGTCTCCTGCAAACATCCAATCGTCTCCCTGTAAATCATTCATGGAGTGACGTCAGCACAGTGTTCCAAAATAGCTAGTTGTGACTAGTGTTGTTGTTGAGAGGGTGACATTGCATGAAATATGTATATTTTTACATATAGTTGATTTTGTAATGTTTAGTACTCTGTTGTTGTTTTTTTGTGAAGGGGCAACTTCTAAAGGTGCGAATGCACCTGTTTTCCCCTCCCTTTCACGTTGCGAAAAACACAAATAAACGAATTCTTACACACAAGCTCCATTTTAATCATAGGCGTAAACTATAATTGGTGAAAACGTCTGAAAAACTAAGCAATACGAGCACGCAGTCTTCCGAGCACTGGTAGTTCGCTCTTCGTGATTTGAAACTTTTAGAATTTCGGTATAACAGCCTCAAAGCAGAAACAGTATGTTAGCTTCTAGTACTTGAATGTACTCTCCAAGCAGAGGTTGGATGGGGAGATTGCAGCCTTCTTTTGGCTTGCTTAGCTTTCTGATATCGAAAGAATGGGAATTTCAGAAAGTACCCTGCAATCTCACCATCCAGTATCTGCTTGGGGCACAGACGTATGTACAAAGTGCACAGTGCGAGTTAGAGTTGAATTTCTCTTACCGCTGCACTGGACTTTTCATCACTGTCGTCTACAAGAAGCAGCCCTTCGTTGTTTGGTCCAGGCAAGTGCTTTTCGAAAATTCCATAGCTGTCTTGGAAGCTCTTTTTGGAATACCTGTATCTAGAGATGCTTTGGTTATCTTCTAAATCCTTGTCCGAATCCTCTTCGTAAGAACCGTCATCTTCTTGTGATATGATGATGCTCGGGGTTTGGGGTTCGGATCCCGAGCTGCTTGAAAAACTGCTTTTGAAGGTTTTGCTGTCATCTTCTTCTGTGTATGCTGTAGCTTTGAGTACTGTCATCCACCGGTTCAGTTCGACTGAGTCCGTTGCAGACAAGACCGTAGTCTTGCTATTGACCTCCGTGATTTTAAAAGAATGTGGTCTTTTCTCTGTCTCGTAACTCTCCACCGTGGCGCCTGTGAGCGAGACTACAGCGTCCGGCTCACTGTCCATCTTCTGAGACTTGTAGCAGTAGACCCTGCGGCCGCTCACAACGCAGTAACTCTTGGACCACGACAGTTTCCCTTTTCTGTGTAGCTGCCCAGCGATGACTGCATCTTCAAGTTTCGTGTTGGAATCGCTTCTCATGTACTTTGACCGAACAAGCTGTCCGGCTACTTTGTCTTTTAACGTAGAAACTTTGTGCACGATGTTGACCCCCAATTTCTTTTTCTTCTGCTGCATTGGAGACTTGTTGCCGAAGAGCTTTGAGGCTACCTTAGGTTTTGGAGAGTGTGCCGCCTTGCGAGAAAGTTGTGGCGATGTTCGTGGGCTGCTTTCTCGACTCAGCGCTCCCTTCTCTTTGGTCGGAGTCTGCAAGGAGGATATGGGCGCGATTTGGACACGCCTCTGGTCGTCTTCCGAATCGCTGCTACTGCATGGGGACTGATTGACAAGCTCCATTCTCTTTCTTGCCTGCTTTGGAGAAGGTTTGTACGCGCTTAGCTTAGAGACTGCGTTTTCTTCCGAGCTCTCACCATCTTGCTCAGTGCCCGAATCCGTGAAAAAGTCCGGGTCAAGTTCGGAAGACGCTGTTAGCGCCTCCACCCAGGACTGTACCTCAGCTTCGTCCTCTGCACTGAACACTAACTCTGCCTCTTCGAAATTCTCGTACGAAAGTTTGAATTGGTACTTGCCCATCCCCGATGTCGTTAGGCTACGCGCTCTCTTGAGGGTGTCTTGTTGTTTTTCGCTGTTATGCTCGGTGCCGTCGTGATCGCTCGCCTCTGCACGCACCTTTTCCGACTGAAACGTCAGCGCCCTGACGTCATAGCCAGGTAAAACGAGAACCTTGACGGCTTGTTCTGACGTTTCTTCCTCAAACATGCAGAACAACATGTCCGCAACCACACACCAGTACCTGGTCCCGTCAGTCTCGGAGAACAGCCACCCTTGCTGGTCAGGCGACGTTAGGTCCGACAGCGCTACGGGATGACTTAGAACGGGTAACTCAGGTCGAGTCTGTGACAAGGCGAGTTGTAACGTGTGGCTGATGGATTCTCTTCTCCTCCCTCCAGTTTTCGTCGGAGTCGTTTTTCGCATGTCGATGACGGACGTTGGGAACGAGTCGTAGGTCTCAGTCATGGCTGGAGGGCGACCTTTCGTCTTCTTCCCAGGTTCCTCAGGAATGCCCTCGAGACGGCCCTCCCGTAAGCCTCTCAACTGGAACAGAAGTAGAGAGAAAAGTTGAAGGCCTGTACAGAACTGGAATGGGTCATTGACAACTGCTTGAAGTATTCCAAGAATTGGCCACCTAGTCCTTCACCGAACCCAATATGTTCAATATGGCCCGGAAAGCCCACACTTAAGACACAGTGAGGTATGTGTAGGAGCTGTAGAAGTGAAATTGGAACAGGCTAAACCTTGCTTTTTACAGTCGTTGAAATTTGGGGTTGTTTTGTACAGTATAACTCCAACAGGCGAAGCTTTAAGTTTGACTAGTGTCAATGATCATAGAAATACCAATGATTATAGAAATACCAATGATTATAGAAATACTAGTATGAAGGAAAATACATGGTATTTCCTTTGTTAACTTTACAACTACAAATATCAAGATTATTCTAAAACCACACATCGATATAGTTTTGGTTCAGGACGTATATTTGCTTATAATCATATGACATTGACGGTAAGTTTGAATTGCGAAATTATTTCTGTGGTAGCCATTCAATTCCAATGCTAACAATTAAATGATAAAAACCCAGTGTGTAACGGTTCCCAAGAGAAGGTCCTTGTCCGTTCAATCGTCCATGGGATACGCCTCATTTATCAGCCAAAAGAGCACTTGTTGTGCTTGTGGACAATTTGTCAAGCTAAGATTCCCTATTCAATACCATACCTAGCTTTTTGATATGCGCTAATCAGGTTAAGGGCGCGGCAACGCTCGTCGTGCGATCTGTTTTATCGTGGGATTTTCAGCGAGACTATGACAAGGATGTAGGACAAGTAGTTTTTATCATAAGACAGCTGAATTGTGTACGGCACACACACGACTGTACAAGAATGTCCCTTATATGCTGTTGTAAACCTATGGTACGATAAATGTGACCTTACATTGCTGACAAAATACCCGTTTCTAACACTTTTTAAAAATCAAGTTTTTCAACTGAGACTCTGTGCGCTCACAGCTGACTGAGTATGAGTCTGTTAAACTAGTTCAACATAACTTTCAAAATGTGACTAACTAATGCCGAACTTACACATGATTGGGTATGATCGATTGTCATAATACATCCCTATATATCGGTATTAGACAGCGTCTCCCCTTATGAAACGTACTGTGGTGTATCAATATCAAATGAAACAGTGTACACAAATCTTCAAAACAATGTGATATTATGCATATAAATCCATGGTATGCTCATTAAAGTTCCTTGCATCAACTAACTATCTCAACAATAAAGCGACATTTTATGACAATAAACACAATCAAATAACAATGGTCTCAGGGTCATGGCATAGGTATACAGTGCAGTCTATCATTCAACGAGCAAAATATCAAAGAGGCGGCAAAAAGCATAACAGCATTTCGTTATCCGACAATATTAGTAACAGTGACTAGGCAACGGTAATATGCAAAAGCACAAGGCACATAGATGTTAGTTACCTGTATCTTGAAAGGTCTATTAAAGTTCAGCAAGGCCCTACGGCCCCAACATGAAGAGACCACCATGGCTGAACTTCTTTCTAGAAACTGACTGCCAGGTACTACCTCCACGCTTTGGTCACGAAATGCTCACTATAACCCCCACTTAGCCCCCAAAACTATTGAACCAGACGTGCCAAGAGGACCCACAAGTGGCATTCCAACCCTACAGGCAACATACGGGATATCCCGGATGAGGACACTCGTGACGTCACTAGGGTGTTCGAAATCCAATATGGCGGAGACACGGCGGCTCAAGTGCAGACCAAACAATGTGTAGTTGTGCGTGGGTAAATGTTGAATTAAAGTTCACGGACGGCTGGCGGCTTTTGGGTATTTGCCGTCTGTCAACGACAGATGGTTGTTGTGTTAACGGAATTGGTATATCATAACACAGCGGAAAGCCTGTACATGTGTACTGGAAATATATTTTTGTGTGGTTTCAATCAAGGAGCTTCTATCAACAGTTGATAGAAGCTCCTTGTTTCAATTCATTAAAATCACATATAACGTTAGAAGGGTGTTTTTAAAATTTTGATGGAGATGGTTTTCGGCATAACTAGAAAATTAAAATCAGTAATATCATATATGATTGATGTCTTCTGTCCGAGCAAAATATAAGGACAATCATAATGGATATCTTGTTGACATGGGTTGCCTTTAACAAGTTGATGACATTCAACAAGTTGCATTGGCTTTTCAGTGCAACTATGTAAGAACGATATATTGTACTTTCTTATGTCAATACCTTTTAACTGAAAGAAGACGATTTTCTAGATTTACAAGCGCAGTTTGTTAATGAAAGATGAAAATTTTGCATTGAGATTTTAAGCGCGCTTACTTCAGCAATATTTAAGCGTAACCTACAAAGCTTAAAACTGGATAATATGGGAGGGCTCTTTACTTGATTGTACCGCGGGTAAATCCTTTTATTTCAAATGACTGCGCTCAAATCGACCAAGTAGAGTGGACCATTTTTTCCTTCTATCTTAATCGGCTTGACCTTTTTCGGCTTTTGTTCGGGTGTGTTCTCTTTCCTCTAAATGACTGGTTATAGAACTAATCCAATGGCGCTTTTCAATGGGTATTTCAGCGTACTTAGCGACCCTTTTCTGCCAAGCGGAACGCTTTTAAAATCCATGACCCAAGTTTTTCTGTTGGTGAGATCCTTATTTATAGCAAAAGCTTACTGAACATTGCTCTAGTAAGCTTTTACCAAGGTTTAAAGGGTCTTTAAACCTCCCTTTTACTAAATCCTTTTTAAACTACTTTGTTCCTGGAGTAAGGGTCAGCGCACGCAAAGAAAGAAACACAAAGACGGGGTAGGGTTGTACGTAGCTTTACAAAAAAACCTGACTGGACTGTGTTTTGTATATAGTGTCCTTGGATTGACACATACGCGGGTGGGCTTTTTTCGACAGCCTGTGCTCAGAACTACCAACTGAACTGTATCGAAAACAAATGCCACATATACCACTGTCCTAGACAAAAATAGATTTCCCGAACCCCTGAAATTAAAGTCCTTGTGTGATGCAATCATTTGAAAAAGATCATTAATATTGTTAATTTAATTTTTACCATAAGCAGACAATACGTTTTGGTCCAATTATAAAAAAAGGGCACATTTCTGAATATCATATTTGAAATCATATTGAAAAGGTAGCTTGTTTAAGTGGGAACGTACATGTATATAAAGAATCGCATTTTTCTTCGAAATACATGTAGGCATACCAACAAGAGAAAGACTGTTAATTTTCTAACCAGGCTACACCTACGTTTCCTTGTAATAATCAATGCCATGCTGTAAGCCCTTGTATCACGTTACACATGAGTGAGATGCCATGGCCTGTTTCCCACGCCTTCACAACACCTTCGTGGTTACCTGTAACTCCGACACCCTCCCCTACCCACAGAGCAGCATTGTACCCAACCCTCCCGAATCTAAATAACATTACCCATTGCATTCAACCGGTAATTCAATAAGGAATTGCAAAGGAGATCAGTTTCTGTGTGTTACTAATGATCGCCTGCAATGGACGAAACAGTGTTTGTGATATCCCTCTTTTGTGGACGTCACGTCTTTTCATTGTGTGTGGCTATCCCTTGTGAGATGGTGATTAAAGCTTAGCAAGCGTACAGGCAAACCTGTATACATTTCCTGGGTGTTGACAGATTAAAGGTTTAAGACGATACTTGGTAAATATATGTAGTTATACTTTTCTCATTGTTGTCACCATTTGAACGTTGTGCTAACTTTATCCAAGTGTATTCTAACCTCCTTGCTTTATCCATATGTTTCTCTCAGACATTTACACACATGTAAGAAAACTATAACCCTTTCAATGATGTATGAAAGGGTTTGAATGAATGAATGTAGGTCTTATCAAGAAAGAGGCAAACATGGTGAAAGCCGTATATACGTATACAGTGACTGTGAAAGAGGCTGACGGTTCTGTTACTGGTGTGTTTGTCCGGACAAATATTTGTTGTTGTCAGAGAGACACTCACAGCTGCACGGACTCTACAAGAAAACTTGATTAACCAAATAACAGAGCCGAAAAACAACATACAGACGCGGTGCTAATCCGACCAAAACAGTTTTCCCCCGTGACACTTATCTTCTGTTACCTCACGAAACCTTAAGGTCTCTGTCAGAGACATTTTAGAAATATCATGGCAGATTGAACCGTTCTATAAACTCGGAATATAACATTTAAGCGGTCGATTTAATACGTGATAAAATCATATACATATACCTATAAGCCAAGAAGTCAAAATCGTCTCTTTTCGTTCTATGACACCCAGACCAGCTGTCATTGTCAAGTGTATGAGCACACACGGAAACGCTATGATGAAAAATATTAAAAAAAGTAACAAAGATAGTCCAGATTTTTACCTGTCTTTCCTTTTCTTGTCCACGCTTCACCCAGTCAGGTAAGAACCTCGACACCTTACTCGTGGTCTCGTGTTTCTTGGAGAACATTTTCAACACGAGTCTTCCCCTATCTGAACTGTTACACCGCTAAAACTCAAACTGTTTATCCGTAGAGCGGTGTGACCTCCGCGCCCCGTTACCCTGAGATATTTCCATGTGAATAAGCGGAATGGGGGAGGAATGGGCGTTCTTTGTGCCCCACAAGTGAACCCATGTCTCAACCTGCTGAGAGGCTAAAACTCAAGAGCGCAAGCCAACCGTACATGCGCACAAATCGGCACAGGCAAGCGTGACATAAACAGTTTAGAGACAGTCCTCTAGGCGTGCTAACACGGGCAGTTGGACAGGGAAAGTTGTGGATATAAACTATAGTGTCACGCCTGGCGGAAGACTACAAATAATTAGAACCTCATTACCTCCAAATATAGACTCTGAGCGTTTCGTTTATACCACAGTGTTTGTTGCTTTACAAAAATGCTTCGAATTTTTAGATTGGCGCCAGGGTCAGTAGGTAAGTGGGCAACCGCATTTTTTGTGTGAAGAAAAAACAAGCTTTACTTTTCCCCCAGACAATTTGCTTTCTAAGGTCAAAATAGGTTCTTTCTGAGGCGCTAGAATGTATAATTTGGACCTTGGTATTCTGAGATTGAACCTCGTTGGTAATACAATATCAAATTTCTGTCTTCCAGACCAAACTAGTACATAGTTTCGAATTTGGAAGCGAGTAGCCCTAGCTATTCAAAACTACTTGATGAAATTGATAAAACGCCACGATGGCAATACAGTAGATCTTAGATCTAGTCTGTTGCGCCCTGGGTACGAGAGGGTACAGTCTGTAGATCACGTGACACGTGATCCCTAACGAGTGGCCCGGTTTGGGCAATGTTTCCAGTTTGATGCTGCTGTAGCAATTCGTAATCTCCAAGCAGATCCTACGGTGGCAAGACAGAAACCATTGGCCAGAGGAGTGTCCATTAGCCACCGAAGTCATAGACACTCTGCAATGGATACGTACTGTCTTGCCACCGTAGGATCTGCTTGGAGATTAGCAATTGGTAGACATGAAAGCCACGTAGTACTTAATATAAATAAGATCACATGCAAAGGCGTTTCCCACGCTGCTATATTTGCCAGGTGTGTTGGGGAAGAATTTTGGACATTTCTTGATAAGTGCTTTCCTTTTTTCCCTTGGCGTAGTTTCTCTTCCTTTTAGTAATGCAATGACGCAGTGAGGTAGTATTTCCAAGGTTTCTACGGTATTCTTTCGCTTCCCTTTCCTCTTGTGGTTGAACTATGCGGGGTCCGTCCCAAAACAAACAAAACCCATGCAAATGTGTGCTCTGTTCTTATTCCTTGGATATGACTATTACATATCATACGAAGGATAAAAAAAAGAACACAATGATCGCAGAAGTTACATAAAATGTTCAATAGAGCCAAGGAGGTTAGAGGAAGAAGAATCTAATACCCCCCCCCCCTACACACACACACACACATACACAACAAATGATTCAGAGATTACCAAAGCCCTACCTTACGCTGACTGTGTTCTCTAAACATTGAATCCAGCACAGAACCGGTACTTAAAAAAAGTCTACATACTACCAGAGTGAACCACAGTGACTGATCATGTAATATAACGTTGACTGTAACAGTGTGGTCTCTCAGTTAAAGAAGAATATACACAGCTATCCTTATACGTACCACATTCTACCACCTCTGTCTCTACACAACAACATACCTGCCGGGACATGGCATATCTTGACGACAGACGCCATCGAAAGTTAGGCAAGGGGAAGACTTTCGAGCACATAACTGGTTTTTGTATCCGTACTCCACAACGCCATAAAGTGATGCATAGAGGTGATTAATACAAGAACTGATTCTGTGCTCTGTTCGGAGGCTACCCTAGCTTAAAACTGGATTGAAACGTGTTCGGCAACTTCGTGTAACAGTCTATAGATCAGAGGGATTAAATTCTGTCTTCTCCCCAGTGACTTGCTTAAACAAAAGGGCTAATCATTTGGAGACCTTGCTCACCTTTTAGAGTGTGAGAGAACATGCACTGTAGCTGTATTATAGAATTCAACATGAACCGTACTATCATAATTCCCCATTTGTACAAATTATAGAAAGATCATGTATGCATAGGAAGGAATCCTACTTTATGGATACCTTAGGTATGTCATCTTTGTAACGATGGCAGAGCGTTATCAGATGCCATCGGCGATGTCTCCTGTGTCATGAATGACAATAGCAGACATCAGTGTTCTCATGAATACTTATGAGTTATAGATAAACCACGTCATCTTAGATGGATGGAGTTTAAGCCGTACTAAAGTCACGCTTCTAACAGGCCTACGAATGTTTCGAAATGTTTAAAACATTCGGGTGTGGACGGGAGGTTCGGTCATGGTTGGCTGGTGTTTTGCTGGTGTTCGGGAGTAAGTGGTTGTCAGTCAAATTTGACTCAAATTCGATTCGATTCGTATAGAAAGGTAGGCGTGGCCTAAATCTGGTCCGAATGCTCCCGAACTCCAGCCAACCTTGGTCGGCTGGTGTTCGGAGGAAGGTTCTGAGTGTGTGTGTGCCAGGGACTCTAGACCGAACTCTTTGCAAAATATACACCTGTCTCCCCCACTACCAGAGTGAACCACAGTGACCAATCATGTGTAATGTTAACAGTGACTGAAACAGTGCATGTGTCCTCTCAGTTACAGAAGACTATATACAGGTATCCTGATACGTACCGCAATAAACTACCACCTCTGTCTCAACACAAAACCGAACTCTTCGCAAAATATACACCTGTCTCCCCCTCCCCTTTAATAAAGTGCACTGTTTCACTGAGTGACGCAACACCAGCTGATGTGCCGTAAATGAGGCAAACATCCCGTTAGCGTACGTGGCTAACCTGTGGTTTGTACTGAAACGTGAGAAGGAAGCCAGGGGAATGACTAGACTGGAAACCACAACTTCTGGTATGAAAGAAAGACATTGTGTGTGGTAAAGTCAGTGTTTGTTTGCGAATTTTCCTGTACGCATCGTAACTTCTGCCAGACCGCTAGAGTTACCGGTTTGACGTAAGGAAAATGTAGAAAACCCTCCTTGTTTCAATATGTGTATACTGTTCGCATTAATCAAGTTACAACGGAAGAGGAATATATATATGCTAATATATTTGTCGACATATGACCAGACTCCTGACAGCATAAGAATGCCTAAAAAAACTCAAAATGTATACACTGAATGGAATAACTCTTATCAGACTTCTGTTACTTGAAAAGAAATGGATGGCTTTATAGCCATCAATGTATTTAAGGCATTTAATTTAAAGGTATCAGTATATAAGAAAGCTATAAAAAGACGTACAGAGTGTTGTATATACAAGCAAGAAAACGGTGACATGCAGAATTCTTGTCATACTGATTTTGACCCCATCCCACACATCCTTTGATCTTTGTTTGCTGACAGTGTTTAGGCTAGGGTTAGCGGGAACAACGTGACAGGTGATCTCGCGTGAGTCATGGCCATGAAATGCTGCTGGTGTGACGGAGAAGAACTCATCCGATTATTTCTCATGTCTCCAAGCAGATCTTTGGTTGGCTGCAAGACAGTACTCTCCAAGCAGAGGTTGGTGAGGAAGATCGTTACCTTTATTATATGCTCTGTTTATGTTTTCTGTCGCTACTCTCCAGTAGTAGGAGTAGCGACAGAAAAAACGGGGAATATAATAAAGGTAACGATCTTCCTCACCAACCTCTGCTTGGAGAGTAGCAAGACAGTATCAAATTGACCAGGCTCTTTCCATTTGCCAGGCTATTACCATTTGCCACCCGAAGTTGGGCTGACGTTACCAGTACAAAAGACAAAGCCCGATAAAAATGCCTAAAACACGTCAAAACTAAGCCGGAGCCAAAACCTCAAACATCATAACAATAACGCAGCGTATTAGAGACTGCCACTTGTGTGAATCGTGCCAAGACTAAGACCTATAAGTATGTCGTGTAGCGTTCAAGCATATGTTGTACCTTTGTGGATGTCGTGACTTGGGTGTCCTGGGAAAGTATCACCGTTTTTCTAATTAGGAGTCCGCTCTTTGGTAAATGTCAGTATCATGAACTGGAACGTTGACAAAACAAATTGTGGTAATAGTTCCACTGGTTGACCTTTCAACCAAACAGAAACGGAATGTGATAGCTATTTCATTCATCAGCATTTTGAATAGTTTGGGACTGAGGGGGGCTGCGTGTATGAACTTCATGAACACCACTGGGATATCAACACACCTATATCCTTTTTCTATGGTGTAAACAACAAACAACAATGGTTGAACTTCTGGTATTTCATAGCGGACTTCCTAAATCTACGACGGTATGTGTACACTACAGTTAGACGATACGTGTACACTACGGTTAGATCATCTCCATATCACGGAAAAAGGGAACTGCGTTGTATTCCTGGCGTTATCCAAGAAGGCAAAGACCATAACTAATGGCATATGTATAGTTTGTATGCATTTTTAGTATTGAGTTGTCTATTGTATAGCAAACAATGATCATATACGGTAACATATTGAAGGTTGCAATTCTTTATGGCTGAGAAAATTGTTGAAAGAAAGTAGGAGAAAAGTAGAACTTAGTACAAATTCCTAAAGTGATCTATCAGAGGAGTTACTAGTACCCACAAGAAGAGTTCGAGCTCGTCTGACAAGTTACTCTCCCCATTTTTATCAATTCCTGCAGTTTTCTAAGCCCACAAAGATGTCTGATACAGACTAGAACATTTCTATCACCGCCCCATGTTACCATGTACCCACAATGTCGGACACCTGGACAGAAGCAACACAATTAAAGTAAGTAGTGCGACAGTTAGGACAAGGAAGCACCCTACCTGGATAAGCTGTAAATGTAGTTCTATCCGTCCACTTCTCGATTTCTGGAGAAGCCTTCAAGTTGACTACCGTTGCGGCACATACCTGCAGACGGAGGGATTCAAGTATTTATCCCTTAAACCACATGACGTCAAATGGATTTTATCTCTACGTTGGAATCAAAGAAAGCTTTTAGAGGCTCGGTGTGACAGGAACTGTTGGCACTGTTCGAGCGGATATTGCCGGATGTACCAGAATGGCACTTCCTGTCGCTGCCCTTAATACAGTTATTGCACCTGTGCCAGGTGGGCGAAACCACTGGGAGACAGAAGAGGGGTGTCGTTACAGATCTAGGGCAAATCCCAATGGAAAGGAAATGTTACTAGTGGCCTCCTTTGCAGGCGCTGCAAGTGGGGCATTTTCCAACAATGCTACTAAGTATTAGTTTTTTTTTCCTTTTTTTTAAAAGAATTCAGTTCGTCTATAGCATTTTCTACCCCTGGTTATTGAAATCTGGAGATGAAAACCCGAACTTCAGTCAACCTTGGTAGGCTGGTGGTTGGGGGAAGGTTCTGAATGTGTGACAGGGGCTGTGCGATCTGTCTGTCCCTGTTTATAGTTCTCGCCGGAGGGTTTTAGTATTTACCCACTCTAACCCGCGCGTCACTGCGTTTTGTTGGGACAAATCAAGACAAACACGGCACCAAAAGGGCAAACAGTTACCAGCCGGGCTAGTTACCGGGCACTCATGGCGGCCTCCGAACAACCACGAAACACGACGTTCGGTTGACTCGGGCTTTGTTCGGGAATATTCGTGATTTATGGCCGAACTGTAGCGTTTTTGAGGGCGCTATTTACTGGCGATTAATTTTACTACCTGGCGGCATGGATCCGCAGGATTGTACTGATAAAAGGGGGTCTGTAAAATGTTTTAGATAGTTTTAAATGGCAACAAGTTGCTAATTATGGCTATGTAGAACCCGTTGGGAACTATTACTCGTTGGTAATAGATCTTTAAATCGAAGTAAGGGTACAAGCGATAGGGATAAAGACTCAGTTTGTAAATTGTGATGTTCTGTCTATGTAAACATATATTTACATACAATTTTCCAAAGTCCAATAAGGCATGCTTACATGTACGGTACGTTGAAACATGTTCACCTGCACTTTAGTGTAACATTCTACTCAAACTACAACGGGTAGTGTGATAAGATGTTAAACATTGCCCGTGTTATGGACGCTTAAGTGTCATAGATTATGCATTAAGATATCGTCTAGCGAATAAATATGTTTAACAGGTCTAAAAAAATTCTAATTCACTTTAAAACGCCTTAAGGGATGGTACATATACAGTCTAAGTTGTCTACTGTAGTTACTAAGATTCTTTAGTAGATATACATGCACAGTTTTGCACTAGGACGAACACAGAGACAAGATTAGTAGAGGTCTACAAAATCTAATACATTTTAAAACGCCTTAAGGGATGGTCTTATAGACAGTCTAGATTGTCGAACCTGTCTACTGTAGATAGTGAGATTCTTTAGTAGATATATACATGCACAGTTTTGCACTAGGACGAACACAGAGACAAGATTAGTACAGGTCTACAAAATCTAATACATTTCAAAACGCCTGAAGGAATGGTCCTATAGACAGCCTATATTGTCGAACCTGTCTACTGTAGATAGTGAGATTCTTTAGTAGATATACATGCACAGTTTTGACTAGTACATATACCTTGTTACGGGACATACACGAGTATCTAATACTAGTATAAATAGGACGAACACAGACAAGATTAGTACATGTACGTGTTTGTAGGCCAATGTAGGCAAGCTACATAAACACGTGTATACATGGCTTAACAACAGGTAACCTACAAACGTACCTTACGTGCAGCCAACGTCCAGAGTGGTTTTCAAGCTTTTACGCACAATTCACCAGTACAGTACCAACGGTGACGTTGCAATCCGGGATCTGAAAAGGGCACGCCGCGTACCGCGTCCTCGCACGTTTGTCATCATCGGTAGGACTACAGTGTTTGCCAAGTTTTCCGTCCACTGCTCTCAAAGGGTACAAAGGTCAGATTGTTCCCACTCAGAAGTTACATCAATCCTTGTCACATTGTTCGACCTGTGGAGCACTGGGACCATGACGCAAGGCGTGGGGCCATGGGGGAGGGGGGTCGGTGGATTGATTTTATAACATAACTTTATAACTTGACAATTGTATAGAATACAGCGTATAAGATACATATTGTTCAACCTGTGAAGCAGGAACCATGGCGCAAGGCATGGGGGAGGGGGGCTCGGTGGATTGGTTTTATAACATAACTTTATAACTTGACAATTTGTATAAGATACAACGTATGGTAACTTCTATTGCTTCATAACGATTCCTAATGTACACTACTTTAAATTTGTAGTGTCCTAGAATCTTTCATATATTCCTATTCTTTTTCATCTGTACTTATACCTTTCGTCGCTATCATGATAACTGTCAAACCCAAATGTTATCACGAGGCCTGCACAGGAGGCTACCAACAACGTCTGCTTAGAGAGTAACCAACGGTGTAACGTTGGTGAACTTTATTGATAAGTCCGCCCAGTGGGGGTCTTGTAAAGACTCTGGGAAAGAGTTCCGAAAAGTAAAGATAAGATGAGAATGATAAAGCATGTACACTTTACATCGTACATAATCCTTATATAAACATGAAATTGACAAATTCCAAGGTAACGTTACCTTCATTTGCCTGGTCTGTATGTCATTATAGAACCCTCGATCGTGAGTTTATGTGAAACACACATTCAAACGGCATCAGAAATATAGCCTCGTTTCAGAGGTGGCTGGAAAGAGTAAAATTGTCCAAACAGAGGGGCAAACTGTACTCCTTTAGCCGACTAACTCCCCGGTAATTTATCTGTCTTTTTTGGCCAATTTCTACTCTTTCCTGCCGCCTGAAAACACTGGTAGAGGCTATCAGAAATATAACTTTCTTCGCAGTCGGGTACAACATGTACACACACACGCACAGAACAACCAATGCTTATCATGTCTATCTTAGGGTCACACCTTTGACAACACTAGGGGAGGTTTCCTACATCAATATATGTACTTAAACATTCCAGCCATACCTGAGCGGCCACTTCAAACTGTTTGGATGATGTCAGAAGATTGACAGCAGGGCAAAGTACGTAGGAGCGTCTCCTGACGTATACGTAGCTTGTCGTCATAGCAACAATCGAGCCAATGATAAAGTCGTTTATTTCAGGACCTAGCCGTGCTGATGGAGGTATTTTTGTCATACAAATAGAAAATCCTTGCATGTTTCTCGTATTCATATAACTTTTGGTATATATCCGTCTTTGTAATTTCTTTATTATATAAAACATTGAATTTCACGACAAGCACAAAACTTAAGCCTATTATAGAGGTTTCATTGTATCCATATTGTATCTATATAACCTGTTATAAACTGATGTTCCCTTTTAATGTTGTTTAAGGCTTGACCAAAGTGGACAATAAACAAGTGGAGTTTGTTGTAGTGTTCTCGTATAAAGCCACTCCATGGCCGCTGAGTAGATACATATACACTTAGAACGTGTATTTCTTTACAAAATGAGCCAATGTGACAGGAATTCAGCCATGTTTTATTTATTTACTTATTTATTTATTTATTCATCTATATATTTCTTTATTTATTTGTTTCAGGCACTCAGTGGCCCATAGTTAAACACTTTTGGCGATTCCAATTTCTTTTTGACATTTTTACACCCGACAAGTATTCAAAACCAGGCTTGACTTCCTGATTTAGTGTTTGCATCAAAAATATATTATAGTACATCCAAGTGATATTTCTTTCATTCTTTTTTCTTCGTCAGACTTACTTCCCTTGTTTGCTGAGTCCCTGTAAAAGAGCCCCCTCCATCTTTTCTTGAAGAAGGTAGAATAGCGAGAGTGTGCTCGGAATAATCATCAATCTGGTGCCTAAGCCTTGCCAAAGTTTCCATATTCCTCCCTCCCGCACTATAGAGTTGACGAAGAAGGGAACGCCCCTCTGCGAGTTTGGGCCGCACTGCAGAGCAGACTGGATGCGTGTCTTGATTAAGTCCATAGGAGTCGCTGCAGTGCAGCCAATACTGCCTGTAGGGAAAATAATGTAGCGTTACGGGGAAGAAAAGCTGTTCTTGCATAGCTTTGATGCTACAACTCTCCTCTAACACAACTAACATAAAAACAAAACTCACAGAAGCACTCCACATGTTCATTGCTAAATCTAAAAGATTCTGTGCCTCCAGCTGAGCCTCACTGAACGTTAAACTGCATGCTGTTAATAACATTTTTATAAGATATATGTGTGATTCATTAGATTGTGACATATATTTTACTTTTATCTGTTTATCAACGTTTCCATGTTGCATGTAATGTATGTATTTGGTGTGCACGCTATCAGCATATGACGAAAAATTGATAAATCATCAGTACTAGCTTGTGTCAAAAACAAAGCAACTAACTAATGACAACGTAGAAAAACAGACCCGTTTTTTATTGGGGTATAACTAAATCAACAAGACTGGCAATGAAAACATACATTGCCATGGCGACGGTGGTTGCTGTTAGGGTTATTGTTTGCATGGCACTGCGGCCCTGCCATCATTTCATGATTTTGAGGAAGACTTGGTACCTATACAGATACAGTGCACTCCCCCCCCCTGAGTGTATAATGAACAAGCCCCGGGGTCACAGAAAGTAGGGCATCCAGCTGGGGCAGCTCTGATAGGTCTTCAGTGGGACTCCCAAAGGCGTCCAGGAATGTAGGCATAGATGTAGGCCACATGCCTGTAGACATTCCATTCTGTCTACAGGCATGTGGACAAAATGCCTGTACAATTCCTAGAATTCTTGCGAATCACACACAATACTGTACCATTTGGCTCCTCCCTGAGACGTCGCCAAAAAAGAAGGAGGAAACTAGACAGGAGAAACAAGAGTTTTAACTACTGTCTTTTTCTTATAACTTTTTAAACGGTACGGAGACTTAGACAGTAGAAACAGGCCCTAGTGATGAACATACGTGCGATAAAAAATCGAGGTATTTTATCAAGATGAAAATAGTATCTAAGCACCTGCTACAAGTCCTATCTGAAAACGTTTGTGGTCAGGACAGCGGCGGCCATGTTGGGTCTCATACCGACGTACTCCCGCTTCCCGCAACGCGAAGAACAGAGTGTTGAATGTGACGTCACGGACCAGTGCGGGTGTGAAACCCCGGTACATGCCTGAAGAAAATAAAAAAAATAAAAACCCAGAAAGGTAACATTTGGCAAATGCATAATGTTTACCTTCTCATGGTCTAGCCTACCAAACTACAGTTGTACTGCTCTGTTTATTCCTACTCAAACACACACACACACACACACACACACACACACTCACATATATATATAGTAAGAGGAGGACAACGCTGCCCTGCAACTTGCGACATAGTGTAACCCAACACCACAGGGTGTCTGCTACAGCACCAGTTACCATGGTCGCAGTGTAAAACTTACTAACAGGTTTCAGATATTACCTTATTTCACCATTTATTCTTATACACCTCGAGCACGCAAAAAATGAACCTTGTGTTGTGTTCATATAACCTGTTGTCCTCCAGACATCCCTGAATCGGTGGCCGTGAACCTGCGCCCGCACCATGAACAGCTCAGAGGGAGACGAGACGACTGCAGTACCCATACCGGCCGCTAGTCCGCCCAAAATCCAGATCCCCAGGGACTGTTCCCCTCTCAAGTCCGTCAGAAATCTTGTCGTCATGATCCAACTTTGCATCTTCAACACTCTCTCCGGCATGACACCCAGGGAACGAGACACCACACCTGGGAACGAGAGAACAGTGTAATTATTCACCTGTTTAGGCGCTAGTGACAATACAGGTCAAAGAGCATGATGGTCCAATGCACTGTCATTTGGGTCATTGACTGGCATTCATTGACCGAGGGTACCCTCTGAGCCCCATTTCTTTCTTTCGAATATGTAGCAACACAAGAAACAGATGCGTTATTCGTACTGCCCCATAGTCCAAATGACAACAATATTGTTTTGAAAAGGATATATGCCATTTCTTCAAGCTTGAAAGAACAAACTGACCTCCTTTGTCGTTTACATATTAATTAGGCCAAGGACATTATGCCTACATTTGTAGGCTGGCACACCTGTTACATATTCTTTTCATACTAAAATATTGATCTAGTTTTCGTAACACTCACTATATAAGCAACTGTACAACATTCCAAGCGACGTACGTAGTTCATACATGATATCAATATCTGTTCTATGTTGTTGTTGGGTATATAAATAGCAACATGGCCGGGTGGTGGCAAGCTGAACACGCTGCAACCAACTAAGAGAACAACATACCTCTGTAGAGAAATCCGATGGGGCTGCGGACAGTTCGGCCTAGGAAGTCCTTCCACAAGAAATTAGGGGTCTGTATGAAGGTCTTCAGCGTGAATAAGGGGTGGTGTACAACCTGGGTCAGTCCGCCGGCTAACATGCTGACCACAGCGCTGTACAGATGCCAGTTCTTCGGCAGATAGTCCGCCCTCCCCCGTACAGCTCCAGGAGAAATCGCCGGCGCCAGTGGACGTGTACTGGGCAACCTGGCTTCACCGGGAGTCTCCATGGCCGTCAAATACTTTACGCAGTGCTTAAGCTATAGCCTTAATAATTTATGAACATCCTATGTCGTGGACGAGGGGTTTGAAAGGGTTGGTGGAACTCTGTTCTAACCGGTGACCCAGACAACCGCAGAATAAATACATGCAGCAGACGCGTTTACGTAATAGTAATGTCTTACCGTAAAACAGATAGTAAGGAGGCTCACACCACTGCGTTTGCCCAGTGTCAAAGGTGATATAAACAAAACTTGTCAGACCATATTGACATTGCTTTATACATGTCCTGACGAGTTTTGTTTACGTTTTGGGCCTTCAACTTTGACACTGGGCACGTGCTGTCGTAATATTGGATCTCCGTATTTCAATAACACGATTAAAAAAGATGTCGTAATATTGTATCAAGTAACAGTAACGATTTGCTATAATTGTATACAGTAAGGCATTTCTTTTTCTTTTTGTTTGTTTTGAGAATCATAAGAGTCTATTTGAAATGGTATTAATATATTTAGTATGTTTAAGAGTAAGACTTCAATTACAGGTTGAACCGGTCGGGTCTTTCCTTTTCAGTGCCAGACATACCCAGGGGGCAGCCATTGTTGTCACTATTCAGGAGGGGCACAGACAAGTAAAACGCAACGGTTCGAACGAGTTTTTGGATTACACGACGTAGGGGAAGCATGGGAAATTCATCCCCAAGCTACCCACATGTCAAAGGTCATGTCATCATGTCATAAGACTATACTGACTTTGTAATATGCGTCCACGCGCGCTTTAATTTTCGTCCGAAAAAAAGCTTGTGATCATGCTGTTTCTTTAAGTCCCCTGTCACACATCATAACCTTACCACGAACACCAGCCAACCACTAGCCAACCACAGCCGACCTTTCTCCCGACCTACTCCCAACCACGGTTGGGAGGGGGGGCAGTTCAGCAGTGTTCTGGAGGTCATATTCGGCTATGTGTGACAGGGGCTCAGTTAGATACATCTGGATCATAGATGGCGAAGGAAAAAAAGAAGAGACCAGCTGAGAACGGGAAGCAGGGCTTGAATGAACACTTGCTTGAACCGCCAAGTGTTCCAAAATCAAAGAAAATATGAAAGAACAGAAATAAAGAATTTATTGTTTGGTTTAACATGTGTGTTCAATTATTTGCTCAACCTTCCTGACAACTTAAATTTTATAATGAAGGTAACTTTTTTCTCCAACTTTTTTTCTATCGCACGCTTGTATCGGCTTAGGGGGTGCTCAGAGTGTGTCATCCATATAATCAAATCAGCATGGCCTAAAGACAACAGAGCGCACTTCTGGATAGTGAGCTGGGTTAACTAGCAAAAGAAGAACAGGGACAAGAGGAAAGTGAGCAAAAAGACATGTATTCAGGACATTGACGTTTTAGGTACATTTTAAAGAGTCCATTTTAGTACTGACTATATACAAGTCGAATTGGTCATAACTTATCACAAGAAAACACAGTGATCATGACTTTAGACGAGAACACCAATTTTAAATAGTCAATTCTAGTACGAACTACAGACAAGTCAAATTGATCATGACTTTACATATCATTAAGAAAAAAGTTAATCAAGCAACTGGATAAATTTTGAAAATTTCTTGTGTATCTCATTTTCTGGATGTCTAACTTTCATCGACGTGGGCATGCCTTTGTTTATAATTCAGAATTATACTCCTGAAGTTTTAAATTCCTCTTTAAACATCACCACTTTTATATTCACCAATGAAATATTTGTGGTTCTTACTTAGTATTTGTTACAGTAATTTCATCGTCATTATATAATCAGAACTTGTATGTTGATCTACTGTCAGTGTCTACGTACGAAACAATTAATTTGAGAAATGTTTACTACCATATATGGCCTCCATCGCTTATAATTGACCATGTTTTACTACCAATCAGAAGCTGAAATATTTATGAACTATTTCCAAACGGAACACTCTATAATGCCTTTCAGATGCAGTTAATGTAACAACCTGTAGTCACAAACTCACTTCCATAGTCTTTTTCCCTCTTCTATTTTAGACAATAAGATTATATGTCGTGACAATAAGAAGAAACTTAATGACTCTCCTAAAATACCCAAAAATTAAAGTCGTCCCAATTTTGGGACCTGGTGCTGAATTTTGTCAAATACTAGTATTAGTGGTTGTACGGTATGATTTTGCTAAATTTGATGTGATTCTGTCTTGCAATTTTGTTTTCAGGTTCTGGGATCAAAATGTATTTGCTTGAGCTCGTCTCTTGCAAATGTAGGGAATTTCTTGATCGCATCGACAATTGTCCCACTTTCCCTTTGTCCAGTGGTAACTCTTGTGACTCTGTAAGAACGGTATCATGTTAGTAAAGTGCCAGTTTCCATCGTCTTTGTCTTTATAAAAGAAGGAAACTTGTTTGTCATTTGTATTGTTTACCACTACCAAAAGCTAGACTTTCTTCAAACGTGGTGAATGTAGTAGGAAGTACTTATGATATGATTTTACACAGTTGTAGGTTGTAGTCTATCCCAATCTCTCTATCTGGTGTTCCGACTATAATTATATAGTACTAGTGCCTCTTAATTAGAAGTTAGCGCAAAATGTAATTTAAGGATAATAACGTTAACACCCACCACGGAGTACATCCCAACACAGCGATTCTCTGTTCGGACATTGGGTACCCCATTCCAGTTCATGTAGGTACGAGGTGAGCCATCAGTCCACGTCAACGTCCATTGTCCATATTTCGGCTTTAGTCCAATCCACACCATGTAAGAAGCTACAATTAAAAGAAAGCCAATTGACTATTTAAGGGCATTGAAATGCTACGTCAGCACGTACCTGTATTGAGTGAAGACACTTACTTTTAGTTCCTAATTCTACTCCTTTCGGTTTTCCGTTGGTAAGCAACACACAAAGTTAGCATTTGTAGTAAGTAATTAGAATTATCATGTTTACTAATACCCACAATTGCATGTACTCATCCTGACATAAATGTGAACCGCACCTCTGAGAGAGGGAGAGAGAGAGGGAGGGAGAGAGAGAGAGAGAGGGGGAGAGAGAGAGGGAGAGAGAGAGAGAGGGAGAGAGAGAAGGAGAGAGAGAGTGTGAGAGAGAGTGTGAGAGAGAGAGGGAGAGAGAGAGAAATAGAGAGAGAGAAAAAAAGAGAAAAGAGGCGAGAGATGCCCACCATCATTCTTGAGGCTTGTGATGAAGTTGTTCTCGTCCCTGTTTGTGATGGAAACAAGGTTTGCAAAGACTTGTTTACAACGTTGGTTCGCCACGGACCATCTAGCCTTGTCTGTCCTCAGTTTGTAGCAGTGGTTGTTATAAAAGGTCCACCCTCTCTGACACCGCGTAGCTGTAGCTAACGATAATGATATTTTGTCACAATATTGGTCACAATGCGAAGGGAGAATGTTATCTATCTATCTATCTATCTATCTATCTATCTATCTATCTATCTCTCTGTCTCTCTGTCTCTCTATCTCTCTCTGTCTCTCTCTCTCTCTCTCTGTCTCTCCCTCCCTCTCTCCCTCTCTCTCTCTCTCTCTCTCTCTCTCTCTCTCTCTCTCTCTCTCTCTATATATATATATATATATATTATATATTCCCATATCAACATACCAACATACTATATATATTCTCATAGCGTCCACGCGGGCATGGGTGACTGGCGCATTCAATAATGTCTGTAGCCTGTAGGATTAATTATCTCCATGAAAAATGGAGATATTGTTTTGGGTCTGTCTGTCTGTGTGTGTGTCTGTGTGTGTGTGTTTCCGCCAACTACTAGTGAGCATAACTTAAGAACGCCTTTATGGATGGTGATGATATTTGGTATGTAGGTACATCTTATGAAGACAAAGGTCAAGGTCAAATCTGGGCCTCCTGGTGGCTGACCTTGGTACTGCAGCAGAACTTCCGGTTTTTGTATCTTTTGTTCTGAACATGCTATGGTCTTGATTTTTTTGTGGCAAAAAGCTTTTCCTGTCAGGAATAAGTGGCGTGGGTTTTGTCCCCCTAGCAGCTTGTGCTGGAACTGCAGGGTGGGTTTTGGAGAAATCTTTAAGAACAGATAAGTCCAGAAAGGAACAACGTATTATCATGATTTTTGGTATGTAGGTGTCTTACACAGAGATGTACATAATTAGATGCAGATTATGCAAATGAGGACTTCATTTGCATAATTAATGAGGAAATTCTGTAATTCCAGTGTTTTACATTATAGGACTTTAATACATGTAATGTGTATAATCTATCGCAGGTAGAATATCAACAGATACCAATTATGCAAATATGGACCTCATTTGCATAATTAATGTGAAAATTCTGTGATTCCTTAGTGGTAAATGATGGGAATTTCATACTTGCAACATGTGTAAGTTAGTTCAAAATTTACAACACCATGCATATATTATGTTAATGTACAGGTCATTTGCATAATTTATGGCAACATGTTGAAATGAAACATTGCCAAAGGATTGGACTTTTACATCAAATATACATGTATGTTATTTGTGTTGAGGAAACCCTATTTCATGGAGATATGAGGTCTCCGAATTCTTGTTTTTATGATGGAACTCTTAAAATATTACCTCGGTTTTACGCCCAACCTCATGTTATAAAGTTGTAAAACTTAACTTTCAACCTCATGACAACACCTGAATGCTTGCCGCGGAAAGTAAAAAGCTTAAATCTGTCAATAAAAAGATAGAAAGTATTCATAGAAAATGACAACTTCCAAACTGTCTGAATTTTCAAAGTTGAAGTTATCAAAATGATCAAACACGCAAAACAATAGACGCATTTACATTATTTTAACATGGAAATATCAGCAAATTCACCGGCTTTCGTACCTAAATGATTTACAGGAGTCTTTCCTGTGATTTGGTAGACCTCACTTGCAAACATCCCGCCTTTGCCGTCCACGTCACAACTGCGTCTGGAACGTCCCTGCTTAGTGTAGGCGTGGGGACCAACAGCTGACCCGGTACAAGCCCCGCCAAACTGTAGAGCAAACGCCGTAAAACCACGGGAAAGCGCTACCTGGTAACACTTCTCAATGGCGTCGGTACGCCAGCCTTTGTTGTCCTGAAGGCGTGGATCTGTCCCCTCGAGGTCTGTAATGTCGCTGTCTTGAAACGGGGACTTGAAGCAACCCAGGCTGGTGTACGTGTGCCCACGACTGTCGCTTCCTGACAGTGTGTGACAAAATAATGCATTACTGTGTTTGCCATCTACGAGCGGATCTTTTACACGTGTTCTTTAAGAAAGTAGGTTGTCTTTTTCTGAAGACGATGTAAGGATCTTATTTCAACCAAGGTTTACACCTATTGCACAATAATTATATTGCGACATCAGTATATTATCATTAGCCTTAAGGCTTGTAGATGTGGTGAGATAACAGACTTGTGTCACTGTAATTAAACCTATATATCACCATGAATGTATTTTCTGTTGGTATTGAGGCTCATTTGACAAAGCAAAGGGTAGTTAGAAGGACTGACATAAACGTTTTTCTTTAATATAATAGAAAAGGCTATTTTCATGATGTCATAAAAGTCAGAACTTTACATCACCTTTGGCACATTCCTCTCCTGGACCTGCAAAGCAAAAGACACAACAACAATTTTAACTTAACGAAAGAAATCAGTTAGAACGTAAATTATAAATAGACACATTCGAATATAAAACAAGTGATTTTTATCCTTAGTATGATCTATTTCAGCAACAAAGTATTATGCATTCTACTAACACAGATGAGCTTTCATTGTGAAATACTAAGTCAAGGAAGAGACTCCGATCTGGTAGAATCGGCGATTCCGTTAGAGATCCTGATCGGAGTCTTTGTGGACAGAGACTCTGATCAGGATGCTGTTAATGTCTTATGGTGTTTTCCCACTTACAAATCCTAAATTTGAAGTCAATCTAATCTTAAGTGATATGACTCGAGGTTGAAACAGTTCTGACTGTCTTTTATGCGAATATCTTAAACTTTACAATCGGGATCTCTAGAATCGCCGACTCTACAAGATCGACGTCTCCACCCTGACATACATATATGTCTATAAACAGCAAAGTTTATTGCAAATTCATGCCCGAGGGCTAATTGCAAATACAAAGGGACAATTGATTTACATACAAGCAAGTAATACATATCTAGACACAAGAAATAAAAGAAGTACCGTAACTCTTAAAAACTACTGGGTTTAATGAAACCGTTATTACCTTTTTGACAGATAAAGTACGCCTCCCAGTCACAGCGGCTGTCATCCCAACGGAAGTTTCCTTCTGCCCATAGATGAGCGCAGTCCTGCTCACCATGATTGTTGGGTTCTCCTGGAGCCCATTTGGTGAAACTGCAGTCACTCAGCTGTGTTCCGTCTGACCAGGTCCAACGATTTTCAACCTAGAGGGGTGGTAAAATGTACATCAGTTGACCTATTAACCCCTGTTGAACCGGGACGGCGGCAGGTATTGACTTCTGGGCACCTGTGACGTACTCCTGACGTCACATGTCCCAATGATCAGTGCGCGTCGCATGCTCGTAGTCAGGATTTTGCTAGGGGGGGGGGGTCTTCCTACTGTCCAAGGGACCAACGAGCGCCATAGGCGCGAGCTTCCTAGGGGGGTCCGGGGGCATGCTCAACTTTGAAAATTGAACCTTCCGAAATGGCATTTTCTGTGTTTTTGAGAGGATTTCAAAGGGAAAATTAGAGACAGATACGATTCCAGTCCCGCTGGTGATACAAACCTATAAAGAAAAATCTTGGACCTTTAGATAAAAAGTGGACCTTTTTGCTTGTGTGGAAGAACCCCCCGAACCCCCCCCCCCCTGGCTACAGGCATGGCGTCGGGAAAGTGGGGTGAGTTGCTTGTGATACATACTTGCCTGTTTACCAAACCTAGTTATTTTTTTTTTAAATCTTAGCTCCTGGGTCTCTTTGGTTGCAGAGGGAACCAAAGATATCCGGGAGGTTTGGTAACCAGGCAAGATACATACAGGGTCTCGGACCGGAGTTTTCCCGGTTACGTAGCACATCAGACCCCCTAAGCCCTAAGCCCAACGGGCTGTCATTTTTCTTAGGAACATGGGCCGAAATCTTTCATTATGCTAGTGGAAAGCAGTGTTACAGCTATAAAGATATCAGGGAAATCAGGACCAAAACATTATTACACAACATGCAAAGTAACATTTCCGGCGTATTGACGCGCGATCAATTTTAAATTCAGACCCAGAACGGCAGAACCACAATACTTACGGCCATGTCGTCGAGACCAAACCAGTAATCCTGTCCTCCATCAACACGCTGAATTAAAGCCTCAAGAAAAATGAACACAGCATCTGTCTTAATCATTGCAAGACGACCTCCGTCTGACGCACACGTCTGCTGTGCTGCGCTGTACGTCTTTTCCTCTGCAAATACTTTGTACTCGGTGTTACCTCGTTTTACGTACTCCCTCCTCTGGGCAGCTACATAAAAACACAATGCCGTCACAGCAAAAAGACATCCAGGTAATAAGATACACCAAAAAGCAGCACTCAAGCAACTGGATGTGATTTCGGAAACGGTCAGACGTTTCAGCAGGTAGCATCCATTGCCATCGACTTCAGCAGGTTTATCACTTTATTTGCAGATCAATCAACAGTTCGTGCTTATCAACCTGCTGAAGTCGATTTCTCTCCAGAGTCACTGACGAAAGGTAGTGGATGCTACCTGAAACTTCAGACCGCGTTTCCAAAATCATATCCAGTTGCTTGAGTGTAGTAACTGCTTTTTGGCGTATCTTATTACCTGGATGTCTAACCTTCACCGACGCGTCACAGAAAATATTACAAAAAACATTCCACACAAAACATGGACTTCTCCTCTACTATCATAGCAACAAGGTGTTGGGTATTTTATTATCAGCGCAGTAAATAATAATAAGGATGGGTCATTTTGGTTATATAAGAACCGATGTCTAGGCATAAAATAAGCCCAAATCGACAACAATTAGCAGAAGCTTATTCATCTTAAAATAGCTCACGTTGCTGACAGTTCTGTCCAGTCCATCCAGGTGAGCAGGTACATTTGTATCCGCCATCTTGGTTCTCACAGCGTCCATGTTGGCAAGGGTGTTTGGTACACTCATTTATGTCTGTGCGATAAAGGAAAAAATAGATTCAATTGAAAATTCAACCCGACGATAACACAGGCATTTTAAATGCTTAGAGAAAATGGAAAGCTTAAATTTCTAATGTAATAAATCAAAAATATATAATTTTCCACAGAAAAGGGCAACTTTTAATCGGAATGACGACATCAGAATCGAAGGAACTCACCCTGCTGACAGTTCCCCCCAGTCCACCCAGGTGAACAGGTACATTTGTATCTGCCATTTTGGTTCACACAGGTTCCATGTTGACAGATGGTTAAGGTACACTTGTTGATATCTGCGCAGTAAATAACAATAAGGATGGGTCATTTTGGTTATATAAGAACCGATGTCTAGGCATGTAAAATGAGCACAAATATAAAACAATTAGCAGAAGCGTATTCATCTTGAAATAGCTCACATTGCTGACAGTTTTTTCCAGCCCATCCAGTTGAGCAGGTACATTTGTATCCGCCATCTTGGTTCTCACAGCGTCCATGTTGACAGGGTTTCCTGGCACACTCATTTAATATGGCTGTGTGAGAAAAACGTGTGTCTAATTAATTGGATGAACATCACTCTGAGGATACATGTAACACTTAAATGCTTGAAGAAAATGAAGAACTTTATTTTGTAATGAAAAGAAGGAAACAAAAACATCGATTTTCCATAGAAAGGGTGAATTTCAATGCATCAGAAGGAACTCACCTGCACCATATTGACAGTTCGGTCCAGTCCGTCCAGGTGTGCAGGTGCATTTGTATCCGCCATTTTGGTTCACACAGCGTCCACCATTTCTACAAGGATTCGTGGCACACTCATCTATGTCTGTGTGAGAAAAAATGTAGCTAATTCGATTAACATTCAAACCAATGATACATATAACACCTAGTAAACCTAAATGCTTGAAGAAAATCAAGAGCTTTATTTTGTAATGAAACGGATGAAACTAAAATATATGATTTTCCATAGAAAAGGGCACCTTTTAAACAGAATGACTACACCGGATCCGGAAGGAACTTACCTTGCCGACAGGTTGGTCCAGTCCATCCAGGTGAGCAGGTGCATTTTTTACGGCCGCTTTTTATCACACAGGTTCCATGTAGGCATAGATTCCTGACACACTTATCTATGACTGTGTGATAAATGATTTAATTAATTCGATCAATATTCAGCCGATGATAGCACCTACAATGTAAATGCTAAACGTGGATTCCAGGCACACGTTTTATGTCTGTGTGGTTAAGGAAAAATGTACTACCTATACTTCTAGTCAACTCCTTCATAACACACCTACATGCTTGACGAAAACTTATTTCGTAGCGAAAAGAAGGAAACAAAAACATGATTTTCCATAGAAAAGTCAACTTCCAAGCAAAATGACTACATCAGAAGGAACTCACCCTGCTGACAGTTCTTTCCAGTCCATCCAGGTGAACAGGTACATTTGTATCCGCCATCTTGGTTCACACAGGTTCCATGTTGACAGGGATTCCTGGCGCACTCATTTATGTCTGTGTGATAAAGGGGAGAAAATGTATCCAATTTGTTCACCATAACACGGCGATACATGTAACACATAAAGGCTTTGAGAAACGGACCTTTATTTTGTAATAAAAAGAAGGGAAACATAAACATATTATTTTCCATAGAAAAGGGTAACTTTCCGACAGAATGACTACACTAGAAGGTTCCCACCTTTCTCACAGTTACGTCCTTTCCATCCAGACAGGCAGTGACAATAGTATCCACCATCTGCGTTCACACAGCGTCGGGCATGCTGACAAGTTTTCCCGACACACTCATCTATGTCTGTGTGTTTAAGGAAAGAAACAATGTACCTAACTTGATTACCAGTCAACTTACCCGATGTTACATGGAACACCTAAATGCTTTAAAAAAATGAAGACATTTATTTTGTAACGAAAAGAAGAAAACAAAAAAACATGATTTTCCATTAAAGAAAAGGGCAACTTCTAAGCAAAATGACTACATCAGAAGGAACTAACCTTGCTGACAGTTCTGTCCAGTCCATCCAGGTGAGCAGGTACATTTGTACCCACCATCTTTGTTCACACAGGTTCCATGTTGACAGGGATTCCTGGCACATTCGTCTATTTCTTTGTGATAAATAAAGAAATAAAAATGCACCTAATTCGATTTCCAGTCAACCCTATGATACATGTAACACTTGAATGTTTGGAGAACAGGAAGACTTTCATTTTGTAAAAAAAATGACACAAAATGCACAGTTTATCTTACTCTGCCGACAGTTCCATCCAGTCCATCCAGGTGAGCAGGTACATTTGTATCCACCATCTTTGTTCACACAGGTTCCATGTTGACAGAGACTCCTGATACACTCATTTATGTCTATGTAATAAAGGAAAGAAAAAAATGTACCTAATTCGATTAACAGTCAACCGATGATACATGTAACACCTAAATGCTTGGAGAAAATGAAGATCCTTATTTTGCAACGAAAGAAGAAAAAAAACATAATTTTTCCTAGAAAAAGACAACTTTCAAGTAAAATGACTACATCAGAAGGAACTCACCCTGCTGACAGTTCTGTCCAGTCCATCCAGATGAGCAGGTACATCTGTATCCACCATCTTTGTTCTTACAGCGTCCATGAAGACATGGTTTTCCGACACACTCATCTATGTCTGTATGTTAAAGGAAAGAAACAATGTAACTAATTAATATAACTTGATTGCCAGTCAAGCACCCAATGATCACCGATGATCTGTGTGAGAAAAACATGCATCTAATTCGATTAATATTTAATCCGATGATGCATGTAACATCTAAATGCTTGGAGAAAATGAAGACATTTATTTTGTAAAGAAAAGAAGGAAACAAAAACATAATTTTCCATGCAAAAGGGCAACATTCAAGCAAAATGACTACATCAGTAGGAACTCACCTTGCTGACAGTTCTGTCCAGTCCATCCAGGTGAGCAGGTACATTTGTATCCGCCATCTTGGTTCTCACAGCGTCCATGTTGACAGGGATTCCTGGCACACTCATTTATGTCTGTGTGATAAAGGGGAGAACATGTACCCAATTTGTTCATAATAACACGATGATACATGTAACACATAAAGGCGTGGAGAAATGAGCCTTTATTTTGTAAAAAAAAGAAGGAAAACAAAAATATATGATTTTCCATAGAAAAGGGCAACTTTTCGACAGAATGACTACACCGGAAGGAACTCACCTTGCTGACAGTTCTGTCCAGTCCACCCAGGTGAGCAGGTACAGGTGTATCCGTTAACTTTGTTCACACAGGTTCCATGTCGGCATGGGTGACTGACACACTCATTTATGTCTGTGTGATAAAGGGAAAAAATGTACCTAATACCATCAACAGTCATCTCCATGATACATGTAACTCCTAAATGTTTGGAGAAAATGGAGACCTTTTTGTGATGAAAAGAAAGAAACAATGAAAGCATATGGTTTTACATGGGAAAAGGGCAACTTTCAAAGCAAAATGACTACATCAGAAGGAACTCACCTTGATGACAGTTCCGTCCAGTCCATCCAGGTGAGCAGGTACATTTGTATCTGCCATCTTGGTTCTGACAGGTTCCATGTCGGCATACTTTCTCGACACGTGCACACTCATTTATGTCTATGTGATAAAGAAAAAAAAATGTACCTAATTCGATTAACAGTCAACGGATAATACATGTAACACCTAAATGCTTGGAAAAAAATGAAGATCCTTATTTTGTGATGAAAAGAAAGAAACAAAAAATATACTTTTCCTACAGAATGACTACACCAGAAAGTTCTCACCTTGCTGACAGTTCTGTCCAGTCCATCCAAACCGGCAGTTACATTTGTATTCACCAACCATGTTCACACAGTGTCCATATTGGCATGGGTTATTGACACACTCATCTACGTCTGTGTGATAAAAAAATGTACCTAATTCATTCAGTCAAGCGGTGATGCATGTAGCACCTAAATGCTTGAAGAAAATGAGACCTTTATTTTGTAACGAAAAGCAGGAAACAAAAAACATGATTTTTCATAGAAAAGGGCAAGTTCCAACCAAATTCGACAACATCAGAAGGAACTCACCCTGCTGACAGTTCTTTCCAGTCCATCCGGGTGAGCAGGTGCATTTGTATCCGCCATCTTTGTTCCTACAGATTCCATGTGGACAGGGATTCGTGGCACACTCATTTATGTCTATGTGATGAAGGGGAGAAAATGTATCCAATTTGTTCACCATAACACGGCGATACATGTAACACATAAAGGCTTGGAGAAATGGGTCTTTATTTTGTAATAAAAAGAAGGGAAACATAAATACATTATTTTCCATAGAAAAGTGTAACTTCCCGACAGAATGGCTACACCAGAAGGCTCTCACCTTGCTGACAGTTCTCTCCAGTCCATCCAGATGAGCAGGTACATTTGTATCCGCCATCTTTGTTTACACAGCGTCCATGTTGGCAAGGCTTATTGTTGCACTCATTTACATCTGTGTGAGAGAGACAGAAAAAATCATCCCAGGAATACCAGTTAAATTCAGGTATGCCTTAATACACCTTAGACCTTGCTGACTACCACCACAACAAAACTGACCAAGCTGACAGTTCTTTCCAGTCCATCCTGGTGAGCAGGTACATTTGTATCCGCCATCTTGGTTCACACAGCGTCCATGTTGGCAGGGGTTCCCGACACACTCATCTACATGTATGCCTGTGTGATAAATTAAAGGAAAGAAAAAAATGTACATAATTTGATTACCAGTCAACCCGATTATACATTTAACACCTAATTGCATGACGATAGCAAAAGGTAAACTATGTGTAAGGGAAGTCTGAACATTTCTTACTCACCAGTGGTTGACAGGGGTGCGAGTGTTGTGAGTAAGACCTCGGTGTTCTCATGTTCTGCACTTGTCACCGATCCTGTCGGCTGTCCTCCCAACAGCAAGGATAGAGGGGTTGAGTGCACGTCGGCCAAGTTGGTCTCATTGGAGAAAGGAGTCCACCACGAAGTAGTTGAGTTCTGTTGTCTCACCCCCAAAACCATCACGCCATCTGGGTTCTCCTACAAACAGGTGAACATCCGTGAATAGTTTCATCAGGTTGGTAAGTCACTGAATAAAGAGACTCTTTCTACACAACCAAGTGTTTTATTCAGCCGACGTCTGTCACCTTCCTCAGGGCAATTCTGACTGGTTCACATTGGTTTAAACAGACGAACAATTTTGAAAATATACCTGGGGAATCAAACTCGTTTTGTTTTCTTTTATGAACTGATTAAAATGTTGCACACTGTCCAGGGAGCTAAAATCAGGAGAAGCCCGACTGATGCCCAGCGCAGAAGAAAAGAGGATCTGCATAAAGGAACTCCGCAACATAACTGAGTTAACTTACAGAAGTGACCAATGTGGCCGAGACGAATTCTCGAATAGGACTATTTAGCAATAGCAGATGCTGTACAGGCTGATGTGATGTGAATTAGGATTTTACTATGTTCAATATTGACCGACGTTTATATATATACATATGTAAACACAATAAAATGTGTGTGTGTGTGTGTGTGTGTGTGTGTGTGTGTGTGTGTGCTCAATACGTAAAACAGATGATACAGTTAATTGAGAATATTAATGGAGAATGTCAATGGCATGCTATTGACTTTGTGTCTCTCTTCGTAGCCAGTAGTTGAATTGCGATGAGCTTATAATTGGCAGGGCTAAGTTCACAACATTGGGGCGTGGCAGGGATTTGAACCCAGAAACTCTGAATTCTTGGAATGCCACCTAACCGCAAGTGCCCCTAACCAATTCTACAGCTTTTTTCAGTTGGTTCCGTCCATTAGAAAAATCATATTATGAAGACCATGGCTTACCATCCTTCCAGGTACGGGAGATGTTAGGGATACACTGGTGGCGACTGACACAATGATCAGGAAGCCAGCTAGACCCAAGGCCACTATCAGCCAGGGAACTTTACTTTTCATCTGGTTAAGCATCTCCATAGCACGGTCTGAGATGCAATACAAAATACATGAACATTCAAACAGGTATTGCTATCATTGTAAGTTTCAGTCTAAGAATTTCTATCATTCTTATCCTATTTTAAACTTTCTGCTACTATTATTGATATATGATGATCACTGTGTTTGTATATTTTGACGGCTTATTCTTTCTCGCTAGATGTTTAACATTCGCTCACTGTACTTGTTCTTTTTTCTTGAAAAATCAATACAAAATTGAAAAAAACTTAACCAGATATCTAAGTGTATATTTGAAAGTATTGGAAGATAAAGATGTTCCTATCTTAGCATGGCCATCTCCAGTTGTAATACCTTCAATAATTACATGTCCGAAGGATAAGTGGATTAAAACAAATTGGAGATGTAGTAATATACACATTGTAATGTATCACATCAATTGTTTGCAGTATAGAACTGCTTTAACATAACCTGTGCTTAGCTTGCAAGAGCATAAACTTGCAACAAGTGTCTTTCATTCATTAATTCAGCCATCTATCCATCCATCCATCCATCCGTTCATCCGTTCATCCATCCATCCATTCATTCATTCATTCACTCATCTTCATCCATTCATTCACTCATCTTCATCCAATTCCATCTATCCATCCGTTCATTCATCTTCATCCATCCATTCATCTTTATCTATCCATTCATTCTTTCACTCTTTCATCTTCATCCAATTCCATCCATCCATCCGTTCATCCATCCATCCGTTGATCCATTCATTCATCTTCATCTATTCATTCATCTTTATCTATCCATCCATTCATTCATTTACTCTTTCATCTTCATCCAATTTCATTCATTCATTCATTCATTCACCCATTGAATCCGAACGTACCTCTAGCTTTGGCAGCAAAGCTCCGCTCATCTCGCTCCTCCTCCCTGGTGCTTTCCTCTGGATTGTCGTGCTGCTCGGGACACGGATCTTCCTTCTGCTCTGGCCACACAATCACGTGGTCTCCCATGTCCAGATGGCGAGCTGAGGAGTCAGCGGACGCAGCGCCTGAATCCTGTCCATTGTCATCCTCTAGATCCACGTCTTCGTACGTGCTGTCCACTTGTTCGCTCCCAACGTCGTCTTGTGTGAGCTCTTCTTCTCCCGCCGTGTCAAGATGATGATGAGAAGAGTCGTCAGGGGACGCAGCGTGTGGTAACCCAGACCCCGAGATCACGTTTCCTCTACCAACTTCTAGATCCCCGTCTTCTTTCTTACGGCCTTCTTCGTCTTGGTTTCTGCTTGCTCGTTTCGCCTTTTCTTTCTTCTTTAGGGTTGGGTGGCCAGGAGGGAGCTCAGGGGGTGCACGTTGTAATCCGGAGCCCGCGATCACTTTTACTCCGCCAACCTCTATAACCACATCTTCGTTCTTACGACCTTCTTCTTCTTGGTTTCTGCTTGCTCGTTCCTTTTCTGTCTTCTTTAGGGTAGGGTGGCCAGGAGGGAGCTCAGGGGGTGCACGTTGTAATCCGGAGCCCGCGATCACTTTTACTCCCCCAACCTCTATAACCACGTCTCCATTCTTCTGGTCTTCTTCCTTCTTCTTTCTGTCTGCTTCCTCCTTTTCTCCCTCCTCTTGGGTGGGGTTACGAGGAGGCAGCTCAGGGGGTTTAGTGCGTTGTAACATCGAGCCCAACATCAAGTTTACCCCGCCAAACTCTAGATCCACATCTTCGTACTTATGACCTTCTTCCTCCTTTCTGACAGCTCGTTCCTTTTCTTTCCCCTCTAGAGTAGGGTTGCGAGGAGGCAGCTCAGGGGGTTTAGTGCGTTGTAACATCGAGCCCAACATCAAGTTAACCCCACCGAACTCTAGATCCACATCTTCGTATCTACGAATGTCCTCTTCTTTCTTTACCCCTGCTCCAAGAAGGACACTCCCTCGGCTATACTCTAAGTCCACGTCTTCGTACGTACAGTCATCTTGTCCATACTCGCCTTCCGGCGACAGCTCTGTGTTGTTTAACGCCATTTCTATCTGTAAGGAACAAATAATAATTCTTACACATTTGAAGAACAAGTTCGGCAATAAAAATTATTTGTTTTATGTTTTTATTGCAAAGTAACAAAAACAAATACAAAGAAGTGCCATAAAATTTATAGTTTAATGTCTAGTGTTATCTTTATCTGGTGATGAATTTTTATGTGATATGGCTATGGGTTTTTATTTTGCTCTGTCAACAAATCTTAAGTGACAGTGGCTGCTTTCTTGCCAACGGAGCTGTGGGCACATAATGTACTATTAGGCTTGCCCCTGAGGCGTTGCCAAAATTATTACCATTATTTTGTTACTGTAAAAAAATCACATCTCAAAACACTTACTTTTCGTGGTACAATTTATAAAATTAGACACATTTTAGAGACTGCCCACGTATTGTGAGCGAACTAATCAACGAGTACATTTAAGTTCAACTAACTAGAGTTATGATGGCAGATTGTGCCTAGTGCGGTGGCCATACTAGGGAATTTGTTCTATTTATCGGCAAAAAAGGGTCTGAAAAAGTCTTGGAGGTAAAAAAAAAGAAAAAAAATTATTTTTGGCTTTTAGCAGCATAAAACGTAATTTTCTATATGGCTTAATATCGATAAAGGCCAATAAAATTGCTGTTTTTTGTCTAAAACCTGTAAATTATCAAAATTGATATTTTTACAAAAAGTGCGAAGAACAACACCTCACCAGACTAATTTCAAAGCATATGCATATGAAAAATGAGCTTACCTTGGGTTAATAATGGTATAGATTAATTCTGTATATTATGCTTCTTTTCTTTATCCGTTCACGTATTTATTCGTAAGCTTTAGGGAACTGTCTTGGGTACAGGGATTAAAAATGATTATGGGTTAGGGTTAAAATTAGAGTTTAAAACATATTGTTGCCCTTAACACTAAAAAATATCAGACTGAAAAAAATGCAGCTGTAAAAACACCCAAAACAACGGTATTGTGTAACGCTGATGCTGAAAACATCAAACATGAACAAATACAAAACGTACTTCGATATTTAGTAAACACAGTGTTGTCCATACCTTAGAAATCGTGAACATATATGACCATACATTTAGATAACACTCTAAACAACCATCCTGAAACAAGACATAAATTTAGATGGATTTTTCTGACGCAATTCCCGTCACTTTATGAGAATGAAATTGTGTGCACGTGTGTGTGTGTGTATGTGTGTGCATGTGTGTGTGTGTGTGTGCGTGCGTGCGTGCGTGTAGAGGCAAAAGCGATCGACTGGACATACCTTAGTCAAGTTGTCCCCATGTTGCCAACTGAAATGTTCAGCTCCGACTGGTACAAAATGTTGCAAACTGGCCTGCCAGCACGTCACATTATTCATTTTACAGAGTAAGTAAGCCCATATAAGGTAGGGTAAACAGTTTGTTATGCAACACAATACAGACTAATTTGAACCACGTGAAAAATAAGTGCATATTCAGATGGGCAATATGGTACGCAGGCTTGTCCTTTTGTTTGCTTGTGTACCCGTAGTTATTCGAACAAGGCGCTTCTTGTACCTCAGCCAGCCCTGTACCTCAACAACACACAAATCCTTAATCATAGAAACCATTTACTCATTGTTACCGTAGCAATGTTTTCATTTTTAAGTTTCTTTACAGTCATTTGCAGCAGGTGCTTATGTGTTAAAATATTGTACATTATTGTGTCCTTATTTGAAGCTAGCTGGTTATCAATCTATATGAATCATTATGCAGTTGTCTTTATGTCTCCAATGACGTTTCCCTCGGAATTCTGAGGGAATGGACGTTTGATGTTGTCTGCACTGTCCCATTATAAACATTCCATTACCACTGTAAATAGATAAATGAATGAATTGTACATGTATGCTCTTACAAGCTAAGTACAGGTCAAGATGAGAAAGTAGGCCTAGGTGTAATTAAAGTGATGTTTATAACAGTCTACATCTACAATGGCTAATGTATACTAGTATGTACAGGTTTAAGTTGTTTTCGCTTCATAAGACAGTCATCTGCAGTAGGATATGTGGACGTACGGTGAGGGTGATCAAATGTGTTCATAGCCGATACCCCCGTCCTAAAATGGACGACTCCATAGTGACTTACAGTGAGAAACACGTCATAAGTGTTCTACGTGCACCACACTGCACTTTTGACGGGTGAGTTCGGGTCAAACGTTGAACGGAAATTTACTGTGTGCTCAGCTTATAGTCGGTCGTAACCAGCTAGGTGATCTGTCAGCTGGCTATGTGTTCATACGGCAAGATTGTGTTGGATGTTTCCGTCGCGAAGAAGCCCAAACTACTCAACAAGATAAGAAGTTGATAACGCCTGCGTAGACAAGCGCTGTTATCGAGATATGGAGCCAAGGTCCACTAGATTTCATTTACATAATCATAGTATTTGATGATTATGTTTGGTGAGGAGTTCTCGATTACTACATGAACAAAGAGTAGACCTTTTTTGTTGTTCTGTGAAATTTTGGTGACTGTGGTGAGCCCTTCGAAGACTGATTGTAGAAGGGACATTTGCGGAGCTCCAGACCGGCCATCACAACCCAGTTTTGAGGGACAGTCTATGGAGAACAACGTGGATAAATAAGGTGAGGGTCACAAGAATATAATGAAGAAAGGACAACGTTTGCATCTAACTATTATTGACAAAATTGGCATCTAACTATCATTGTCAATACTATGACTGTCAATTACTTCTTGGCTTGCTGGAGTAGTAGAAATTGACTGATAAATTTGTCAGGGAAAATGTGTGACAATTTGACCGGCTAACTCCTCAGACAAATTAACCAGTTTTTGTGCCCAATTTCTGCTATTTTTCCAGCAACACAAGAAGCCTGAACGAGCTTGAGACTAATAGATTAAGGCGAGCACTAGTACTGCTTTAAAGCTTTGGAGGGTATACTTGTCCCGCATCTTGTTCAGGTGTTAACGGGTGGGGCAGCCAGTCGACAACTTTCCATTAGATTGCTTAATGCATTTCTATTTTAATTACTTTGATTACTTTTTTTGTCTTTCAATTTCTCACGCAGGCCAAAAGTGGTTATACCTGTTTATAAATAGGAACACAATTATATGTTTATACTTAGTATATAGGAACACAATTTCATACTGTATCCCCAAAGGAGTACTTAAACGTGTTCCAGGTCATCACATGTGACAAATAATGAACACAGGAATTCCGTTCATGCTACCAATTGAGAGATCTTTCCTTACATATTGGAGATTAAAAATGCCGATATAACATAAGCTTTATTGCAGACAATTGCACAAGGTACAGCATATGTCACATTCTACAATAGAGCAAAAACCATGCTATGAGACTAATCTACGAATACCTTACAAAAGTATGTAGTATGGGACGAGAATGTGCTTTTGTTATATACCATTATGATAAGATTGTGATTGAAACTGTATACTTACTAACGGAGTCATTTCAAACCATAATATCTCTGTAATAACTTACAAATATTTGAAGAGCAAGGAATTTTTAGGTGACTCAAAGGTTGTGTGATTCGCCTTTTTTGGTTGTCACGTACAGCTGCAAGCACTTCATTGTTGCCCCAGATGTCTGTTCACATGACACAGGCGTTTATATTTCTCTTACGTGTCAGCGTACTGACAGCTTTTCATTCTGTTCACACAGATACCACCTGAGCTTCGTGGTATGCGCGCTAGTTCATTGCTGTAGCCTTTGACTCTTTGCATATCGTGCAATGACTGTACCAAAAATCTTCTATGTGGTGCTATATATGGTATTTCTGAGATTTAGAAAATTGGAACGGGGAGATGGACAGGTTTCATACCCTACGTCACTGCAGTTATATAAATCTTTCCAATCCTTTGTTACAGTAGGGTCACTACACACTCAAGGCCAGCCTAGCATAAAAGCAACCGACAAAACATGGGGATTGACGTCTAAATTAAAAGCATTGTATACGCATTTGAGTGGCTGGACAAACAGCGTTGTATACCTGACAAAATGGAGATAAAATAGCGCACGTATTCACCTCCGCTGAACCTCCATTCGGCACGTTTCTATTGCTAAAACCACGGAAGTTTTATGGCTGTGTTTATCGTTAATCATATCGGAAACAAAGACGTAGTACAGGTTCGTCATTTCTTGTAGGTCCGTAACAGCTGTGACGTGTATGTCTTTTCCACGCTCATTTTTCACGCTTTAGCGTACGTGAAAATCAGATATTGCACACTGTTGTCATAATAGTGAAACACGCTACTAGCTGGAGTCTGGACGTTATCTAGATGGAGTGTTTGAGTAACACAGTTTGGTGCTATATTTGGTGAGTAACTTATGACCATGTTTGCTGTCAAGTCTCGGTAGTTTATGGGCTTACATAGCGCTGACTTCATACAAAATGAGATCAACGTAAATGTATCAGGACAAGGAATCATGTAGTTCTGTTTCAGCTCATTATGAATATAGTCTCTTTCCTTCTGCGTTCTACTTCTAGGTACGCATTTGGATGAATCGAATACAGCTGCCGGACTCTACTGCTGTGAGTTGGTGGTTTAGCCGGACAACCAACTCTTAAAAAATGGCCGACGACTACGAACATCACAACCTCGCCAACTCGAGTCTCTCTCCATGGATGCAAGCGAACACAACAAGTGTGTACGACACTACAACACCGGCTTTTGCGAACGGCATGGATGGGTTCAACACGGGCCTGGCGGCTACGGTCGGTAGGAGTGTGGTGTTGGCGATCGTCCTGTTGCTATCGCTGGTTGGAAACGTTCTCGTCTGCTACGTATTTGTCAGGAAACCCGTGATTCTTGCGGACGTAGGACACCGTTTCGTTCTCAACCTGGCCTGCTGTGACATAGGTGGGTATCGCTGAACTTATTTTGAGGAATAAAACTATGTTTAAGTGTGAAGAATGTCTTCTTGGAATGGAAAAGGGTGGGGAGAAGAAGCATGTATTCTTATAGTCTAGAAGACATTTTGCGTATTCCTTGTGTTGCCTAAGTCCAAACGGGAAAATTACGACCTCTGACCAACATTCAAATGATTCTAGAAATCTAATAACCTCAAATGCGTAGTTCTCTGAACAGCAGAGCTTAATGTAGAACTATTTTGCGCAACGGTTGTACATATATTGTAGACGCTTAATCAAGATACAAAGTATAGATAGACATGTGTAGCAATGCTAAAGACTAGCTAGCGATTTCTTGAGGCTAGTGTATTCTATATACTAGTAGCAGGAGGAAACACTAAAACTAAGTAAATTTCAACATGTAGCTAGGTATTACAATGTTGTCAAGTGTGAATGGTGTGATCTCGTACTATTAAATATAAACATAAAACACGAAAAAGCTTTATATATCACGCTTTCCACTGATCAGCAACTTGCGATACGTTCAACTGTTTATAAACATGTTTGCGCAACTAATAACGAGCCCGCGTGTTTGCCAAACAAGGCATAAAGGAGGAATAAGCTTAAGGAATGACAGGTTGTACATAATATTATAAATCATGTAACACTTCAACATTGGGTTAAAGAACTACTCTGCATATGATATGAGAAAAAATGTGCCAACAACTGGTGTATGTTAATACACGTAGATTGTTTTTTTTTTAATTTCTACTTGGCGAGCTTTTAAATAGCGTTTTAAGAATTTTGACAAATCTAGAAAACCGGTAAAATAGCAAAGTGGGTAGAGTGTCCGCCTTGCATTCAGTAGGTCGTGAGTTCAATCCCCTACCGAGTCATACCAAATACTTTAAAAATAGTACGTACTGCTTTCTCTTCTCAGCATTTGGGAAAGAGTGTAATAGTTAAGCACACATCAGTACCAGTGATCTAGCCTCCAACTGTGTGGCCCAAGGGCTACAGAAACAGAGATGGGCGCCGACCTATGCACCATATATAGGTGCGGGAAGGAACTTTAACATTTTTAACTATAGGAATTTTGTCTCAGAGAACAGAGGTATTGAGTTTCATTTAGCTTCTCTGCACTAAAGCTCTTCATCTGTCGACTTGAAAATATCCTTGTTACTTTGTTTACATTTGCCGCTCACAGCAAATAAGGCCCTCCTCAAAGAGTCTACCTCAAACAACATGAGTGTTCTTCAGATAAAGGAACCGGGATCCAGGGGGGTACAGAAAGTATTTTATTACCGGCAATGTTGTTGGTACAAGGACATAAAATGATAGGTCCAGACCTGTTTCTAAGTTACAGGGCGGGTGCTAAATATTGACCTGTCTCTATAGCCGGGGCGTTTGAAGCGAGGCGGGCGCTAGCAATGACTGCGGTGTTTAGTGTTTGTTTACTTCTCCGTTAAGTTTTGAACCAGTGAACCAGTGAATCCCGTGCGTGCCTTATACATGGGGACATGGTGCTTTTTTTTTCAATTTTCACTCCAAAACAAGGCTCATAAGAACCACTCACGTGTTTTGGGCTACGGTACTGGACAGATGTCTGCTTACCTTAGACTTTAAAGTTTAATTAAGGTTGTACCCATTAGAGAAGCATTCACAAGAAAGCTTGTTCCATAGTGATGTAGTTCTAGGAAACTAGGGAACTTTCGGCGTGGAACTTCCTCCGGAGAGATGGAGTATGGAAGAAGAAAGGGTGATTTGCTTCTGTAAAAGTGGCAAAACATGTCTTTGCTGGGGAAGTTAGGAGTTTTTAAGCGCTTTTTAAGCGCATTTTAAGTACTTGTAGTATTTTATATGTTAGAAGACATAACTGTGTTGCCCCCCGCCCCTCTTCCAGGTATAACTCTTCTCGTCATCCCCTTCTCTCTGACGTCATCCATCTACAACCAATGGGTGTTCGGGGCGGAGTGGTGCCAGGGTCAGGGGTTCATCGGCAACCTGCTGTTCTGTGCGTCCATCCTGACGCTGGCCGTGGTCTCGGTCGATCGCTTTAGCGCCATCTTGCGGCCGCTGCAGTATAACACCACCTTCACGTCCAGGTGGTCGGTGGGCGTCATCGCTGCAGTTTGGGTGGCTTCCGCATGTGTCGCTTTACCGCCCCTCGTCGGGTGGGGGAGGTACGGTTATCAGGTACGGAAACATTTTTGTTCGGGGGTAGAAAAAATTAAAACTTTTAGAAAAACATTTCGAAGGAGAAACTCGCCCTCTAGGTAGAGCGCATCACGTCGTGAAAGTTTCTTTCATAATATAGTCTGTTCCTGTTGCAAAACGACATATTTATGGTTATGGGACTTTCAAATACAAGGTGTAAAGGAATCAAATAAAAGTGAAAAATAATGTGGAATATCCAGAATTATATGCTTTTGCAAAAAGTTTCTCAGTTATATGACGCAATCAGCTTGTAGTGCGAAAAGATTTCGTATTGAAAATGGCAATGGAACATAACTTATCGTGGTCTTATCTTTTCTTTCAGGTCGCCAAGTTTCACTGCACATTGTCCTGGCTGGAAGACAAGAACATCAGCTATGCTCCTTTCCTAATCGTCGTGGCCGGGGCCGTGCCTATTGTGGTGATGTTATTTGCCTACGGGTGGATCGGACAGACTGCTTTCAGCCACAGACGCCGACTGAACAGAATACAGCCACACTCCTGTAAAGTGACGGGAGGGCCCACGTACCGCAAACAGGATTGCAAAGCCGCCAGGACGATTTTCTGTATAACTTCAGGGTTTGTGGTGTGCTGGGTGCCGTACCTTGTTGTTACAAGCGTGGAGTTAGGGGGGATGGAGGTCCCGGCAGACGTGGAGACGGCGGCGGTCTGGCTAAGGTTCATCGCCTGCGTTATCAACCCGTTCATCTACGGTTACATGAACAGGATGATCCGCAAAACGGTTTGGAAACTGTTCAGGAGGAAGGCGGTGGACCAGGGAACGGTTACGACCGTCGTGGGGACGGACGATCTCTGGAACTCCGCGACAGCCGCGCCTGTCCAATTTGCGGCAGGGAACACACAGACACCGAGACTCTCGAACGTGAACTTGATAAACGACAGAGCTGACATGCTGACTGTCAGAACTGCCAGAGAACAAGCATGTCGGAGAAGTGATACTGTGGTAAGGTTTGCCGACGAAACGAAGACGATTGTTGCAGCGCCGATAGAGGAAAGTAGTGTGGACAGGGAGGTTTCTGACCAGGAAGAGAGACCAGAAGATCTACCGGGGGTTCCACTCCCCACACCGTCTGAATAAACTTGATCTTCATGTCAATCTTCGGGATCTTCGAATTTTTTAAATAAAGTGCCATATATATATATATATATATTGTGTTTATTGATTTCGTTCATTTTACACTAAAACACATGGTAGCGTCTTCTGCTATATTCTCCTGCATACACGCTGAATTGAGCATTTTAGGCCTCTTAACATTGCCTGCTTACTGCTTACTGCTTACTGTATACAATTACATTGTAAAAAATTAAAGAATACGAAAGTTCTTAATACTTCAGCTGTAACGAATATGCCGTGAATATTATAATATGGTGCCGGGAACATACTGTTTTAGTTCCCTGGGGGGAGGGTAGGCGGACGGCTTATTTTAAGAAACTGTGGAGGTACCGTTACATACATGTGGCAAGACAGGTAATTAAATCTTAAAACTCAAATAAATGATGACCGAAAAAATCGCAGCGTTTGTTTACGTAAATAATCGTTTATCGATGCCTAGCAACCGTATACGTCACCGCTATAATCAAGGAAAATGACCGCCAGTACTCAGTTACACTCTACCATAGACAGCTGTTTACAGATGTTTGTCAAAGCAGGTAAATGCTTCTCTGACTCACCTGGAAACCAGGTGTGAGTCAAAGGAGTTCTGAGAAAAACAACATTGAACTACGCCGTCACGATACAGTCAAGTTTGGCTCGAGCCTTCTGACTGTTTCATTTGAACGCTTACAGTGAAGTTGGACGCACCGAATCTAACGGGTATGTTGGTGATTTTGAGTTGTTACAGCCACTAAATTTTCTCCATAATTCCTCAAAGTACTGAAACATCATTTTCTGAAAGAAGTCGTATTTCTAAACATTTTCTTCGTGATTCGCGTCTTTCTTGTAACTATGGTACATTGTATCTAAAGGGTTGTCTCATGTGTGAATCAGTAGAAAATATAGTTAAGCGGACATACAAACAGTTTCAAGCGTGGTAGTGCCATTATAGCCCCCTTCGCAAACTTCTTCGGTGGCGTTTATTTTTTTGGGGGGTGGGGGGCGCTAATACGTGATTTTTGTAACGGCCCAAGGTTCTCTAATACACAAGAGGGAGCTTCGCCATTCCAACAACAGGCGAAACTCCCTTCGCGGCATAACTGCCTCTGGCGCATTAGAGATCCTTAGCCCGTTGACAAATCGCGTATCAGCGCTCCCCCACCCCCTAAAAATAATAAACGCCGTCGCTCCAAAAAGTCTACGGAGGGGGCTAGTGTCAGTACATGTTCAGTACATGGGTAACCATATCATAACGGTGCTTCCAGGTGTGTACGTTGTCACTGAATACATTGGCAATTCTGAACCGATGAAGACTTTTAACGTTTCATCGACTGCGACTAGGCCTGGAGGCCGGCGCCCACCATCGCCACCTTCCAGCCAGGAACCGCCAGTGTTTAAGGTAAACAATGTTTGTATATTTTGAAACTTCAGTTCGATAAAGATGAACTGTTCAACGTGTTGGTAGATAAACAGACTGGATATTTAAAAGTAAGTACGAAGACATATTTTTATGTCGATCGTTAAGATGTGTAAAGCTTGGGGCAAATTTCGGAGACTACTTTGAATACATGTAACTTATTTCTTTGAAATTTCTAATGAGGGCGTTGTAGATGACTTTGACACTGATTCCCATGTACTGTATTCATACGTTCTCTAGTTTAAAGGTAGAGTTCTTTGTATCCGCCCTTTTCTGTTTCAAACATAATCAAACAACTGCTTTTCGGTATGCCTCACTCCGAACAAAACGCAATTTCAATTTTTATTTTGTGTCACTGGGCACCAATCCTATTCGTATAGCAATGTACAACAACATACAACTACAGATACGTATACTACAAACACTGTATGTACTATGATATAGGATGCTTCAGTTACATAGACTACTGGATGACACCTGGACAGGCATACTCTAATCACTACGTAGGACCTCGAGCTCGTTCTTGTTGCTATGGTTACTAATGAGGTAAAATTACTGGTCTAATTATCTAGTGTCGCGTCTCTAGCAGAGTTGAGGGGGAAAATGTTGAGTTTTGCCCCGGCGCAAGGGCACAATCTGACCCTTGGCCTAGTTATAGATACGCGTGTATGTAAATTACTCTCTTCGTTGATTTAACTTCGAGTCTCTGTCCTGCTCAGATGCAAGACGTCTGGACCAGACTGCTGCAGATCGTGTGCATGTTCGGCGTAGTGTCTACTCTCGCCGGAGTCTGCATTCTATCAGGTAATGAATCTCACAGCTATCCCACCCGACGCAGCCTAAATCTATTCCTGAAGCCCCTGTCACACATAGCTGAATATGGCCTCCCGAACACTGCCGAACTCCCCTCAACCAGCACGTCGGCAGAATGTACTGCGCCTGCGCAAAACCCTGATTTTTCACGTTTTTCGTTGGATGTTTGGTCAACGTTTCATCAAAATTTTGCCTGCTGCAGACGATATCTTTTCCTATACAACATCTGAAAACTACAGACAGGCTGTCAACCTTATATGCTCTAATACAACCTTATATGAGACCTTCTGCCAAAGTGCTTTGCACAATACAATACGGGTTTCGCGCAGGTGCAGTACGTTCTGCCGACGTGCTCCCTCAACCATGGTTGGGAGTAGGTCGGGAGCAAGGTCGGTTGGTGTTCGGGCAGGTCGGCTGGTGTTTGGCTGCGCCAGCCGAATGTTTCAAAATGTTTAAAACATTCGGGTGTGGACGATAGGTTCGGCCATGGTTGGCTGGTGTTGGGGAGTACATGTAAATCGGGGTGTGGTTGGCAGTGAAATATGACTCAAATTTAACTCAAATTCGATTCGATTTGTATAGAAAGCTTGAGGAATGAATCCACTCTACTTTGTACTATATTTTTCCACTAGCACAAGTCAGCAAAGTACGGCAGGAACAAGCCCGTGTGTCCGCGGAACTGTCTCGACTGGAAGACGAGGTAGTGGCGGCGTTAGAAGCTACCGTGGCCGCCGTCCAGGCACAGCAAGTCGGGGACACCCTCGGCCTGAGAACCAACCTGTCCGATCTGCACGCGGAACAGTTACACAACTACCAGGTCCTCGATAACAAGAATAACGGTAGGAACCTCTCCATTTTCTACAAAATTATGTTGAAAATAGAATTAAAAGTACCGTAAATAATTACAATATATAATTTCATCAGGTTTGTAGGACATAGGATATAGGGATTTTCTTCTTACACAACCAGTAAAGTTCCTCACCTGCTTACGTTTTGATGTCTATCAGACACGTTCCTCTAGTGACGAGAAGCAGCTAAGGCTTGACGCACTGTTTGTATATATACAGAAACTACGTACGCTCTGTGGGTGGCAATCAACTATGTGGAGGACCTTACAAGACAAGGTAAGTGCTTATGATATGTTGTAACTTGTCAATCTTGATCGTTTGCTTTTTTACTCTTTGATGACACTTTTTACCTATGCCACGACTATATGTTTCAGCTATCACGGGACCACCTGGCCAGAAAGGACAGAAAGGGGTCATTGGTTCGCCAGGTATTTCCAACAGAAATACTTAATTGATTGTATTTAGGCTATAACGTGGTGAATGATTGGATGTTTTTTCTTAATGATGTCTTGCTGACCCGGATTGCGAAGCTAGCTGTTCTTCTAATGACGTCACAACACTTCCGGTCGCACTTTTTTAAAAACCGTACAAATTCTATTTCGCAGTCATCACGATTAAATACTATTTTATAGTGTTACAATGCATGTATAATATCTATGTTTCTGTGTTTTTTTTACCCACTAGATCACGTTTCATAATGCCTTTAGGTCTTATTTTTTCTCCATCACAGAGAAGCGAGGAGAAGCCGAATCGGTTTAATAGACTATAGTGCTAGCGCTAGCTTGTTCATGTGTATATCATATACAAGCCATTCTTCTGGTATGTATGTAAATAAATGTCTTCATTCATTCATTTAAACCTTATAACCCATGCCCATAGGTACTACAGGTGTAAAAGGAAATACTGGCGATTTGGGTCCAGAAGGACCAACGGGAGATGTCGGTGAGAAGGGTCAGACAGGGGTCCAGGGACCGGTCGGACCAAAAGGCGACAAGGGAGACATCGGGCAGGGCCAGAAGGGCAACAAGGGTGACATCGGAGCCAAGGGAGACATCGGAGACAAGGGTGACTACGGCGGACCCCCTGGAGAAAAGGGCGACAAAGGAGAGACAGGCAACAAGGGGGAAGAGGGGGTCCAAGGTGTACAGGGGGTACAGGGAGACAAGGGAGAAACCATCAAAGGAGACAAAGGGGACACAGGGGTTCAAGGTCTCACGGGACTCAAAGGAGACATTGGTCCTAAAGGTGACAAGGGTGACAACGGTGCGAGTATTGTGGGACAGAAAGGAGACACAGGAGACAAAGGTGACAAGGGTGACATGGGAGACATTGGCGCGAAGGGTGACAAAGGTTTACTAGGCGACAGAGGTGTTACAGGCGACAAGGGTGACAAGGGTGACATAGGTGAAAAGGGGATGAATGGAACAGCCGGGTTAGCTGGAGACAAGGGAGACAAGGGAGACATGGGAACGAAGGGCGAGTCTGGGGTAGCGGGGCCGCAAGGCACCAAGGGAGAAGTGGGACCGAAAGGGGAGATAGGAGAAAAGGGTGCAACTGGAGCAGGTGAGAAGGGTGTGAAAGGGGATACGGGTGAGAAGGGAGATGCTGGGACGAATGGAGTTAAAGGGGAGATAGGAGAAAAGGGAGACGTTGGCCTGAAAGGTGATGTTGGTGAGAAGGGAGAGGTGGGTGAGAAGGGAGACCTTGGCGTACCAGGGGTTAATGGCTCAGCTGGTGCTAAGGGTGAACAAGGCGAGAAGGGGGAGAAGGGGATCACGGGAGAGAAAGGCGACACCGGGGTACGAGGTGAGAAGGGCGAAGAAGGGGTTAAGGGGGAACCGGGTGAGAAGGGCGACGTCGGGGAGAAGGGTGAAGCAGGGGTTTCTGGGGAAACCGGACAGAAGGGTGACAAAGGGGATGTGGGAGAAACTGGAGTAAATGGGACCAAAGGTGACCCAGGGGTGAAAGGTGAAACGGGAAATTCTGGTGTAAAAGGTGACAAGGGTGAGCTAGGAGTACAGGGCATCCAGGGGGTGGCTGGGTTGAAGGGGGATAGGGGGGATGTAGGCGAAAAGGGGGATACAGGACAGGGTGAGAAGGGGGTCCCAGGGGAGGTAGGCTCTCCTGGGGTGAAAGGGGACACGGGACAGAAGGGGGAAGTCGGAGCGAAGGGTGAGGCAGGGGAGGCGGGCGCACAGGGCTCGGCGGGACCGGCGGGACCGAAAGGGGACAAGGGAGACCCCGGGCAGAAGGGAGAACCAGCATAGGGTCCAGTTTGGCAGAATTAGATTTCCTTAATAGACTATAGTGGTAGTGCTAACTTGACCATGTTGTGACCTGCACTTAAGCCAGTGGGTATATATGTACAATAAAAGTTTTCATTCATTCATTCATTCATTAAAGGTATTCAATGCAATTTCAGGGCGGCAGTACAAAAATATTCTGGGTGAGGAAATCTGTCTGATATTGATATTCACTGTAGAATGTATTATAAACTATAACTAGAGGCAACAATTCAGAATTGCAGTTTGTCGCTTTTTTAAATCTAGATGTAAGAAAGGGCTTGAATTACTGTAACTGGGTGACAAAGCTTTTGACTCAAAAGTCAGACAAACTCACCTTGTAACAGCGTCACCTGCCGATGAAGCTATCTATTGCAATGAAAGGACTGCAAACAGTCACCGTTTATCATTATCTTCTTTGTCATTCACATATTACATGGCAGTTGATTCAAAACCATTGCATTTTTGTTCAAAATTACATGTGTAGTTCCTCACCCAATACACAATTTCATGAAAGTACATGTCAACATGAAATTGACAAACAAACTTTTGAAGGTACAAAGATGCAAACGCCGATGTTGACACGACTGCTCACGTTTGCCCTGCAAGCCCTAGGTTTGACTACAGTGCCGGGAGTCACGGCCAATGTTTATATCCTATAAAGTCACCAATCCTGTTGACAGTTCTGTAAAGCCTTACTGTACAGTTCTTTTCACCCGGGGAGTGGCGATAGGAAAACAGGGATCAGGGTCGCGGGGCTACGACTGAGCAGGGCTTAGCGGAAATCCGTAAAAATTGGTGGGACAAAAACAAACTCAACAACAAAGGAGTGATTCAAATGCTGAAACGCGTCTGAACGGTGTACAATAAACGTGAAAATGTCAAACACGATTTTGAATTATTATACTGTTGTCAATAGCAATAAATATAAATGAAAGAAGCAAATAGTTGACGTAGAACAAGATATAATAGTAACAATAGAATGCATTTACCATATTGTTCAGTATTTAGTGCGTATATAGTATAATATATAGTCTTATATATATATGTATGTAATTTCTAAAAGCTTTTCTGACCATTGTGTAGTGAAATTGGTCTTGTTCTTAAAACCTTAAGCTTGTTCCACAACAGCTGCCCAAATTCAATAACATGTTAGTACAGGAATGATTAACCTAGTGCGCTCCCTTTGTGTGCTGAAGCTGCGTTAGAGCCCTCTACCCTTCAGACTGAGCGCCACAAGAATGTCGTCTTTCATCGTACACCAATCACACTCTTAACCGCACTTAAGCCGCCAATGCGTCAAGATGGGTTTATATTTTCATACAGGACGTTTCCATTGTGTGGGTTATTATTTCTATCCCCGTTCTACAAAGAGCGATTCTGTTTGCTTGGAGTGGTTTACGCCGTGTGACAGTGTGACAAAGGGTTGGGCGAACACGTGGTATTGGGGCCTGTGTCGTCAGTATATAAGTGACACAGGGGCTAGAGTTGAGTAGTCTTGTGACCATTCTCCACAGGCCGGCTTAGGGGTGTTTTACCGGCACCAGTTCTACTAAGTATAAGCCTCTCCTGACATGCTAGGTCTTTCCAGCCGGGCTTTTCTAATTATTGCCGTTCTGACGAACTAATTGAAACCGACCACGTAAAAAAAAAACGGCGTGCGCTAATGGACCTGGGCGGGCGCGCAGTACTCCCAGACACCAGGGAGCCTACGATAGTCTGGCTGCCAGGCTACGAGTCGAGCAAAGTACGGGGTTACGGGTTCGAGTCCCGGTAGATTTGGAACACATGCAGTAGCCGTGCCGGGTCGGCAGTAGAGGGCAGGAGTGCCGTGGGGGTTCGCCGCGGAGCAGGCGACGGTGCTTAGGAACGGGAGGTTTATTTTATCGGTCACAGAGCCTCAATCTTTCCAATTAAAGTACATCGTTCTTCACCACGTGAAGGCAGTCCGGGGTTGGTCCGAGTTAGACTTCGCGACAGCGTCTCACACAGAAAACAACAACTCAGAGAGAGAGGAAAAAGGCATCCGCACAAGAGACGGTGAGAACTTAATAATTCTAGCTTTTGTGTAATATCATACTTGCTTTTTTCCTGAAAGGAGCTCATATTACAGTACAGTACCGGCGACCTCAGGGTATATATACGTTATAGTTTCACTGTCTATCTGTTTTCTACAGTTTGTTAGTAATAGATTTGACGATAGTAATTTGGACAGTATGGCAAACGTGTCATACACTTGTGCCGAGATCACGCCTATGAAGGCTGTACAATGAACCATGTCTAGAAGTGTGTGTACGTGAATGTGTGTGTGTGGGGGGGGTGCCTTCTAGTGCCTACGTAAAATCTAAACGTAAGACAGTGATGTCATAGAACAGATATTTCTCGCCCATGCACCGTGCTATTCGAATGATGTTGGCGCTCTTCAACCTCTGGCGACCTTAACAAATGAGCTGTGTCATTCTGTGTAGACAATTGTTAAGACATAGACACAATATCCACCAGAGACCAAATATGCAAGCTGACAAATTAGTAGAAACTGGCCAAACAGGGAGAATATTTTGCGTCAGAATCAGCGCCGGCTATGGGTGCTCAATGTGCTCCGCAGACGTCGGGGCCATCTCTGCGGCAATATTCCCTCTATTTGGGCAATTTATACTTTTTTCCGCCCCTAAAATGTCTGGTGGAGACTAGCACCAGTAAAGTCGCACCTGTCTGTGACAGTCCCGTGGGGGGTTGGGACACGCCATATAAATACATTGTACACAGAAAAAGCTTTACTGCCTCAACAAAAAGTACAGAGAAAATTTCAGGAGAGACTACTGCGCCCAACCCGTTGCATTGCACATTTTGTCTTTCTAGACAACTAGACTGTTTCATAGTGAAGACTTTTAATACAGTTCTGTCTATTTCAAGGGTTTAAGGTGACATATACAGTCTGGCTAGCATTCTCGCGATTGTTTGTCGGCTCTATATCTTTTCTATTTGACGGACACGAACATGTAGTTTGTATCTGTATGTCGAGGATACGTACTCTCCATCGTACTGGGCGTTGGCTTATTTTGCCGTGTTTTTAGGCCTTTTATCGGGCTTTCTTTTTGGTATTGGTATCTTTTTTTGTGCCAGCCCAACTTGGGTCGCGTATTGGATACTGTCTGGCAAACGGATACTGCCTGGCCAATTTGATACTGTCTCTGCAGCCACCGAAAGATCTGCTTGGAGATTAGGGGACACGCAGTCGGACCACTTTGTCGCTCCAGTTTTATGCATCCATCGAGTGTCAGTGGAAATGCCAGGGCCATTGGGGTTAAATTAGGGGAAAATCTCTTACTGGGGCGCACTAGACCCCGTTAACCAGTCCTCCGCTCAAATCTCACGCGATGGCTGAGTGAGGATCCTATATGTGTTGGATCCTAGCCATTTTTGGCGACGCATCAAGTGCGGAGCCTTCCTTATGGCATTGGTACCGCAAAGGGACGATTGCAGACAGTAATTTCCATGGGTTTGAAAGTATTCTACAATTCTTGAGTCCACGAATGCATTTCCTAGTAGTGACCATTTGTATCTCTTGTTCTGGAGCGCCATTTCTTTTTCTTTACAGGCTAAGGTTCTCTAATGCGCCAGAGGGAGTTATGCCGCGGAGGGAGTTTCTCCCCCCCCCCAAAAAAACACCACCGCTCCAACAAGTTTGCGCAGGAGGCTTACCTTTACTTCCTTATTACACATACCTTTACGGTCTATCAGGGACGGCGATAGATTAGACAGACCCTTTTCGATGGGTAGGCTCTGTTATAGTTGCACGCCTTCCCCCAACAAACAACGACTGTGGCTAAAATGTCAGACAGCTAAGTAGATTTCCGCTTACTTAGGACCAAGGAAACGAGGCCTTTTATGTGCTGTTTTCATTCTCACCACATGTCACACAAGGAGTTTATTTTGGGTTCCTGTGACTTTCTGTTCAAAGCAATAAAGTTGGATTTTAGCACAAACAATATTCACAATAAGAACGGGCTATGATATGACTGTAAATTGAATATTTGGTGTTTTTCTACAAACGGTGTATAAAATCATTAACAACCAGGCCTAAGACAAGGACGAATATCTGAATCCTGTCTAAGGTCTTTCTGTTATTATTCCTGAACACCTGGCTTCTAGTGGGGTGCCGTGTTTATATCCTTCCCACTACGGCTGTTTATTTTCTTAGTGCATATATTTCACGGTTAATTAGAAGGTTCCGTTAACTGAATGTGTCCGGATCGCCAAAGGATAACAGACAAAGGCGCTCTTTTCTGTAATATCGTATTACCAATAAACCGGAGGACGTTTTCTTAACAACTGGTACCTCCCGTCTCTTATACCTACAGGGTACTGATGGTACACACCTGGTGGTGAGGGGGGGGGGTAGGTTTGGGGATAGTACGTTTATACTCGGGGAAGGGGGAGACCTACTAAACGTAATTCAAAAAAGTTTATTATTAGCAAATTCATGCCCGAAGGCTAATTGCTTTTCACAAAGTCAAAGGTACTTCATGGTACAATACAATAATAGGAAAGAGACAACTACTGTCTAGGAAAACTTATACTTCTACTACTACGTTTGCTATTATGGGGTTTGACTTCTTCTTTGAAGGCAGTGGATAATGAATAGTCCCACGTTTTGCAAAATGAGTGGGTTTATATATAGGTAACCAGGATTTCCATCAATGGATTCAGCTAGCAATTTAAAGTATACGTACATATGGACATCTGACAACCCATGTACATATAGGACAATGCCTTAAAATGCCTAAACGCTCGATATTCGACCACTGATTGTAAAAGTTGCCGTTTTTTTGTGTACAAGAAAAACAAGCGCCGCACTTTCATGTACACCCCTGCTCGAAACATAATGGTATGCTCCACCTTCCTCAGGTTATTTTATAGTCCACTACGCAAAGGGCGAAACGGTTTGTTCCCGCTCGGTAAAGACTTGAACAGCCGTAAATATTCCGAGGTGTCGTCTGCATGTACATATGCATGTACATCACGTAACTTGCGCCCCCTGGCGCCTCTAGCCCGTCAACTCATCGCCTGAGCATGCGTGGTTCATTGCCGCATTGTAGTGCGCAGATGTCAGAGGCGTAACAGGGGAGCAGAACATTGTGATTGTCCATGATTCAACTTTAAATGTGAGTTATATCCAATTTTGTTGTCTAGCCTGCGTGTGTTGGATAATATGTACCTTCTACCCCCCTTATGTACTTTTAAAAACAATTTGGCTGGCACAAAGCTAGAGCGTAGTGTTGCACAAAAATAACGATTCCTCATTTTGTATTCCTTTGACCGGTTCCTAAACTTGCACATTGTTCTCTAAACGTATGCACAGCCTTCCTAATAATAAATCAGTGGTATGTTTCCGCAACATTGCTTTAGCTGGTGTTTTAAGTCTCTCGTAATATTCTCAGTCATCATAGAATCCTTATACGTTGCATTGTTCAATCGAAAAAAATTAAGTTAAGGTACTGGATTTATGGAGAGGTTTATGTGTGGACGTGGGGATGATTTGGCGGCGGTTACGGCCCGGTTGCTCCATTTCAACAAGGCGGCTTTTCTTTCGCCAAACAAAGCTTCAGCCAGCTCGTGACCGAATCGTCAAGGGGTCACCGATTCTATTAAACAACAGGAACACACAACACATCTGAATACGTCGACAAATGCATGGATATAGATACAGCGGACATAGATACATGTGTATCAGAAGTTAACGTTGTTATATTTTTTGAGACGTGTATTTTTTTCTTGTGTAAGGATTGGGTGTACAAATTGACGGCGATTATGGCCGTACTTCGATGTTTAATCGCGTGCAAGCGGAACAAATTGTGCAGCACAAACTCTGCGCACATTCAATTAAATCGTCTCTAAATGTCAGCCGGGAAGATTTGGAGGGATTTCAACTTTTCCCAAAACGCGGGCAACGATTTGAGTACCTAACTTACATGGCCTTGGTCTTGGGTGTATGACAGAATATTTTCCCAGGCCGATGAAATGGCAGCCTGGAATATTTCTTCTCATTTGCAGCCTATTGATGTGAAGACTGTTGGAAGGGATTTACACTCGTAGAACGTTACATCTGACTTTGCGCAGCGTTCTAACGATGGTCTGGGGCCTTGTGCTTTCAAAAAAAGGTCAACCTCGGCATACTAAGTGCGCGAATTGAAAGAGAATCGGAACGCTGTGAAAGATTGGATCGTTCCACAACTTATGCTGGGTGTATCCAGGCGCGCAGGGATTGTTTGAAGTGAATGGTGACATTGACGGCTAAGAGCTCCCTGTAAAGGCGCACTGAGCACATGACTGAGCAATATACTGTGCATTTGCAACACATATATATCTCAAACTGCTCTCAGTGTCTTTGAAGTCATCCAAGCCCTCCATATGGATGACACAACATGGAATTTGATCATATTTGAACGTTATAAAACAGTAATAGAATTAACTTTCTGCCGATCATTGGTTGCTGGCCAAAGTCGTGGTTGCTGGGTGGGTTTCCTCGCTGCTATGACAAATAGATAAGAGAGGAGTGCAAATTTAGCCTTCGCAACCAAGAACGTTTAGAGGCTTCTTAACTGTTATGAGGTGTATTGACGAAAGTTAGCTGTCTTTGGGTGTAATTTTTTATACCTTTTATTTCAAAATGCAACATTCTGTGACAAGCTTAACAGGCACCGATTGAGTATGAAAAATGCTCAAATTGAAATAATTTGTTATGAAGACCTGGTATAGAAATGTTCTTCTTTACATGATATATTTGCATCAAATTGATTACAGGACTTTTTTTCAGCAATGATGTTGCTGTGTGCGGTACTGACGTCACTGGTTGCCATGGCGACGAGCGCAGCTGTGCTGAACAAGGAAGGTAGCACGGTGAAGAAGCTGGTGCTGTTCCCGGAAAAACATGCCTGGTGTGAGACCCAGCCCATCAAACAGGTGTGTGAACTGTGGTGCGAGACCACAATCGTCTCACCAAATATGGTCTTTCCATAGGGTGTTAAAAGCCACCCCATGCAATTTCAGAGCGGCAAAGCATAAAACATTCTGGACGACGAAATCTGTCTGACATTGACATTCACTGCCATTTCTTGGGACATTGAAATAGCCCCAAAACAAGCTACGTGTGGCATCTCTTTATTTTCTGGGTACCACCCATAAAAAGCTACAGCCAGACTACGATACGAAACAAGCGACATCGCATTTTTGCCTCACAGATATCAGTATGCCATGGGATAGGATTGATTCAACTCACTACATTGTCATTGGTTCAGCACATAGCCTGGGCTGCTCAACTAGCTAAGAGAGCTAGCTATTATAAAGAGCTAGCCCAGCTAGCTGTACTTTTGTACCAGTAGATGCCATACTTTGTACCTTGTACAATTGTTGTGCGATATAAAAGTTTATTATTCTAAAGTTGTATAAAAGTTGTGGTGAATACTTGTTGTATTCTTATCCTTCAAGGTGGTTGGAGAGCCCGGCTGTAACTCTGTCGAAGTCAACAACAACGTGTGCCTGGGACAGTGCATCAGCTACCGCGTCCCCAAAACCTATCCAGCAGAGCCCTCTACCGAGGAGCTCAAGTACTGCGACGTCTGTAAACCGTCCAACAGCACTTGGCAGAAGGTTAGACCTCGTCAAACTTTGGCCATTGAAAATTTCAAGATACTTCATTGGTAATCAGTGTTTGCCATACCTTCTATTGCTATTGAACATATATACCGTATATATACTGTCACAAACTAACGTTACTGTTATGAGTTCTGTTACTTATACTCTTAATGTAACAGAAATCAGAAATGACCAAAACCAACGGGCATGAACCATATACCAGCTCTTATGTATGTATTTTGTACCATGCATTTGCAAGGAGGTTTAAACCTCCTTGGTATTTGTAAAAATGTGTGTATTTTAAATTATGTAAACTGTATCAGTGTACATGTTATATATTTTGTCTGACCCTGACCTCGTCCCTCATGACCTCAATGAAAAGCGGACTGCTGCCCGATTTCAGCTTCTCTTGAATAAAGAATGGCTGAAACAAACAAACAAACAAACAAACAAACAAACTGAAGTAGAACTGATCGAACACTGCAGCTGTAGAGTCTATATAGATATATCCTTACACATACACTGTTTTACAATTTGATATGGTCCATATCCGTTCATTTAGATCACTCTGGACTGTCCGGAACACCCGGACACACCGCAGGTCAGCAAGCTGGTGGAGCTTATCGAGCACTGCCGCTGCCAGGCCTGTGATAACGGGGAGGACATGCGCCTGGCAGCCGCGCACAGGTAGAAACTATGTTAGTTATGACAGAGCACTAGAGCAGCTGTCCCTTACTCCCCTGTACCTGAGACGCCGTAACCTCTGTGTGAACTTTGACGGTTTATATCTAAATCTTCCACCTTCTCTAGTTGGCTGCCTTCTAAACGTGGAAGACTACATGGCAGAGAACTAAGAACAAAGAACAACTTCACGCAGTTCAGCTGCAGGACTTCTAGGTTTAAGAATAGTGTTTTACCTTTCATTGTCGAGTTGTTGAATGACTCATAGTGAATTTTAGTGTCTCATGCCCCAATTCAGCCATGTAAGGCTGGAATGTACTTTTTGTCAGTCCAGTTCATTTGAAAAACTAGGTTTACACTTCTCATCACTGCTGAAAGGTAGTGAGAAGGTATATATCTCCAGGAGCCACTACCATTACATATAGTCCACGAGGCAAGTAGGGCATCCTTTACACTGTGTATATCCAACATTCGAAGTCCACCTTGGTCGTTGTTTTTCTTTTTATTCTATCCCCCTTTCCACCCCACACAAAATTGAAGAAGGCAGCATTTAGTTCCCTCAATATAGACAAGGGTATGTGTGTTGCAAAAACGATAGTTAGTTTCCTTTTGTATCTGTTAGCTGTATCTTTTCATCATGTTATGTTGTGACCTGTACTGAGCCCAGTGTGGCAAAAATGTGCAGTAAAGGCCGTCATTCATTCATATAATAAACCAGTCTACTACTACTACTAGGCAGCGCCACGCGCACCAGAGGCGGACGGAAGAGGAGGAGGACCCGCCTGACCTGCAGAAAGTCGTCCAACAGAGACACACCCCACTACGGTCTGAGGAGGACGACCTTGGGAACGAGGACTGGGCAGACGACGATGACGTCACGTACGAGAACTGATCCGAGTTCTCTCCAAGGCCATACTGAGTTGATTATATGGATGACATACTTGGGCACCCCAAAACTGAGGCGAGCGTCTGACTAAAAAAAAATTAGGCAAAAAAAAGTTGCCTTTATGTTGAAATCTATTTAGTGGTCAGGAAGGTTGAACAAATGATTGGACACACAGGGAATGGTATATACCAAACAATAAATTTCTTTCTTTTCTTCACATCTTCTTTGACTTTGGAAGACTTGGTGGTTCAAGCAAGTGGTAATTCAAGCCCTGCTTCCCTTTGGCATCTTTTCCCCCTTTCCTTTCTACCTTTGCATACCCCAAAACCTTTAAATTTTGTTTTTGGAAACAGTCTGAACGAAAAGTGAAGAATGAGTGGATGTCATCCATATAATGAAGTCAGTGTGGCCCAAGCTAACTTGTTTGATACACTTATCAGTGTAAAGCACTGCGGGCATAGGGGTTAAGAACTGCTCCTGCTAGAGCGTACACAGCTATAAGACATTAATGTATGGTGTTGGAGGCACACTTACAAAATGTGTTACTGTCGCCTTTAGTAAGCACTATGTCTGAAGTCAAGCATATATGTACATGTGTATGTGTCATCATGTTGCAAAACATGGTACTTAATCTGCTGATAAAGGCTTTTTCTTTGAGATTAACTCGATGTTAGTGAACTAGAGTCAGAAAATATTACAACCTGACCACTGAGAGCAAAACATTGTGTAGTAACATAACACGTAAACAGTCATCCAATGACTGACTAAACTTTAACATTAAATACTGCATATCTTTATCCTTAAGTGGTATTGGGTTAAAAAAAAGTTAAGATAACAAAACATGGTATAATCCTTTCAATGGAAATAACATTTTTGTGATTTGGAGAACTAGCATTATTTGCAGAAGTTTTTCAGTCCTTAATACACGCATGTTTTCAACAAAAGAAATGGAAGATATGACAAGATGTCTATCATTCTTATTTTGGAAGTAACTTTTGAAAGTTTAAGAACGTTGACAAGTATTTGTCCAGAAGCTAAAGACTTTGTGTTAGCTATAAAATAATTTGTTGGTCCCCACTCCAGAGTATAATGTTACTGCAATGTGTAGATTGACTTTCTATTTTCCTAATAAAAATGTGGCCATGCTAATCAGAATTCTGTGCAAGTTTCAGTCTTTCTAAGATAGACTCAGGGTCTGATACCTTCATATTGTCAAGAATTTTATTTGTCATCACTGTAAACAGCATCTTTACAAAATGTTGGGTGCCCAAGTAAACTACTCAGATGAAAAACCTTTTTATAAGCATCAAAAGAAATAAAATAAAACACGCTAAGAATTTCCAGTTTAATGTCTTTTTTAAACAAGTATAGACACTGTACTTTATAAATGAAACGTCAGTTAACTACAGATGAGAGTTCTTTTAAGATGTCCACTTCTTTTTGACTATCTACAGATTATTGCCTTTTCATCTTCCTCGTCTGCTGGATTTTCTCCGTTTGACGTTTTGTTTGGGTTGTTTTTCTTCTATTTGTCCCACAGTCCTGTCTAACTTGTACACATAACAGTGGTATCTTCTCTGTGGGGTTCTCACTATGTGAACCAGCGTGTCCAGATCCATGGAAATGGTGTGATCACATGTCTGGAAAAAAGTTAAAGATACTTCTTTAAAACTTTTTGTTGCAATTTTGAAATATATCTGTCATTCATCACTTCTGAAAACTATACTTGTTTTGTACTGACACTTGAATATGATAAAAAGGCCCAACCAATTTTTAAGATCAGGAACCATTAAGCTAAACATTTTGTTGACATTTCTTTAATCATAAACCTTCTACAGTATTGTGCAAAAAAAAATGAAGGAAAAATGTTTGAATTAAATGCAAAACAAGACCCGAAGAGCTTACCATACAGAGTAGGTATTTTATGTTAAAATGCAACAGATTGCTTCTTCAGAATGCTTTATGTCAGTTCCTGGAATGTATGTACATTTACACAAGATGTATAATTGTACAAGGATCATTCAGAATGTAAACCACATCATGCAGCATTGACAGGGTGCATTGTGATTGGTCCAGTTCTAACCAATCAGAGGATGTCATGCCATTTGATTGACATGCTCCTTACCTCATCCCAAGCCTCCTCCAGCTCTACCTTGTTCAGCAGTGCACCTGTTTGGTTGTCATGGAGACATACATTCCCCACCAGCTTGTCATCCCTTTGACTGACAGATGTCACTGCCAAGATGTCGAGGTCACTCTCATAATCTACCCCTTGCAGAGACTGCAGTGTTTTGAAGAAAGGACGCGTAAAACTTGCTATATTGGATATACTAGTAAACTATAAAAGGCTAGGTAGTCCCATAGCCTTTTTGAGGCCGTAAGGTCATTGGGTTGTTGATCCACTGTGTCTAGGGCATGGTAATATAAGACAGAGCCAATGCCTCTCCTTCCACTGCCTTTCATCTCCCCAACTGAAGTCAGGTACCCATTTTACACCTGGGTGGAGTGGGGAGAGTTGTGTAAAGTGCCTTTTACAATGCCTTGCCAGGAATGCCAGGAATCAAACCTGTGACTTCTTGATCTCATGTCTGCTTGGCCATTTGATGCTACTATGACGCAATATGCAGTTAGAAATTCTTCTTCTTCTTTGTATCCTCAAATGAGGTGAAGCACAATGCTTTGTCAAGTACATGTAGCTACTAGTGCAGTGCAGCTTTGCTAGGACTCGCATATGTAGCCAAGCACACCAAGTCACCCGTACTCAGACTTCTCGATAAGTGTGTTGGGTTCTTTTATGAGTAGAGGTTTGATGCCATAAGCTCCCTAAAGCAGCTGGCTTTATGTCCCCATCTGAAAGGACGATGCACTCTTTTCCAGGAGTGTCCAGATACGGGCATGAACCTGGGCTCCATGGAGTTTGAACCAGATGTGGTGGGTAGCAAAGTGAGCAGACCACTACACCTTGCAGACATGACTTAAATTAGGTCCATCATTATAGTACATTTTGTCATGTCTCAGAGTGACTTCATTCATTCATTCATTGACGGATTGATTGATTCATTCACTCATTCATTCATCCATTCACTCATTCATGAAAAGTTACCTCGTAGCAAGGGTCGGCATAGGCATCCAGTAACAGTCTCTTCACCTGTCTCCCTGAGGAAGTTAGGATCATACCATCTAGCTGTGTGGAGGGGGAGTTCTATAATGATTATCTGTATAGCTAGAAGATCCAGGGACAGAAAAATACAACAAAATTCTACATGTACGTAGGGTTTGATAGTTGCCAGTGATAGTAGAAATGACTTTATAATCAGACAGAAAAAAAACAAGATAAAGGCACAAAAACTACCTGAGGTGTGTTGGTTGAAGTTGGAGAATGAGCATCGATGACGAAATCTGGCACTAGTTCATAACCATGGCTGCCACTCCTTAATCTCAATACCCTATTGATATATAGGATATAAACAACAACATTAATGTAAATTATAACAAGAAAGCAGAGATTTCAGACTTCTAGAAATCCTTGGCTTCCTGAATTCCCCCATGTTGACCTCTAATTCCTGCTGCCTCCCAGACAGATTCAGAGACCTTTGACTTCCTGTCATTCTGCCTGTGAATCTACTCTGTCTGGACAGACATACAAACCCACAGCTCTGCCACCCAAAACAATACTTCCATAACTAGAAGTTACATTACTTCAAGAGTAGAAACAAAAAACCCTGTGTGTGTTTCTGCTCTGCTGGGCACAACTAGGCAATCCTGTTGTATGAAGGTTACCTGAGTGTGTTGGGCCCCATATGGAAGATCCTTCCGGAGTCGTCTGTGTGGAAGAAGGCCTTGTCTGGCTCCACAGACACACTGTCCATGTCCAACACTCCATTCTTGGCCTGAAAAATTACATTCAAAGATGCTCAATGCAGCACTTTTTGCAAGGGAAAAGAAGGAATTGGAAGGCAAAGACCAACCCTCTCCTTCCACCACCTTTTACCTCCTCAGCCAAAGTCAGGTATCCATTTTACACCTGGGTGGAGTGAGGAAAGTCGTACAAAGTCCCTTTCCCAAGGACACAACGCTAAGCCTGGAATGATGGAATCAAACCAGTGACCCTTTGATCTTGTGTCCGTTGGCCTAGTCACGTGACTATTCAAAGCTTTCAAACTGGAGCTAAAACAGAATGGATTAACTCCGTAAATAATGTCATCAGGTTGGTAAATGATTGAATAGCAAAGTTCTTTAGTCACAACCACTTGTTTACCAAGAGCAGACGTTTTGATGACCGTCTGTCATCTTCATCAGGCTGGGCTGACATGACTAGTTCACTGTGCACTCAAGCTAGATGTTACTGATGAAGATGACAGATGGTCATCGAAACGTCGGCTGATGTAAAACAAATGGTTGTGAATGAAAGAACATTACTATTCAGGATGGATTACCATGACCCCGGTCTCCAGAGACTTGACGTGGAAGACTCCCTTGTACCCCTGTGCCGGGGGAGTGATGAGGAAGTGCCAGGGGACTCCTCCCATCTGCAGACTGTGTTCTAAACACTTCACTTCAAACAGCACCGGGGGACGCTCTGCAACAACAAGGACAAAGGAAATGCAATCTCGATCCAGTTTTAACTCACTGATGAAGAGCTATTCTTCCACTGGTCGTGACAGAGAAGACAGATGCTATGTACAGTATTTACAGGTTCATTGTACCGGGGATATTTCTCTAGCTCTTTTTGACACGCACAATGATCAATGATCAATGACCAGCGTCACCAGGACTGCGACCCTTTACAGTAGAGTGCGTGCCGGCTGAGCGACAACAGCCGGGACTTGAACTCCCAACCTCCGTGTCCAGAGGTATGGTCACTAATCACTGTTATGCTTCCAACACAACTGCTTATTGCATCATGACAAAATTCATTCTTGACTTTTGTTTTTCTACTCACCTGTTAGTTTGACAGTCAGTGGAAGTCCTGTGGGGTAGCTACCGACGGTACCAAAGTCTCCACTGTCCTGGTACAGGTCTGCTTTCACCACAGTGTTCTACAGGAACAGAAAAGTATTTCTTTCAAAAAAGGGCCCTGGAGAAATCGCCCTAGCCCGACAACATATACATACAGAATAGCATGGACACTTGGTCTCATTGGACAAAATAAGACATGGAGCCAGACTTTTTTTGCACGAGGTATTCAACAGGCCATCTACATCAGGGCATTGCAACCATCCCTCAACAATATGACAGGGGTGCCACAAACTCTCTGCAACCTATGACGAACTCCTCACCAAGTCATTTGTGTCATCTTTCATAACATGATGTCACAGAAGTTGTGGACTGCTCATTCCTTGACAAGGACTGAAGATGTGCAGCTTAAAATTTGGGTAAAGTCCAACTTCTTCAACTTAAATGCCAGAGACAATGAGAGAAAAGTGGTTACTGATCTTACCTTGTCTACAATGTCGTCAAAGCTGAAGCACCTGACTGTGCTCCCCTGGTACATCACCACCAGCACACCTTGTGAGATCATCGCATCTGTCACATCCTTCCCAAACACCTGGACAGGTGAACATAATATAGACAATCAATGGACTAAATGCGAATCAGACTTGTTGCCTGAAAATGGTGACAGATGGTCACCAAAATGTTGTATGTGAAAATCCATCCATCCATCCATCCATCCATCCATCCATCCATCCATCCATCCATCCATCCATCCATCCATCCATCCATCCATCCAACCATCCATCCATCCATCCATCCAACCATCCAACCATCCATCCATCCATCCATCCATCAGAAAAGTCAGCACAATAAAAACATTTTTTTGTTAAACTTGTCTTTATCTGATATATACTTACATGTTTGTTGATCTCCAACATGGCAGTGAACCTGAGTGGGAAGACCTTGAACATGGCCAGAACCATCAGGAGTGGCTGGGGGATTCCTGCCTAAACAAACAAACAAACAAACAAATAAACAAATAAACAAATATGCAACAATGTGACATGTTGCAAATGCCTCAAACTGTGAAAAAAAGAATAGCCTCTAAAAACATGTGATTTATTATAGGACAGGTTGAAACATTTACTTGCCAATAGAGAGAATGAAGAACTTTGAAAAATGAATTAAAAATGAAAACTGTTTTGTGTGTAAACACACCACCACCTGTTGGCAGCCAAACAGGTCACGAGGTTTGAGAAAACAAAATTGCATCATGGGATTCTTGTGACATCTGAAATTGAAATACTGACAAAAGCAATGCTGAATCTGCCACATTTCAAAAAGTTGAGAATTAGACAATATGATGTTTGCATCTACAGAAATCAGAAGGTACTACACTTACAGCTCGTGCTGCAGCAGTGTGTTTGGTGTGAATGGATCTCACCACAAAGTCCTCCAGAAACGTTCCCCATGCAATGTGTCTGTCATCAACAACAATGAAAGAAAAATATCATCATTATGAGGACTATTTGTGTACGAAATGTCTTTAAAAACATGCCTAAGCTAACACATGTATGTATGTGTTTGTTCATTAAATTTTGTTCTTTCATTTGTTTAATTAGATTTCAATTAGTGATTGGGTCTTGTGGTGAAAAAATGACAACGTTTTGCTTGTGAAGTCTCACCTGAACTTGTACCTATGAGACAGGTACACAGCCTCCAGACACTTCCCTGTGTTGACATCCCATCTCATGAGCCAGTTACTGGCAGTGAGGCCCAGGAGGCAGCCTCTGTAGCCCTGGTTCTCCAGAGGTAGGGTGTTCTGTAGACCAAGAAAATTCAAACTGACTCAATAGTGTATGCTTTGCATTTGAAAGGTTATGGGTTCAAACCCCGTCTGGGCCATACCAAAGACTTGAGAAATGGTACATGAAACTACCTCTGAGTAAGAGTATACAGTATATGATAGTTGAACACTTTTGAATAAGAAATTGGAGGACTTCAGACTTCTCGCAGCATTTTGGGTTTTCGTAACCTTCAAGTGTATATATACATTATATACTCATGTATAGACAAAAAGTGTTTTGGGAATATACATGTATTAGAACTATGAAAGGTAAAGAAACATATTCCTACCAGGCTGGATTGACACATGATGACATCTTCAGTCTTTTCTGCAGCTGAACAGCTGGGCAGTCGGAATAACAGCTGTGGTATGGCATGGAGGCCTAGACTATAATGTTAACATAACATTAACATATATTTGTACAGACTATAGCATATCAACATACTGTATATTTTTGCAGACTATAGCATTGGTATAACATATACTTATAGAGACATATTTTTGCAGACTATAGCATTGATATAATATTAATATATATTTGTACAGACTATGCATTAACATAACATTAACATATATTTGTACAGGCTATAGCATTGACATAGAATTAACATATCTTTGTACAGTCTATAGCATTAAGATAACATTCATATATATCTATACAGTTTACAGCATTAACATATATTTGTACAGTTTTACTTTTAATTGTTTTACAAAACCAGAGTCTAAGTTTTTTTTTAAATTTTACCTGATTCTACTTGAGGTAAATCTAAGATTTTTACCTGGTATAACACGTCCTGTAGTTGTCAAACAACAACCTGCCCCTGTAAAAATGATGACATTTAACGTTCAATATCAACAAGATAGCCAAGAAAGTAATGAACTATTTAAGTAGTACATTGTACCTTAAACATACATTTAGGGCATTAAGCTGTATTGTGGTTATACATTACCAAAAGTCATTAATCAAAATTTAAAAATATTTATCGCACTTACTCTTCATACGAGATTGGGTACTTGGATTCCTTGTCCCAAATCCTCCTAAATGTTGAACTTGAAGTTTTCTGAAGAAATTGAAAAATCAGCCACGTCAGCTATACAATACCTCATACATAAACTCTGCTGAAGCATACAAACGTATCCATCTAACGCTACTCAGTACATAACTCTGTATAAAAATAATGATATAATATCCCTGTCCCTAATATAAATGAACCAGTCTGTTAATCAACTTAATGTTTATTAATGTAACATTTTGAACGTAATATTGTCAGCTATGTATACAACATCTGACTATAAACAGATTATAAGGCTATCTTCTAGCCTACTTCCACTTCAGTGAAGTGGAGAAAGTGCCTTTCCCAAGGATACAATGTCGGACTCGGGGCATGCCAAGGGAGTCGAACCCAGTACCTCTAGGTCCATGGGCCAAACACCTAACCATTTTACATGATGCCTATATTGATGGTACGCCACGTGCACACTACGCCGGATATGTTTTTAATGGTAATTAGAGAGGTATTTGTTAGCACTTTACGTAATCAACATTAACGCTCTTACATACATGTAACGTTTGCATGTACCCAACTAACGCCGGGACACGTGCATTTCCATCCGCCCCACCCCCCCCCCCCCCCACCCCCCATAAATTTCCTCACCTCACACACAAGCTTCCTCACGAGTCGGACGCACCGCCGGCTTCCGTCTCTCCGACCGCCGAACTCCCTTTCCCTTAGTTCAAAACAGACACTGCGCCTTTCTCCATTAAGTTTGACCATCGTAGACACCACAAGCGGGTAACTACAGCTGCAAACGTTTCAGAAACACCCCAAATCGCACAAAATCTTTGTTTTGGTCGCCATGTTGGGGTCACGGGATCAACAGACGAGTTCACTTGGTAAACATAGGGGAGTTGACTTGGAAAGTTTAGGAACCCAACAAAACGGCCCTGCAAATGTTATAGCATATGAATTGAATGGATATAACTCTGACCTTTGCTACCAAAATATAACAAAGACTAAAATTAGAATTCATAATGATAATACAAAATAAACACGCGAAGTCGCCATAAAATGAAAATCAATCATCAAAAAGGTGTTCTTTTATTAGGGTATTTGTGGCAATCTGTACTCAGCGTTACACTTTTTTACTGAAAATCCACTAACAAATCAAAATATGCGATTCCAACAACCATAAGTTACAAAACGTATTACATGCCCATAGAAAACGCAATGCTTACATAATATACTTCAAGAGCAACGGATTATCTAATAATGATATAACAATGCTCTGGACTGGGTCAGAGCTTTTGCTATCAACACCGAATCTTGAAGCAAAGACAATTTCCCAAATCATTATGCGTATTGAACGGACCTACACTTGAATTCTCGAAATTTTTAAAACAAGTTTAGTTTAAGAGTTATTACCATTGCAAGTATTGAAGTATCTAACACCAGACACGTTCCACGTACACTACAGTCCTCTGAAATGGACATAAAGGTCAAAATTCGTCAGTGCCTAGCTAATTGCTATAGCACTATTTTAGTGATTTAACAATCAACCAAACAGCAACCTAAAGCTATAATTCATTGCAAGCTCTCACCAAGAAATGCAAACTTCCTCTTTATTTGATAAACTAGACGTTATGATTCAACTATAGGTTGTCTATGGACAACAGTGGAGGATTTTCGCCCATGACATCATCACCAATAGTAACAGTAGTGAAGCTTGTGGTTTCTGCTATCCCCGTCGTCATACGGATGCGCCCCCTGGCGACGATTAGCATTATCGTCATCTTCATCGTCCCAGTGGAAGTATTCCTCCCTTACGTTCATTCCGGCGACCTGTAAAAATGTATCCTTGTTGTTCTTCATGCTTCCACTATCTTAAATTTCATTGTAGTGCGTGTGTAGCCTCAGACTCTGGTAAGAGTAGAAACTGGCCAAATAGACATATTGAACATGCCAGGGGAGTTAGTCCGCTAAAGAGTACAGTTTGTCGCTCTCTTCTCCCGGCATGTTATCTGTCTATTTGGCAAAATTCTACTCTTTCCAGCCGCTTCCTAAGCCTGGTAGAGGCTAGTGCATGGGCCAGGCCAGAGATGCAAGTGCCAAACAGAGGGACAAAATGTGATTATGCCCTCATCATGGGATTATTAAGAGCTTCCCAAAAGTTTCAAAAGATATATGATAACCAAGTTGAGTACACAGGTCTTATGGATTTTCTAAAATCGTTATGATTAGCTGGTTCATGCATATATTTTAAGCAAAATTTGAAGTAAAACGTAAAAGGATTGGCTGAACTCGAGACATGATATGTGTCATAAAAATGTAACGCATTGCATCATGGGCAGAATACAAGATGGCGTCTTGTACGTAAGACAGGTGAGATGCAATTGAGTTGTTTTCACAACATTTCGGTCTGCTGAAAAACGTTTGAATACACACTGAAAAAGCGAAATAATACAGCATTATGGGTTAAAAAGATTCCAAGACTCATCTTGAACTATACAGAATGTTTAAAGTTGTTGAAAAGTGTTGTCATTTTTGGCACGTTTTGAGCTATACATTTGTGACTCTGATGAGGCAACTAGAAAACCACACTACAGAAGCAGTCAAGCAGTTACTTGAAGTATTTCTCACCTTTTGACACCCCTGTCTGTAGCGGAAGAGGTAGAAGGGACTGTGGTTGGGTAGGGGGATGCGGGCGTTGGCGTTGCCATCGTTACGGCAGCAGTATCTGATGAGGGTGTTGTGATCGTAGTTCCCGTCAGGCAGTTCGCCACTCCTACTGTTTTTATTGTTGATTATATTGTCTTCATCGTCCCAGAACAGTTCACCGGTCTGGAAACCTGGAATTCGAAAACGTAACATCGATATCTTCTGTTATGCATTTATTTATTCATACATGCATGTGCAACTAATACATGTATGGTTAGCCCTTCTGAGAATTCAGGGTAGGCATGACGCAAGCCTGTTTACCTTTATCATACCTGTACCTTTACCGCAATAACTGCTCTTACTACGGCTACATTTCTCGCTAGTTTAGAGCCTTGAAGTTTTATGGGCACCTCAGAGACGCATTCGTTTCATTTGGTCGCGACTTACCATTTCAGAGAACGTGGTTCTCTCGTTTTGACACAAGGGATAGTTTTTCACATATCATACGGTTACCCACCACTTGGACAGTCCTCCTTCTTGAAGATACAATAGCTACCGCGGGGCCAGTTTCCGTTCCCTTCCCAAGAATACGTCTGGATTGGGAGGGAAAAGATATTCCCACATTATCGGAACATACTTGAGCATGAACATTGACGCCAAACGTATACTTCCATTGTTCGTCCCTAAAGTTATCAGTTCTAAGTGCATAAAAAAAGATGAAACTTTTCGGAACTTTGCTAGATATTAGATTTAACGTCGAGGGATAATATAGTTTAAGTATTCATTGGCGATAGACAAGGAAGCAAAATAATTTTAAAAATGTCTTTTTTTGAGGAAGCAAAACTTAGGTCACAACAATATAGCTCCGTCTTCACTCACTTTCATGCAGAATTTCTGATGCACGTTGTTTTTCCAGAAGTCGCCATCAAAATGCAGTCCTGGCGTCCACTGGTTGTTGGAGTCATCGTCTTCGGTGTCTTGGATACGGACGCCTGTGCGCCAGGTCACGCCTACAGACCTAGGACAGTCTGTGTCTGTCTTGGGTAAGCCATATGTACCCCTCGGCCACTCTGTGTGGAAAGAGATGCAAGAGTTACTTTTGAAGGGAAACTAAAAGGGGAGATCGTTGCCATAATCTGAAAGTCCGATGAAGGCGACCGCTGTCAGAAATCGGGGCAATCAGAAGGTAACGATCTCGATCGAGCTCCCACTTCAAACTTTGCTTGGTAAGAAGAGTCAGATCTAGGAGAAAACACCTACATTTAAAAACACAGAAAAAGAACTTCAAACTACAGGTAAATCATAACATGTGTATGAAAGGAAATATACAGCCTTTATCGAAGATTTCCACTGCTTTTTCTCGTTGAATATCGAATAACCTCATCACTTTTAAACTTTATGACTTAAGTGCTGTTTGAGTTCCATCAATAGATCTATACAGAGAGGAACTCGGACGTGAGCTCAGTTACAAAGTTTCTGACAGCCTATGTCTAAGATACATACCACCGGAGCAGCTCTTCTCGTCTCTATCTAGGGTGAAGCCACCGTGGCATTCACAATAGTAGCTTCCCTGGGCGTTCTTACATATGTGGTCACAATCATGACTTCCCCTGCATTCGTCTATATCTGCAAAAGTAGAGGCAGCGTCATTTTGCTTTTCATCTAGTGCATACCAAGTTATATCTGTAAAAGTGGAGGAGGCATCATTTTGCTTTTCATCCCTTTCATTAACATTTCTTTATCAATATTTTGGTATTCTGTTAATCATTTTAGCTACTTGCATGACAGAAATATGCCTCTCAACTTGTGCTTATCTGACAAAAGATATACTTACCAACACAGGTTATTCCTTTGGTCTGGTAACCCTGAGCACACAGGCACGTGAAACTTCCCTCTCCATTTTGGCACCTGTTTGGCCTCGGTCCGCATGGTTCATCATGACATTCATTGATATCTATGGATGACAGAAGAAAGGATGAGGTATCGTAATGACTTTTTACATCTAGTATTCATTGATTCTAGCTTTTCAATCAGTTTTCTCAACGTATCAGGTAAACGTTAACATTTATAGTGGTAGTAGGCATCCTTCTATCTTGAAAGATGGTAGCACTCAAAGTCTGGTGTTGTGGCCGTGTGCAGCCTCTAGTGTTGCTTATCAGCCCCACCTTGACATTAATATTGATTTCATATTTATTTCTACATATGTAGATTTATCTATATAAGTCTTTTTCTATAATCTTTGATAATGTTTAGGTTTGGAATGCCAGTTACAATAACTTTCTAGAACTTTGAATTCCAATTTGAATTACACGAAGCCCAACGTTCGTCCGTAGAGTACATGCACAAGCGCCCCAACAGATTTACATGTAGACGGCGGCCTTTTGGAGCTTGAATACTTGACATCAAATTTGTTTTCTTACATGCATGAAGACATTTGATTTGCTCTTTCCTTGCCTGGTGTTTTTGTTTGTTTTGTTTATTTGTTTATTTGGATTTTCCACAGAGTGAAAGGGAGGGCAAAACAGGTGCATACGCACCTTTACATGTTGCCCTCCCCCATACTAAAACACAACTGTTACAACAAAATAAACATAATCATAGTCAGCCATTTTCAATGATGATGATTACCTTCAGCACAGGTTTTACCCGTCCATCCTCTAGGACAGGTACAGCTGAAGGTTCCGAGGTTGATGTTGACTCGAGTACATGTGCCTCTGGCGCATGGACTGGGTAAGCACGGATCCTCTGCAGCACAGACACATTCATAACGTTACATGAATTTGTCTAAACACTTAAGACTCAAGCAAATGTAGTTTTGTTTGTTTGTTTGTTTGTTTGTTTGTTTATTTATTAGGATCTCCATTAGTGTAGCCTGTGTTTACACAATTTGCAAGCTCTCGGCCGGGAGTATAATGACCCCCACCTTCGGGCGGGCGGCCGCCAGGAGCGCGATTTAGTCAGGCTATCCATTAGTGTAAATTTCACGCTATTCTTCCTGGAGTCTGTTGTGTATCACCAACTTTTTATCTTAAAAGATACAATGTAGTAGTATTTGGACCATCGCTCACGGGGGATATGCCCCTACTCTTTCTCTAAAGTCGTGGTGGGTTCTTTAACGTGGGGTGTGGCTGTCCCCAAACACGGGACGTCCCATCCGAGAGACGTTTCTAACCAAAGCTCATTTTAACCTGAGTGAAGCAAGGAAAGTTGTGTAAAGTGCCTTTCCCAAGGGCACAACATCGGGGCATGTAGGTGGGTTTGAACCCAGGACCAAACACACACTGATTACGCCACACGATCCCACACGTTGCACATCATTATTGTTAAAGTGCCTTTAGATATAACTAGTAGTACCACTGATGAAGGAGAGCACTCTTTCTCCCATTCTATCGAGTCTGGAGAAACTTACTTTTACAGACAGGGTGTTCTCCGCTCCAGGTGCCATTTGATTGACAGGTCCTTACTCCGTCGCCTGCCACCATGAGGTAACCCTTGTTACAGAAGTACTCGACGTAATTGCCAGATCCCAGTCGAGCTCCGTTCTTCAGCTGTTTCGGCTTTCCACAGTCGAGCACTGTATAAAAATATTAAAAGGGATAGCTGTATTCGTTCAACCATGTCAGGTGAGGCATGATGAGCTTTACGGGGCATCTGAGACAACAGTTGTACTGTATCATTGATATAGGTTTACTATACTGTTTTCATCGGCGTTTATAGGCGTCACCATGTTAGATATTGACGTCATGTCGGCGCCATCTTGTTTCCGGTTGGATTTAATTTTCTCGCCAGAAGAGGAATACGTAAGTAAACATACAAACCTTTGCAGACACCGCGCTAGTGTTACTATTTGCTACTTGGTAGTAAGACAAAGTCGTCGATATACTCACCTATACACCTCGGGAGTGCTCCTCCCCAGTAGCCAGTCATGTCACACTGAAGCACGGGGTTACCCAGTACGCGGTACCCGTCGTTACACACCACACGTCCTACTGTACTGTCTGAGGAGGACACCTGGAAGATGCCGTGTTCAAACTCTGGAAGCTTGCTACAGGAGCGATCTGTAGAATGAGAGGAACATGGATAAAGGTAGATGCCAGCGTGTGTTTGTGTTTCGTCGGTGAAGGTTAGACATCCAGGTAAAAAACAGTTATTCAAGCAGACGTTCAGACATTTCAGGTAGCATCCACTACCTTTCGTCAGTGTGTTTGTGTTTGTGTGCTTGGAATGAAATAACTAAAAAGGAAACATGTGTCAAACAAATGGACAATGTTGACGTCTACCTTGGCACATCTTGCCGTCAGGAAGTAGAGAATACCCAGGGTGACAGGCACACAGGAAGGACCCGAGTGTGTTGGTGCAGAGTTGAGAACAATCTGCCGCTCCTGTCTCACATTCGTCAATGTCTAAGGGGACAAAAGATTTAACACGTAATTCCAATCAACAATTGGGCAAATATCGTGCATGTATAGACAGCGCTTAAGATATGTAATTGAACATACACTTTTTATTATTTTATATTAGTCTTTATGAACATTAGTACTAAGTATAGATCAGGTACATTCCATACTTTATAATGCCATAGCCTTGTGATGCACATGTTGTAAACCTCGGTAAAGTAGAAAATATATTTATTTTCAAACCTTGACAAGATCTGCCGTCTTCACTCAAGACGAGCCCTGCTGGACAGCTGCATTCATGGCTGCCCTCCAGGTTCACACAGGTGTGGCTGCAGCCGCCATTTTGTAGCTGTTCACCCCCTCGTACCTTTTCCCCAGCGCATTCATTTTCATCTTACGATAAAGAGGTAAAGAAAGAAAGATAGAGAAAGAGATAAGCATTTCAAGTCTAAGACATAAGGATGAACGCAATGAATGGCTACACTTAAATGGCATTGAGGGATGTTATGTCACGTTGCAATCAAACATGATCCAATAGGGATGCATACTCTAATGTATAATGCATATTTTGGCCGCCAGGCTAGCAACCCTAGTATACCAGACTTGCAGTCTGGTTGTCATGTAGTTTCTTGCCCCCAAGGGATAGGCGAGGAGACAGAACGTACCTACACAGGACTTCTGGTCAGCACCAAGGACATATCCAGGGTAGCAGGAGCACAGATACGAGCCAGGAGTGTTGATACAGTTGTGCTGACAGCCGCCGTTTCTTGTAACACATTCGTCTTCGTCTATACGTAAAAAAACAGCAGATGCCAATTAGAAAAGGGGGAAGCTCGAATGCATTTGGTAGAGAACATTTCACATAGTTTTCATATAGTGACTCCCATACTGGCCTCTTGCTGGTAGTTTATTTTTAGGAAGTAGTTAGAGATCTATGTCCTGAGCCCGGCGTGAAAGGGGCTGTTATGGTCCCAATTTTGTAATTCTATCACAAGGAAGAAGGCATATGCATTTCTTATTATTTGCTGAGTTGGCCAGTAACTATAAAGACATATCCCCCAGCATACCTATACAGTGGATGTCGTTGAACAGCTCAAACCCGGTATTACAACTACACTTGTATCCAGAGTTCCTGTCGTGGCACTTGTGGTCACCTGGAGCGTTGTTTGGGCCACACTTGTTGAGGTCTGTTGGAAAAGTAAAGATAAACAATCGATAGATCTTAAAGCTACATATAGAAGTAACAGTTAGAGCTCATAAATAAACTTGTTCAGCATTAGATGAACAGACCTGGCCGTTGTAGATGTAGAGATATTTAGTAAACACGAGTAAATCTATAATACACGAAATATTGAACGTAAGGATAGAATGGCCCACCCATTTCACAGTACATCCCACTATATCTCGGTGAGCAGATACAGGTGAAGGTGTTGATGTAGTCAACACACGATCCTCCGTTCAGGCATGGACTAGAGGCACACTCGTTCACGCCTGCTAGAGATGGCTTCCCTACGAAAAATATTGAACTGATTGTTATATCGTTCTTTCGCCAGGTATAAAGATGTAAATGGCATTCATGCAACACTGACTGTAGACCCAGTAGAAAGCGAGGTATTTTTCTTCTGCTGGTAAGGATATAAGGGATTCTTACTCCCTGTATATTTGGTGATTAGGAAGATGTGGGTGGAACATAGCATTGCAGCAGTTGTTGAAGGAAAGACTGGTATATTGGACCTATAGATTGATTAGTATCTAGATAGATGACTCTTTCTTACCAGCACAGAAAGCTGACCCCTGTCTGACTTCAAGGCCTTCAGCAGCTGCTCTGAAGTCTGGCCAGGCTCGGACGTTTCCGGAGTCATCCGTGCAGTGTTGGGCCATGACTGAGATCTGGTCTTCAGTAAGGACGTGGTCCCACACATTTAACCTGTCATATATTAAACATGGTTGTTGTTTTACCTAACATCAAGCTATCAGACTGGTAAAAACAATGCTTATCATACCCACAAATACACCAGAACGAAAGAGTTTCTCACAGACACAGTGATGCAAAAATAATTCTCAAGCAAACCCTGATATCATAACGTTTGGTAGTGGGTAAAAGGTAAATCTTAGAGGTGAAGCTCCCATAGTCTTTTTCAGGCCGTAGGGGCAGTGGGCTGTTAGTCCACTGTGACTAGCCAATCTATCTCCTCCCACAGCCTTTTACCTCCCCAAACAAAGTCAGGTACATATTTTACATTTTACACCAGTGCCTTCCCATCTAGCAACATCTAGCCAGGAATACCCGGAATCGAACCCGTGACCTCTCGATCTTGTGTCCTCTAGCCAAACCACTCGCCCATTAGATACCATAACAGTTCGAACTGCGATGAAGTAAACTTTAGGGTACCTGCTAAGTTCCCCCTTGAATGATTCTGTACTGTCGAATCCTCCACGGATCTCATCCTGGTCCTGGCCCAGCACTATCGTCCCCCGGCCCGGAATGACCCGTCCCCCGCCGCCCTCAGAACCACCTGTGTTCCGCTTGCCGTCCACGTACAAAGCCCACCGTCCTTGTGCGGGGCCTGTGTCGGTCGGAACATAGATGGTGAGAGTATTTAACTGCAGGGAGGGAATGAGTGAGTGAGTAGGCAAGCTACTAGAAAGGTAACATTTGCAAAGCAAATACACTATGTTTACCTTATGTCACATGGTCTAGCCCAATAGACTACTGCTCTGTTTATTCTATATACTATGGTGAGCAGCCCCTCAAACTTGCTACATAATGTAACCTAACATCACAGTGTGTCTGCTACATCACCTGTCTGATCCAGGTCATTGACCTTAGGTGTTTGGAGAAGAAGAAGAAACTGAGACAAACAATATGCTATCCTTCTGCGAAGATAAACATTAATATTTCATACTTCAGCATCATATTTTCTGAATAAGCGGTAAAACATACGACTAACGGTAGGGTTTGAATAACTCCCACAGACGTCCGTACATGCTGTGCAACTGGTACGCGTATTAACAGGTGCTGTATGTTTTGTCACGGTTAGGCCTTGTTAATTCCAAATGGAGGACATCTATTTGAAGGAAAATGACGGGTATGGTAAGCATCACACTGAAGATAGGATCCGGAGTTTGAGACAAGAAGAATCTGGAATGAATACACTTACCCAAAGACCAGGTGAAGGCGTAGTGGTGCCACGTCTCGTCCTCCACTGAAGCGGTGGTCGTGATCTTGACTCCGTTCACCATGAACAGAAACTCGTTAAAGTTGTCCACTTCAACGGAAAGACCATTGTCCTGAACCACACCATCCTGATGCAACAGTACAATAAAATTAGCTGAATTGGCATTAAAGTACAAAAATGTAATGTCAAGTGGTTTAAGCAAGTCCCCAATCTGACCGTTTATACCTTACCTGTGTGATGATGAAGACGTTGCCTGTAGAAAATGAGATTTGATGCTGTAACGGAAAAAGATAAATGGCATGTTTTCCTGAAAGGCTTCTATCAACGAAGCGCTGGTTGACCACATCTCAGACAAAATAGAATTATCTAAAGATTTACTCACTTTTTCTGTTGCGTACGAAAATATGTATTTTTGATCCTTTTTGTCCAGAGCCATCTTCATCCAGAAGGCGACTGTGACAGCGGACAGATCTGCTTCTATTTTAGCAGAGGTGAACTCGGACAGTATTCCTTTGGAGAATTTCAAGTCGTAATCTGCAGAAAGCTCTAAGGAAGAGAGAAGCACAAACATTATTTTAATTTACATTGGTACGTAAATCATCCTATGCATAAAGTAGGTTACATTTTGTTACTTCCCTGAATTAGGGTTCCCGAAATAATCCTAAATTAGGGTTTCCGAAATAACCTTAAATTAGGGTTCCCGAAAACCTGCCGCTGCAGAGTTTTCGACTGAGGATCACATAAAAATCAGAAAACGGTCAGAAAATGCTAAAAGTTGGGCCGCAAACTACACTTTAGCCGTTTATCCATTAAAACTTTAACGGTTAGCTTTTGATTTTAAAATCCTTACCGTCTTCACAGTGTGTCCCTCCAAACCCAGGTGCACAGTGACATTGATATGAGTTGATCTTGTCCTCACAGTGTGCACGGTTCAGACAGGGGTTGGACGCGCACTCGTTCACATTCAGTTCACAGTCGTAGCCGACAAACCCAGGTTTGCAGTGGCAGGTGTACCTTCCAACCTCATCCGTGCACCTGGCGAAAGGCAAGGCAAGGCAGCATTCAAATTAGGAACTGTACATGATACTTTGTCGACTGATGCTTCAGCGAAAGCTTTATCTGTTACCACATGTACTAGCCACCAGTCTAAAAACCTGACTTCACCAATGCCTATCTTGAAGAAACATGCTTCATTCCAAGAAAACTCTTACTCTAAAGCAAGTTTTGAAATGTGCTCACTTTCCGCCATTCTGACAGGGTTCAGTCTCACAGTCGTTGATGTCGACCTCGCAGTATTTTCCGGTGTAGCCGTCCTGACACAGGCACTGGAAACTGTCCACCAGGTCCACACACACGGCGGTGTCGTTACACGGGCTGTCACTACAGTCGTCAATGTTCACTTCACAGAACGTACCGTTGTATCCATCCGCACACAGACACAGGAACCCGTTGTCCTGTCAAGAGGACCCATCACAGTTTCTGTTCACTCCGTCCTCACTCCTTAACGTTTAATTGTCATTGATTGGTCTTGACCACAATGGGAGAAATTTTCGGATACTTAATGGTAACCAATTCAAAAAGTAGCCCCCTTTGCCATTTCTTTAAACATAATAACTTAATAATTAATCCCGTTGAAATCCAACAAACGTGACTGGGCTACCCCTACCTCGTAACCATACACAGTAGGATTGAACAGAATTTCAAAATCATTTTTTTTGTTCATGTACGAATTTTGTATGCTAATTACATCATACGTAAGTAATAATTTATGATGACATTGATACCTCATCAATGCAAGTTGCTCCATTCAAACACGGCGCAGGCGCACACTCATCGATGTTGACGTCACACTGTTCACCAGTCCAACCGGAAGCGCACACGCACTCATATCCGTTAACTATCAGGAAAAATGCAATATCAAGGTAACATGGTTAAGTCAGCAAGGCCTTTATATGAAGATACATGTACTTTTCAACAAAAAAGACCATGTAAACCCTAAGCGTACGCGCGCACACTTGAACGTGTTTGAAATTTTTCCTTAATGTACATTTCATATTGCTGCATGGTTGAAACGCAGTTCAGAAAAATGTGGTGATGACCAGGACACTTAAGGTTAAAATCCACAAGAAAAAATCATAACCTTCTTGGCATCTACACGATTAGACATTGTGAGAAGCAAAATGAATTCATGGCTTCACATCTCTACTCGATTATAACGCTATATAAAAGACTTAAGCTAGCCCTTATTGTTTTAGTAATTAGGGCGAAGTTTTGTTCTATACCTGTTTGTCATACATTGTACCGTGTACGATTGTCGTGCAATTAAGTTCTTTATATCTTCATAATGATGCAAGTTGCAAACATTTTAAGTGTAAAAAGATCCTTTTAACAGCTCACACCTCTATCCAAGCAGGTAGCTAAGGAGTAACACGGCAGTGACGCGCACTCATCCACATTGACGTCACACATGTCGCCTTCAAACCCGGCTGGACACTGGCAGTTGAACTCTGACCCCAGCATGCTGCACTGTCCGCCATTTTGGCAGGGAGAGGACTGGCAGTAGTCAAGTTCTGAGGAAAAGGACGATACAAAAACAATGTCGGTGATCTCTCAATCATCTTGGTTCAAACATGGTTCAAATGACCATTTATCTTTAAAATATAAATCAATCACTGGAAAGGTAAGCCTCCTTGATTTCTTGACAATGTCACAACAGATAATCTTTGTGTTTCAAGAATGATAGTCAAAAGTAAAGTTGACATACAAACAATTCCATTTTTCTATCAAACATAGTCAATACTGACTAATATCACAGAACATGATGATTGTGCAACAAAATGAAATTAACGAAATGCACACTCAGTGATTTACCATCCTTATGATAAGATGTACTCACCGACACAGTCGCTAGAGGCTTCCGAACCCACGGCGTCTGTCCCCGTGCCCAGTGGACAGGATAAACATTCGGTTTGACCGTGTCCGGCCTGGAACGTCCCCACTGGACACAGGTCACACGGGTCTGTACCAGTCCGGGAGAAGCTGCCGGGCACGCATGGCCCTGAAAATGGTACAGCATCATCAAATTAAACATTTGCAGTGAAATGAAATGAAATTACATTTTCTAGTTGCAATTAAAAGGTACCTACTAAACTATGAGCGCATTCATTCCTCAAGCTAACCGGGATCTTTCACACCGCAGTCGCTCCTCAGTAAGACATCTGGAGCCGTGTAGTTGTTTAGAACTTTTATTCAGCCTGTCACAAACGGGAACTATACGGCTCCAGATGCCTTACTGAGGGACGGCTGCTGTGTGAAAGATGTCGGTTAGCTTGAGGAATGAATCCGCTGTACTTTGAATTACCTACTAAAGTGTATACGGTGATTTTACCAATGACATTTTGTTTGTCCATTGACAAGATAGTAGGCACTACTTCTACATGTTACAATGAAATGTGGAGTCCTTATTACCACTGCAGTCATCCTTGTCCACAGTGCCCACTTCTCCCGTTGTTGTGCCCTCCTCACAAGTGATGCACTCAGTGGCTCCCTGTTGGTTCTGATAGGTGCCCTTTGGACAGAACATGCAGGTCTCTAATCCCGTTTCTGAATACGTCCCCGGCTGACATTGGCCTGTAGGAAGGTAGAACAGTCAGGATGACAGTCATTATTTGTGACGGAGGTGATTTCTCTACGTCATCGAAATACTACTCATTATGTTTTGAACAGCATTGGTAAGATTATAACGAGTTATGTTCCTCGTCTGATACGATATTTCATTGACACAAATCGGCACTGCAATTGCAAGACCCGCCGCTTGTTGCCTTATGAGTACTACTATCAAACTATATGTTTGTAAGGTCATTGTAATATCATTGTGCAGTATATTAGTAACAGCTCAGTAGAAGCATGTCACATCATGTTCTGCAATAATAGCTGTGAATCGAGAGAGGCCGATGTCTTGAAATGCCTGTTACCGATGATCATAAGGAATACAAACAAGCTATTAGTAAATATTCTATCTCATTGATGTAATTGAACAATTGTCTTACTCCTGCAGTCTGTAGCGTTCTTGCTGTTGTTGCCTGCAGTGACGAATCCCGGGTCACACTGGATACACTCGGTCTGTCCTTCTTCGTCCTGATAGGAGCCCACCGGACAAACCTCGCACGTAGCCTCGCCACTCACGTCAGTGTAGTATGTTCCAACCGGGCAGTCAACTGTGTAGAGAAATACAAATGTTAATACAAAAAAAAGAACACTGTATACACTTCATTTTGCGTTTTCAAAGGGTATGTTTCAAAATGGAGCACGGCTTGCAATTCCAAACCGTGCTTTTCCATAGTGTTGCCAGAGCACATTTTGGAATGGGGCACGTTTTGGAATCCCAAATCCCATAGTGTTGCCCTGGCATGTTTTGGAATGGAGCACGGTTTGCAATACATTACTGTCTCATTACATCCATCCTACCACAAAAGTCTTCCTTCAGAATCTGTCCTCTGCCACAGCTCAAAACCGCTTCCGTGTCCAAATCTATTATCCCCACGTCTTCTCCTGCTGAGCCGCTCACTCGGGCAACGGACAACAGTTGACTCCGCCCTTCACCGGCGGTCACGGCCACGTCGCTTAGCTGCCCTGTCTGGTATCAAGGTCGTACATGTCAATCAATTACTGTCAAAGGTCAGACATTGGCACACTAGTTTATCAGACTATATTCCAGGGCTGAACTGGAGTACCGAAAGTGAGCCTTTTCATGCTCTGGAAGTCTCTACCATCTTGCGTAAAATCAGCCAGAACATTCACTCACCTACCTCCTTACTTATCCCCTATTTGATTTACAATTATTGTTGTCTTTTTATATGACTTCATATATAGCTTGAAGCATTAGGGGTAGTTAGATCTAAAAAAAGGCACAGAACAACGCATCCAACCTACCCGCACACCTTCCTTTGCCTTCTCCACAACTTCATTCAGGACATCTTTAAGTTGCTCCATTTTCTTCTTGACCTCTTTTGACCCTCCCTCTACAGACGCTGCGTTCTGTAAACATGGAATACAATATGAACAAAGCACTGCTATTCCAAACAACAAATGCATAAATATGTACAGACTACCTTCTTTTCACGATTGAGTCCTTGGAAATCCTTTTTGCAAAATATACAATTGACGAACACAAATCTTAGAAATCTAGTGGTATCGAATACGGCACCTTGTACTGCGTCTTGATGTCGAGGCGAATGGTAAGAAGTTTTGCCCGTTTCTTAGAGGACCGTTTTTTCCTGGAAGGTCCGTCAAGTCCCCCGTCTTCCTCTGGAGCCCAGTCCACTTCCACGTCCTTCTCGCTACACGACAGAGCCACATTCTCCACTCTACATTTCACGTTGCCTGTTTACAGTACAGCGGGATGAAATACTTATTTATGAGACTTTAAACTGTTATCCAACACTACTAACACACAACGTACATCTTTGGTATTTGTCTCCATAATCATGTCTTGCTGCTTAAAGAGTTGAGGTTATCTATGATGCCTGACTCACCTACACAGCCGCCATATCTCCCGAACACCGTGCTGTTGAAGAGGTCGATGAAGTTCTGTTTGATCTGCTTCTGAATCTTTTCATCCTCACAGTCGCCGACGTAGTACTGGAACTCGATTCCTTTGGAGAATCCTGGAATTCGTTTCACTGCAAGCGTGGAAAAAGAAAGTGGTTTTAGTTCTTCAAATTTGCAAACTACGTAGTTTTGATGTCATGCGAGGACAGATCGGCGATTCGAAGATTCAAGAATTGACCTAATCAAATCTTCGAAGGTTAGGGAACGAATCCACTGATTTTATGACGTCATTTTACGCAGATTACGAGCACGTTACTCTCTGAGAAGTCAATCAAAGGTAGCAGATAGTTTGTAGCGTCCTCCGTCTGTTCAGGTCTGTTCAAGCACGTGACGTCATAGAAGCTTAGGATTCATTTCACGACAAAGACTGGTGTGGCACGGTCGAACATTTGGGTAACTCCAATTCTTGTATTATAAATTCTACAAATGTCAGATTAAGTTTCAAGCCAAGATTAAAGGTATGCACCTGAGCAATCTGGCCATCTGGTGTCCATGCCGTGAGGATCTGTCCTCCAGTTCCCAGACCCACAGATGTACATACGAGCCGGCTCGGTGTAGAAGTCAAATCGCTGATTGCACTGTACGGTACAGAACTGGCCGAACTGAAATTCGTCACACGAGAGAGCGCCGTTTATTGGCGGATCTTGGTGGGGGCATCTTGTAGCTGTAATAGGATATGGTGATAGGGAATTAGGTTTCAACATTTTGAACAAGAGATCGATTTCAGACTTCCCGGAAGTACACAATTCTCCCTCATGCATGTCGTGACTCCAGGCTAGATTCTGAGACCTTTTACCGCCCATACATTGTCGGGACACGAAACATACAAACTAACACCAGTTAGCTACCCAAAACAATACTTCCATACCCGGAAGTAATTAACACATGCATTGTACATTAGAAATAGGACAATATCTCAAGAAATTTCCCAACTTTCTCATCCCATACTATATAGTCTTTGAAAGGTAGATCAGTCTCATATGCATAGTATGTTTGTTATATACATGTAGCAATAGATACGATACTTTGTACCTTGTGCAATAAGTTTTCTTATATCCAAGAATTTATGATTTATCAAGCGTTCTCTTACGGCTTACGCTGACGAAGAAACGACACTCGGCTAAGTTGTCGTGGATATCACGTGCTGTGCACGTGACCCAGGTGGTTCCCCAGTAGAAGCGTTGCCCGCTGTCCTTGTCACAGTTCACTCTCACAGCTTGTTTGGAGTTGTCGGTGAAAACCGGCTCGGTCCAGTCCACTTTTACAGTTTCGTCGTTTGTTTCCACTTTGTAATTCACACAGTGTTCAATAAGCTTAGGATTCTCTTTATCTATTGAATAAAGAGGACAAAAAAGGAACAAAGGTTAAGATTCTTTCTTAAAATGCTGAAGATTATCAGTTATTGGAGATTGACTTTTTAGTCTTTTCGTCTGTATCCATCAGTCGATTTACTCATTTGCATAAATTTGCATAGTTTGTACCTGTTGAAGATCATCTAGATATCTCTACCTTACTTAAACATACAGCTTTCTCGAATTAAAAATAGCATTGCTATCTGTTACTGAGCTGTTATAACATTGACCCTCAACAATCATGTTAAATTCAAATCACTAACAGGGAACTAGAAGGTGTAGCTTTCCAAATGAAGAATTAAGATTGTCTTCACATCATCATTAAGGCATTAAACTTTAAGCTGTCTGAAATTATGCAAGATTAGCAATGACTGTCTTTAACAATCAAAGAAAACAACAAAAACACCTACCCTTGACATTCACTTCGAAACCACAAGAGCTTGCCATTCCACTGTCATCAGTGAAGGTGTACTTCACGACGGTTGGCAGGCCAGTTGTGATGGGAAACTTGTGAGGAGGTTTGATGCCAGCCGGCGTCACGGTCATCTTGGGCGGCTTCCCCGAGTTGTCTACGGCTGTAGGAACGGTCCAGTCCACCGTCAGGTAGTTCTGGCCCTCTTCTGTACCGTTCACGATGTCAGGTGGACAGCCGATGACCAGACGCGGTGACTGGTCATCTATAAGTCGGAGATAACGTATATTATGAGAAGATTTAGATATATCAAATTGTTCTCCAACTCAAAGAATTACTCGAAAAAGCGAAACTTTTGGTTAGTAATTCTTTGAGTTGGAGAAAAGTTTAAAGTTCCTCATAATGTATCTTACTAACTCAGATGAACTTTCATGCTAACATAACGTATATTGAGTTTTTTTTTAGTTAGATCAGTTGATGCACGGCCCATGATTGTTTTGCTCACATGCAATCCGACATAGAAACAAGCCTTCGTTTTACAAATCCAATCACGTCGGTCAGATATATTTCTCTACATTATGTCACGACAACAGCAATTTTTCGTTCCCAGGATGAAGCCAATTTTTGAAACTTGTAAACTGTTGTATTTACCATCTTGTTACAAAGAAATCCTTACCACAACTTTGAAAACGTCACCCGTACCTATACACGATGGTTGTTGGTTGGACCAACTGCCATCTTCCCGACAGACTCTGTTGGGAGTTCCGTCCATCCTGTAGCCATCTTGGCAGGTGAACTGGCAGGCTGTGTCAAACTTCTGGGCCTCACTAACACAGGTAGACGGACTCACGGTGGCGTTTACCACCATCGGTAACGGGTCGCACTTTTTAACTGGCAAGAAAAAGAGACATGTACATTTTAGAATTATACAAAGTGGGGATTCTCCAAATCGACAATGTGGCGATTCTTCAAATCGTGCAAATTTTCACCTGAGGTACCAAAAGTTTAGCTCCTGCTAGACAGTCTGTGATGTTTATTGTTTGTGTTTATGTGACATACCGAGACACTTTGCCTTTGAGCCGTCCCACTTTCCTTCTTGCAAGCATTTCCGTACCTTGCTCCCCTGAAGAAAAAAATACCAGGTGAGCAGTTTTGTTACATTTGTCGTATTCACCATCACCAACATAATTATAGCGATACATGTCAGGTAAGTTATCTGGTAACGGCTGCCTGAAATATCAAATGACAATAGCAAAAATTATCAGACTTAACTGGCATTTACAGTTATTGAAAAATCCCACTTTTCGTGCAGTGTACAGATGTCAGCTGAAGAGACGCACCTGTAAGGTATATCCCCGGTTACAGGTGAATGTACAAGTCGTTTCATAAGGAAACGTTCCAGTCGCCTGCTGACCGTCTGACGTCACACATGCCCTTTGACCGTCTGAGGGCAGTGCCAGACCCGGACACTCGATTCCTGTACAGAACATTCGAATACTTCTCATATACAGGGAGTAGCGAGATGTACTTATTCATGATTAACATATGAACATGCAACACTTGTCAATACCTTGTAAATACATTCAGCACTAGTAGTTTTCAAACAAATATTTCAGTCATTAATATTGGCGAAACATGTTTGTACCTACTTTGACAGATGATGGGGGCTCCACTCCAAGTCTTGTTGGCGTGACACGTTCTTTCCGGTGTTCCTCTCAACATTTTGTACCCGTAGTTACATCTGGGGAAAAACAGCATTCAGTCTAATTCTGCTGTATGATTTGTTCACTTCTTTATAAATGTTTTACTAAGGATGTTTCACGGGATTAATCAAGGATTTATGAGTCACCTTGAGGTGTTTACGGTGACATAACGCCTGGTCAGTGACCAAGAACCCCCGAATAAGCTACCGAGTGAGCGAAACCACCTTGGTGACAAAAATGTACCATGAGTCCCAGACCTTCCGCACGTTGCTTACATACATGCATGTATACAGTTATATCTAACTTTTGCTGATTTTTTACCGTGATGATTATAAAAGAGAATGCTACAGCCATGAGTTACAGTCAGTTTTCACCGATATAAAAGAAAGACTGGGTAGTTTTGTCATTTGTCAGTAACTCTTACTGGAATTGGCAGGTGGTGAGATACTCGTTGTTACAGTTTGCTGGCTGCACGGTTCCTCCTTCAGGAGCCTCCAGCTTGGGATCACAGCGAACAGCTGTGGATAAAAGTAACATGGATTAATATCATACCATCTCATTACGTCAACGTACGTGAGAGACGGGTGCTGATATAGGCTGTTTCGGCTGTACGACGATTATCTAGTTTAATGTCTCATTCCCATGTATACATGCTCATTCTCTGAATGCCCAAACTGTAGGATGACATTTTGAACGCTCCAAAGGCAACCTCAATATAAGATACAGCCTTTCTAGTTCACCTGTCATGATAGTGACCACCCTAACAGAAACGATCTGGAAGATTTTGGTAACATCCATGTTACTTACCATGACCATATCTAGACCACACTACAATGTATATGTACCAAAGATCGAAGCCTAGTTAGTTTATATGCAGTACGTGTTTATTTCTAGTGTCTTAGGTCTGAGTTTATGGATTTTTCCCATGTTGTTCCTTACGTTTGCATCCTGCGCCCCATGGGTCTCCCTCATGCCCCTCGTTACAGACACACTGGTTCGGACTGGTGGACGCCGTGCCTCTGGTGCTGCTCTTAGCCGGGCAGGTCCCTGGGCATCCGGACACGCTGGGCGCCAGCAGTTCCTTGTAGCGGCCTTTCGGACAAGCTGGGGGAATGACAACGTTTGGAGTGTGTGAGTGATTAACATGGTGTCTATGAAGCATGCTCTTATCAAGGTATGTTAGCTCTGATCAAGATTAGGTATGATTTTAAGAAAATGATTGCATTAGACTCAAACTTACGGGTGCACGGTGCTCCTCGGCCGGTCCCGAAGTAGCCTGGCTTACAGGCGCACTCGTACTCTCCGGTCGCCGACCCGCATGCGCATTCGGAGTTCGTCCCGCAGCCTGGGGACGAGCAGTCCGCTGACGTCACTCCATTAGTCTCGTACCTCTTAGAGTAGGAGTCTGTAAGAAAGGCAATAGACGTAATTCCAATCTTGGCGGCCATTTTGAAAAGTGAGTACAGCGCACGTGATGTTGCACGAAAACGAGGCCGCTCGTGGATCCGAGTCCAGCTTCATAATGGCTTCTGGTGCGGAAGCCAGTGATGAGGCATGTTCCTCGGTAAGTTACGCTCTTCCATGGTGAAAGGAGGAAAAATTTATACGTGTTACGATAAAGAAGGTTGTTTCGAGCATTTGGGTGTAATTTCAGCTGGTAGAAATGACAAATTTTCGCTCATTTTCCGAATTTCTTGACGGACCTCATTTGTTTACTATACGTACGTTATACGCTTAGCTACGATCGCACGAAAAACCGGTAATATACTGACTTTATTTGTACCAAACCTCCAAAAAAACGAGAAAATTACAGGTAGACATCCTTGTGGTTAATTATTACCGTACTTTTGGCGGTTGCTCCGGAAATTTTATGATCGCAAGTCGATAATGCGCTTGATATCGTCGTACGTAAATCGTCAAGTGGGGGAGGGGGGCGCGCGTACGTAACTTCTGTAGTTCGAAAATTATCCTCTACTTTCTCCGGTAATATTTCAGTTTCAGGTGGATTAACCTCAACAGAAACTTGAAAATGTTGAACTGGGATTCTAGCGGGACAAACCGCAATAGTGTCACGGCTGCGAGTCGAAAATTTAATGATTTTTTTTAATACTACGTGCATCATATCATGGGGAGGGAGGGAGGGAGTGGGCGTTGCTGTACGTTCCTTTCTAGTATTTTCGTGTAACTTCGCGGGAAATACTGTACCTTTTATAATAGGCGGATTAAACTTCACAGATACGTGGACATTTCGGGTTGAGATAAGTGTGAGTAAAATATTGGCTAATATTTTGGGGGTTTGGTAGCTCAAGTTGTCCTATTATGGATTGCATGTTTTCTCTCTAACTGTAAGTACTGTACTCATATTTTGTTCTCCTTTTTTCAAACACAGATCTCTCACAAGGACATGCACGCAGATCATGGAAAAGCTTAAGAAACATGTATCTTATTGTAACTCTCATCTGTTTGTTGGCTTTTCAATTTATTGCATAAATGGTACAAAGTAATTATCGAACGATAATGTTTTGACAACACACTTTTCCAATAAGTATTCCATTACTTATAAGCCGACAATTTTAATTTAACATACTAGTAAATCCAGTTAGACCACTAAAAGTTATATAACAGCACATTGTATGGATAATACATTTCCAGACAAATAAAGTACTGTAAAGACTCACTGTAAATGATGTACAAGTGCTCAAGAATACATAGACATATACCATAAAATGGAAATATATTTGTCAAGTGTCATTCTTCAGGGCAAAAGGTTAAGAATACAGAATATAGGAGTGCTGAAAATTACAAACATGATTCATGTTCCAAAAGATAGAGATGAACTTGTCAAGCATCATTCTTTCTTCACTATAGAAGCAGTTTACACAATCAGTTTAAGTATATACATGCTAAGTGTGTACAAGTACACAATTATACCATACCATACCTTGTTGCATCATCGTCACACCTAAAAGCCTTTGCACAAAATGTATTTGCATTTACTTAAGCTTTCAAGCTGTTTACAGTTTTCTCCAGATGCTTGCATTCTTCCTCAATAGCTTGCAGTTTTGATTCTAGTTGTAATACATGTAAGACTCAAGTGTCTGAGACTTGTCTTTGACAAATGTGTATACATGATCATGTACATTTTGAACATTACAATCAGATGCTGTCTGGGTGGAAGCACTTACAGGTGTCCAGGCTTTTTGAGCACTAACATCTACTCTCACAGGTGGCGGGGATACTGTTACAATACTAGTAGTCTTAGAGACTGTGTCCACGTCTGAAGTATTTTCCCTAAAGTCTGGCACTGACTGATCCATGACCGGATCCAGATGCATCCATAAAGATGTGGAGGTCAGGAGAAGTACCACCTGCTGAAGTGTCCATGGGGGTGTCAGGCTGCTCTGAGACAACAATCTGTTATGAGAAAAAAAGCAAAGAATGAGTGAGTTATTTCACAATATAGTTATATATGTAATGCCTATGGTAATATTTGACAATATTTACCACAAGAGCTACTGCTTGGTGCCAGTCTGAACTGCTTACCTTCACTTCAGGTGTAAACTAACAGGTGTTCTTACTCAATTTTTCCAAAATACACGTCTATCATTATATATTAGAAACTGTTCGACATAAAATTAAAATCAAAGAATGACAAGTATTCACATTATAGAGATGTACAGTTCACATAATGACATTTTGCCTTGTTGAGTTTCTTTCGTCCTTTGGGTTTCTTGGGGGAGGACAATATCTTGGTTTCGGAGCTGGTCTCTCTGGTGTGACTTTAGTCCATGAATGGAGGACAGGGGTTGCACCTAACATGAATACACTAGGGACAATTTTCATTAGGAATGCCAATTTCTATTTATGATTACAAGTATAATATTTGGGTGAGTCAAAATAAAAAAAGCAAAAACGTTACACATACTATAAAACAATAATAATAAACAAACATTTTCAAACTCCTAAAGAAAAAGAAAATATAAGAGGAATCCAATAAAATAAATCCACATTAACAAAGCAACACCCAAATAAAACACTCACACTTATCTCAATCCAAAAAGTCCACGTATCTGTGAAGTTTAATCCGCCTAAAGGTACAGTATTTCCCGCGAAGTTACACGAAAACACTAGAAAGGCACGTACAACAACGTCCATTCCTCCCTCACTATGATATGATCCACGTACTGTGACGTAGTATTAAAAAATCATTAAATGTTCGACTCGCAGCCGTGACACTATTGCGGTTTGTCCCGCTAGAATCCCAGTTCAACATTTTCTGTTGAGGTTAATCCACCTGAAACTGAAATATTACCGGAGAAAGTAGAGGATAATTTTCGAACTACAGAAGTTACGTACGCGCGCCCCCCTCCCCCACTTGACGATTTACGTACGACGATATCAAGCGCATTATCGACTTGCGATCATAAAATTTCCGGAGCAACCGCCAAAATTACGGTAATAATTAACCACAAGGATGTCTACCTGTAATTTTCTCGTTTTTTTGGAGGTTTGGTACAAATAAAGTCAGAATATTACCGGTTTTTCGTGCGATCGTAGCTAAGCGTATAACGTACGTATAGTAAACAAATGAGGTCCGCCAAGAAATTCGGAAAATGAGCGAAACAACCTTCTTTATTCGTAACACGTATAAATTTTTCCTCCTTTCACCATGGAAGAGCGTAACTTACCGAGGAACATGCCTCATCACTGGCTTCTGCACCAGAAGCCATTATGAAGCTGGACTCGGATCCACGAGCGGCCTCGTTTTCGTGCAACATCACGTGCGCTGTACTCACTTTTCAAAATGGCCGCCAAGATTGGAATTACGTCTATTCTAACAAAGTTAAGATAAGGGGCGTTTAAAAAAGTTAGATAGTACAGACTTAAAACTTTGCTCTGGCGCACAAGTAGGCGCATCGAATTTTGACTGTCCTATTCCAGAATCTATAGAATTATTCAGTACACACATGGCATCAACCATCATTCAACAGAGCCGGCGGGCGGTATCAACTTCTGATGATGAAAATACCCTAGTGGATTCTTGGGAAGATTGCAGTAGAACAGTCGAACATTCGATGCACTTACTTAGTGTACATGTACTGTAACGAAGCTACTGGAAGGGTACCAATCCAGAGGCCAAGTAACAAGGTTATCAAGAAAAACGTACGTACCTCCTCGAATTCTTTTTGTCAGATCTTTTGCGTCCACAAAGTCTGAGGACAAGTAGACGTGGCTTGCGTCTGTGGCACACTCGTGCAGTTGTTGCTTGTTAGGGCTGTCACCTTTGAAAACAGGCAATGTAATTAGTTCACTAGTGCCTGGTTTGTTCAGGTTGGTAACTCAATGGCTAATACAATCGATTCAGTGGTTAACTAGACCTAACCCAGGGCTCGAAATATTATCTGCATATGAATTGAATTGATTGGTTTATTCATATTCATGTCCGCAACAGCATGACTGGCAGCCGTGACATACAAGGCTACATTCCGATGCTTGTTTACAATAACGTAGACCATTCATAAGAGCATCGTTCATACACTTATGTCTAAAACGACAACAGAACATTTTAGCTCGGTGATTTAAATTTGAACAATAATGTAGTTTAGTGAAGGTAAACAAGCAACTTCTTGATGGTCTTACCGACACCAATGCTGTATATCTCTGCATTGTAGACAGATTTGAGATTCTTGGCCCTGCCCACAGGATTTTTGTCCGTGTCCGGCTTGCCGTCCGTTAAGTAGACCACTACCTGAAGAACGGTAAATAATCAGGTTGATACGTGTACGTGACTATACGTCACCTTGTTCTGGGCAACAAGGACTGGTTCTGATTCATACTGCAGCTAGGTGTCGCTGCTGCAATATTACAAATGCGGTCCCAAACGTAGAGTGTTGTCACATACTAGTAATATATATAGTACATATTGTCAAGTACAGCCAAGGACCGCATTTGTAATATTGCAGCAGCACCCCCCCCCACACACACACACACAATGTCAAATAGATACTGGTAATTTAGGAAGGAAGGAAGGTCATCTGAAAACTACACCAGACGGGTACGGGTATGATTCTGCTAGATCTGGAGACAAAAGTATTGTAACCATTGCAAACATCTGAAACTGTACAAAAGAGTTCAGTTAAACGATAATAATATGCAAGACAATATGTTACAAATGTGTAGTCAGTTCTCACTTGTTTAGGGGGCGCCTGATTTGTGAAAGCAGACTGTGGCCGCAGAAGCTCCTGTGCCACACGAAAAGCGTCATCAGCGTTTGTTGACCCTCCTGTGTACTTCACCGTCTTCAGTTCCCTCAGAAACGAGCACTTGTTCTTTGGTGACTTGATGTAGTCGATGTGCGTTCGGGCAACGTCGTCGAACGAGACCACGGCGACTCGCGAAGCGTGAGCGCTGATGGTCAGTTGGCTGAGAAAGTTTTCCACGAATGTGATCTCCGTCTGCAGTTGTAGTTAGGTTGGATAGGTACACAGGTAGGGAATTTAGGAAATTGAATGATTATGAGGAATCAAACTCAAACTCTCCAACTCAAAGAATTACCAGAATTTTCGACCGAATCACTTGGTTGGCCCCAGCGTTCTGACTTAATTGCTGCGATCACGTGGTTTTGGTCTCGTGTGACGTCAGCAATGGGTCAAAGTTTGTCGGGAGTCAATATCGCCCCCCGTCACGGTTGAGGGAAGGGTGGTACACTGACGTCACATAACCACGTGATCACAGCAATCGGGTCAGAAAGATGAGAAAGACCGAGTGATTCGTTCTAAATTTCGGTAAGTCTTTGAATTGCAGAACAGTTTAAAGTTTCTCATAATGTATTTCACCTACTCACCTATTCATGCTAAAATAAGGAAGTAAAGGGTGTTAAAAACCAACTCAGATTAACTTTCACCCTTGCTATGGAAGTAAAAGGTATCAACAGCCAAGCTAAAGAGTATCTTTTGTTAATATACTGTCTCGATTGCTGCATAAACTGTCATGACTGTGAAAGGACAAAACCCACATGGCACAATAGATAAACAAAACAATCTACTGGACCAATAAGCTCAGAACTGATCACCTATATTACTTCATCACAATCATCACAATCTGTTTAAGCCATAACAGAAATCAACAGCTTTCGTAAGTTTCGTCTAATTTGTTTATATAAGACCACAAATTACTCAAGAAATAACTTCGCTTCCAGAAACCTTGTTTACGATTCACATACAAACAGCTGGATTTCTATAAACTAGTCAACATGATGCTAACAACAAAGCCTGAAAAAAATACAAATTTCTGCAACGCCGAAAGAGACCACTAGAGGGACATAAAGATACGCATCGGTACCAAGGTGCAACCAAGAATCATTAATGTTCGTTTACGTCTTCCGTCTGAAAACCTGACCAGCTACAAGCAAACAATGCAAACATGTCAAAAACGCTGACAGAGATAACAAGAAAACATACCTGAAAGTCATGCTCCCCAACGCTACCAGAGCTGTCCAGTAGGAAGACGATGTCTGCCCGGCTGTCCTGATATTTCCTCACTTGGTTTTGAAAACTCGACGCCTGTTGGGCTGAGTTTTGGGCGGAAACTTGTGGAATTAGGAAGACAGCTGCCACCGTAAAGACTAGGATTTGTCGTGCTGACGGTGGGGCCATGTTGGGTCACGGTCACAGCCACCGTACTGTTGCATAAGGTTTACAAACGACAATAGTTGTACAAAAACACCGAAACCAGCTGACCTCAGGCCAAACGCTATCAGCTTACTAATAGTAACTTCACATGTGGTGTGCAAATTACCACTGTTTGTTCTGGTCATTCAGACCGTGGAGTTATATTTATAAACTGGCGTCTGTCCAAAGCAAACATCCTCTAGTGTACTGCTAAACAGTCAGTGTAAGCAAATAATAGTGAAGGGTGTCAGCGTTTTGGTCACGTTGGCTGCAATTCAGCAGGAAACTACTATTTGTGGTTTTCTCTGTAAGCTGATTATGCAGGTTTACATGTCCATCTGTTCTGTGGCATGCAACAAGGAAGAAGACGCCTTGCCAAAGCAGAGTCATCGATTTTTTTGTGTGTCTGCAACTCAAAAGCCTTGGAAAGATGTGCTACATGCCCTCAAGAACACATCTATCCTTTTTGGTTCAAGTAAGAAACCAATACCGAGCCAGTCGTAGAATCCACAGATTGCACATTGTCCCATGTAGAATAATTATAAGGTATGACAACATGTTTTTCTCGCCTGCTTGAAGCTGGTCGTTGACCGTAGATAAACATGGGTCCAATGTTCAGGACAGCCTAGGTCTCGATCAAGCGACCGAGAGGTCACTGCTGTCGAAGGGCCCTGTCAGAATTTACAACACTCAGACAAAAAAACATCATTTTAGCATCTTTTCAGTTTACAACAACATAAGTCAATTTTTCTGTGGTATCAATTACAGTTGAGTTTACACGTTGAATGATCTGAATGATTTGACACCTTTGTTAAATGCACGGTCACGTTTGTCGTACAGTTATTTTGTCGTAGTATTTTTAGCCAGGCCCTGGTAGAATGTATACCATCAACAAGAATCCACGACAACATATTCCGCGACTGAATTCTGTACGACACATCAAAGACTTTCACAAGAATCTTTTAAAAGTTCTGTCCTAAAACTGTCATACGACGAATGTAGCTGGCAGTGCTGTTGATTGACCTGACAATAGTTTACATGGGTTTGCAAAACTCACGCTGAAGTGAAGTGATATACGTATTGGGGCTCATGGCTTTGGTCTGTAAGGAGATAGTGATGACGCTGATACCAATATCGTTTTACAAAACATACACGTCGCAGAGGTGGAATTCTGCCCAAAGTCTGCTGATTATGTGTTTATTGATGAGGTATCTATTGGAAAATAACACCATACTTCTGACTTCGGTTTATGATCTATTTTTTATTATGGTACAACCCTGACACTTTAAGGAAAGATGACTCAAGTCAAGTGTCATGAAACACCTTCATCCCCTACGTACCGTGCCACCAAACTCAATAAGGCCAGCATTACAAGGACCATTATTCTGCAAGAGATAGACGACAGAAAACACTTCAGGCTTGTATCTACTTTGATTCGCTTTTATTCAAATGCCTTTGTCTACTACATTTTCTACTGTCAACGCCCAGTCTTGCACGTTGTCAGAATTACGTCGATGAAGGTTAGACATCCAGGTTGAATATTGTAATACAAAATTAATCAAACAGCTCGATACATTCTCCGAAGCATCGGACGTTTCAGATAGCATCCGCTAATCTTTCATCAGTGACTGAGAATGAGTCTGCCGTGTAACCTGTATATAAATGCGTATCTGAATTTTCAGAAATGGTTTGTAGATGTAGCAACGTATCAAAGTATGAAGTAATTTGTATCAAACTAAAAAAAACTTTCAAAAGCCCTGGAGTTAAGACAAAACAGTGCAAAACAATTAAGACCAGTAACCGTGTTCGTCTTAGTCAGGAAAGTTACAAGTTTTAAACAATGTTAGAGTTTAGTGTCACATTTGTTTAGATTCTTCCATTGTACATTCTGTTGACAGCTCAACACAGTGTGGGTACTGTCTCTTGTTATCTCCATTGGCAAAAGTGCTGTATTCTTTGACATCAAAGCTATTGTGTTAGGCTTTACAGCAGATTGCCTATTACTGTGATTTTCACAAGAGAGTTATCTGCCACGATATCTAACAAAATCAACATATGTACACAATGATATTCATTCTTCTGTAGTATTTCTTTTAAAATGTCTGCATTTTCTTTCTTGTGAATTTCTGGTTTACTAGCTAACTTGAACAAGGTCTATTACTGTAACATGGGTGCATTTAGTTTTTTCAGCATAGGTTACATTTGCCATACATTTTGTAAATTATGTCGTCTTCATTGCTGGGATCTATTTTGTTGTGCCGTTTGTAGTCACTTCGTCTTCCTGAAAGAAAGATAAGGACGGCATCTTGGTTATGATGCAAGTATTACTACAAAGACAGGAAAACACACAAAACGTTAAAAATCATTCTTTATCAATGAAATTAGTTGAGCGATCTATCAAATCCTTGGACGCCATACGTTGTAGAGATCGCTATAATTGTATCCAGAACCGTGCCTAATTGTGACTGAATGTGCCTGATTGGGTTAGGGATCGGATCAGGCACGGTTCTGGATTGTCTCCGCATATTCAGTACTGTTGATTTTTGCCCCAGGCACGATTCTGGATACGCTTGAACTATCCAGAACCGTGCCTGAGTATGGTTCTGGATAACGCCCAGTTCTGGATATAACAGGAGCCTTACCTCTGCAATGCTGATGGTGACCTTCCTCTCGTGGCTACCAGCTATGTTTGTCGCCACACACTTGTACAGCCCCTCGTTTTCAGCACGCATCTCGTCAATAGTGAGCCTCACGATCTTGTGGTCCTCATGTTCGCCCACTCCATCAACTTCTTCCAGGTTAAGGATTTCTGGAAAGAACCAACAGGTGGTGTTTATCAGACTCAGCGTATGCTGCACTGATGATGTGCTCAAAAACTCTTTTTTCCTAGAACTATCGTAGAGTGGAACTCGCTGCCACCAAGTACAGTAGGGGCATCGTCACTAGATATTTTTTAAACAATGTCTAGAGTTAGACGTTCAAAGGTTAGGTGTAACAGGTCGTTCGGTGTAATGTAGCCAGCTGCCGCCGCGCCGCGTGCCTGCGAAGCTGGTGTGTTACGCCGAAGGGCGGTTATACCGGCTATACAGATACAGATACAGACAGAGTTTCTTCATCCCTGTACATGCTGATGAAGACAAATCTAGCGTTTTGTTAATGAACAAAGCTAGCATCAAATTGAAGGGCATCTTTTTGTAGGAAGAAATGGTTGATAACATTGGTCTGATCAAAGCAGCTCTATGTGAGCATTGTTACTCTTTTGGTCCTAGACCTACTATGTGTGGTAAATGGTATTGTTGTAAGTCGGTTTGAAAGCATGCTATTATTACCTTATTTTGCTTTATAATTTACCATAATATTAGATATAAACAGTCAAATGGCAAGTGGCAATTGATGCTCTTCATGACAAAGCTTTAGGAAAAGTATAGGGCATCATTGATCATCCAGAGAGGAGAATTCCGTATCATGTTTTACCTTCGCTTCCATCTTTCACCCATGCCACAGACGGGAGGGGGTGTCCCTTCGCATGGCAGTCCAGCGTCACCTTCTGTCCATCCTCGACTTGAATTTCTTTGTACCATCTGTGAGCCAGTACCCGCGGAGCTACCCGGGGAGCTAAGGTCATAAAAAAATCACAATGTTTTATCCTTAGTGAACATCTTGGTCTTATTGGCATTCATTGCTGATGCAATGTTTCATCAAACATTTTTTTTTTCAAGAACGTCATGGAACACGTTTTATGTTTATCTTTTGATCATTCTGCAATATCTTCATCATAGAGTGTGATAATATAAAAATATGGCTAGTAACAACAAAAATTAATCAAATAAGAGGTTTGGGAAGATTTTTTTGAAGAAGCAAAATCTTTACAATATGTCGTTGAACATATTGTAAAGATTTGAATCAATCGCAATGTAACAGTCTTGCTGCAAACGTACCGACACAATCGTCCTCGGAGACGGTTCCATCACTGGTAGTGTTGGTGTTCTTCGGGCACCAGAGACAGCTGGTCTGACCATCGAGCGGTTGGTAGAAGCCCTGTCGGCATGGCATGCAATCTGGTCCCAGCCCAGTGTCTGAAGAAGTGCCCGGTGGACACAGGCCTGAGAGAAGAAGAAGAAAAAGACGAAGAGAAGAAGAGGAAGAAGAAGAAGAAGGGGAGAGTTATAAGGATTTGAATGACACTCCACACAAGAGTTCGTTGGCAATCTAGACAATCCTTACACAATACGCATTTAAATCCAAATTAGGGTACCATTCCATCCAACGTCGAAACGTCAATGTGGAAACGTTGATACTAGTAAAATAAAACATCATATTTACATGAAACTCAAATATATGTGCCCGGATGGACATAAAAGCTTGTTAACAGTTTCTCTTTGATATTGCTTACTACAAGTATGATATTTAGCATATTGACACAATTAACGACACATATGTATAATATGTATGATATTCACTTAACCAGAACAGTGTTGGGCATCGATATCTTTCAACCCTACTTTCATTTAAAGAACACCCACAAAATTACCATGGCAGTCTTCTTCCCTCTTGACTCCGGCTTCGGTGGTGTTAGTCCCGTTTGGGCAGTCGTTACACACCGTCTGTCCCGTCTCGGTTTGGTAAGTACCGACCGGACAGTCCACGCACTTCGGCCCTCCGGTGGTCACGGTCCAGGATGTCCCCGATGGGCAACTGACTGTGGAGTGGATCAAAATATCATTGAACTGTTTTAAGGGAACATCTACATTTCATTTCATTTATCTCGAAATATTTTAGCCCTATTGGGCTAGTCGTCCAAGGCTCAAAGGTACATACAGATGAAAAAAAAAGATACATTTTTTTGCAGAATCAGCGATAAAAAGACAAATATATACATAGATTTGCTCACGTTCCTGGTAATAATGACAATAACAATGACCTTTACCGTACATTCATTCCCTGTCATGCTAAGTACAGGTATACAAATACAAAAGGACAACATGTAGTTGCAAAATATATACATTGACAGGACTTCTAATACTAAATCCATAACATGGGTTCTACGTTCGGCTTCCTGTCGTTTCTTGGTGATGTTGAATATACGAGCAAATCTGCACCGAAAAGAATGACATTTCTTACCACATACTGTCTTGCCCCGCTTCTGCTTCGTCACCGCACCAGGTCTACACATCTTTCCGAGGCCCGCTGCAACTTGTTCGGAAACCTCTACAGTATGAGCAAGAAAATTAACATTAAAGTGCAGTTGGCAGTGGTGGAGGATTTTCTCCATCTTCTGCATCGGTGTATGGATGATGAAATTCCTGTGCAAATTTAATCCACCAGAAAAGGTTACTTTGAAGACAAAGGTTTGTGTACACCATAGATGACACTATGGTAGACAAACAACAAATGCTCAAATAAAACACAGCAAATCAGCGCGTTCTCAGTGCGCTCCCATGGCGACCTTGGCGATCTCTCGGCGCTTTCTCCGCGCTCCGGCCAATTTCAGGTCGCGGTGAGAGCGCGCGCCGTCCTAGTGGAACGGGGGCCTAAGCGGTAAGTAATCTTACCGACACAGTCTGGAATCTTGGAGGTCGGTTTCCATTCGCCTCCCTGGTCGCATGCATACATCTCCGCAGCATCTTCTTCAAAGGGTGTAAAGCCTGCGTCACAGCTCAGCTGGCAAAACTTGCCCAGGAACCAACTGTCGCAGCTGAGATCGCCGTTCTTCGGGGGCACGAGCTCCTTGCACTCCTTCTCTGTAGAAAGATGCCGTTTTCGTACAACGTAAACTTTATTTTAACACAAAGAGTACAATGGATCAGATTTTCAACGACCACGTACTGTCGCCTTCTGCAGGATGATTTATGACCAACCACTTCCGAACGTAAACTCGCGATAGTTACGGTTACAGACACGTGACCTTATTCACACGAGACTTCCATGAGAAGATTCCGTTTGTCATGGCATGGGAGACCAGTGTCCACGGTGCATTAGAAACAAAATTAGTACATTACACGCCATCATTAAAAGAGCTTCCAGTTTAGTAGATAGGGAGTTTCATTATACTTTGACTATATCGTTGATAATACTCACTCTTTACGTGGATAGTGAAGACGCATTCAGCAAAATTGCGGTGCTCGTCCCCAGCGATGTACTTAACGTAGTAGAACCCCCAAGTGAAGGGCCTTAAAAACATCAAGAAAACAATCAAAGGCCACTAAGAAATAATGCAATGTCTGATACAAACTCTTTCGTCTAAGACTTATAGACGTATAGCTTGTGCGTTCTGAACCAGTGTTCTGACCCATTACATATAGAATATAGATATCAAGAGAAAGCCTATGTATGTTTCCTGACGTTGACAACATTTTTCAGATACCCCATTGGTGTCATTTTGTGACTGACAGAAGAGTGCATCATTGAATTGATGAATTAATGATTGAAGAGCAAAGTTCTTTATTCACAACCACTTGTTAAACAGGAGCCTACGTTTCGATGACCGTCTGCCATCTTCATCAGGGCTAATATGACTGGTTTACCGTGCACTGAAGCCCTGGGGAAGATGACATACGGTCATCGAAACGTCGGCTCTTGTTAAACAACTGGTTATGAATCAAGATCTTTGCTATTCATTCATTCACCAACCTGATGAAATTATTCATGGATGAATGAGTGATAATTCATACAAGCTAAGGGGAAAACTCTTGAGGCTTCCTCACCTGTTTGGTTCCACGATGTGTGTGACGGTTTTTATTCCAACGTTGTCTACAAACTCTGGGTCATCCCAGCTGACGGTGACTGGGTCACTACTCACAGTTTCAATCACTTGGGACTCCGGGCAGGACTTAACAGTTGGTGCCTCAGTGTCTATTACGGTGGAAAGACGAAATAACGCAATCAAGATATATTTCTCTAGACGTAGACTACCAACACCCAACACAAACGTGTTTTGACGGCGTCGTAGCTTTCACATTGCTTGGCATTTTGCGGGAGCAAGCCAAAGAAGTCTTTGATTGATTCTTCACTGTTCTCTTGCCGTCATCATTAGGTGTATAAGGTGTCGATGTCACAATATGTAGACGTTTTAGTTGTGCTTATTATTACCTCCGTGAAAACAGGATTCTGTTAGCCAGATTGAAGTACACGAGGGAAAAATGCATAGAGAAGTAGACAGAGAAATTCACAATAATGAATAAAACAAGAAATTCAACAAAACTGCGGAGGTATGAAATCTCCTATTTCTTGTTTTGCTTGTTTTAGTGATAAGTGAATGCATTTCGTACGGTTCCAGTGATGCTTACCAAGAATGCGGACCCTCAAAGTGCACGAAGCCGTCTCGTCGTTGTAGCCGTGAGCGGTGAAGACCACCTTGGTCTGTCCGATGGTGAAGTTGTTCTCGCCCAGGACGTAGTCGCCTTCAATGGTGGTCTCGTAGTTGGACTGCGGTGACGTCAGGTTAACAACCACGTGACTCTCCCCTGGACCAAGTTTAGTGTTGACGTCAGGAGGGCAGATGACGTATGGTTCTGGAAAATCTGAAGACAAGATATGGGTGGTAAATGAAATGATAATTACTGTGGTGTTCATTATGATTCAGATGAACGTTGAAAACGAACGACACAGATGAACGTTCATGATAGTGCTGATATTTCGTCACATCTACCTTCGACACAGGTCCAGTCCTTGGTGCTCCAGTCTATGATGACGTCCCCAGGTGAGCCGACGTTGGTGCACGTGGTGACTGCCTCCCCCCTCAGCCGGTAGTTTGTCCCACACGAAACGGTGCACTGCTTCCCAAACTTCCCAACCTGTTCCCGACAGCTGAGCGGGTAGACCTGGGCGTTGTCTGGCAGCGTCAGCAGTGGACATGTCCTCGCTTCAAAAACAGTATAGGATAAACAAAAACGTAAGGATAAGCATGTGACAGTTAGGATAAGGGTTATTTAGAAAAAAAATACACTTTCACACTCAACCTTTCTTTCTTTATTATTAATTATCTCTCTCTCTCTCACTCTCTCTCACTTCATCTCTCCCTCTCTTGCTTGCTCTTTCTCTCTCTCAATATAGATAGATAGATAGAGATTGATTGATTGATTAATTGATTGATTGATTGATTGATTGATTGATTGATTGATTGCTTGATTGATTGATTGATTGATTGATTGATATACAATCAAGCAACAGGCTGAAAATCTTAATTTGGCCTGTGGCAAAGACAATTTGTTACATATTTTCACACATGAGAAAACTGCTACGCAAAAATAGGCCGTAAGGCAATGTTGCCGACGATTTTTTGCCGAGGATTGGAGGGGATGCAGCCTTTAAAAAGTCATTTTATTCAATCCTTTCTTCTGTGACGGACAGTACATACAAACTGCACTGTACTTACGTGAGCATTCTATCCGTTTCTCCGTCCATGACCCGGTTATCCTACACTCCCTGACGATGTCCCCCTCCACGACCTGTCTACTGGCGGGTTCCACGGGTTCGTATCCATCCGCGCAGGTGTAGCGGCACCTTGTTCCCTTCACCACGTCCCGAGTGGTACAGTCCGTGTCGCTGCCCACAGCCGTCACCCTGCCGTGTGTAGGATGGTATAACCCTGTACAGTTGATGGCTGAAAGGAAGAATGTGGAAATAGAGCGTCAAACAACATCAGTCAAGTGTGTGGGTGGCTGAGTGAGTGAGTGAGTGAGTGAGTGAGAGTGAGTGAGTGAGTGAGTGAGTGAGTGAGTGAGTGAGTGAGTGAGTGAGTGAGTGATATTAAACGAGTCAGTGTGGGAGCGAATGAGTGTGTGAGTGATCAGTGTGTGGGTGACGACTGTGATAAGTGTGTGAGTGAATGAGCGTGCGAGTGACAAGTAAATGTGTGAGTGAGCGAATGAGTGTGTGAGTGATCAGTGAGTGGGTGACGACTGTGATAAGTGAGTGATACGTATGTTAGGACTAAACTGTTATCCAACTCAAAAAAAAGACTCACCAGGAATTTTCGACCGTATCACACAGTCTTCTTCAGCTCTAATGACCCGAGTGCTGTGAACACACGCTTTTGTAGACGTGTGACGTAAGCACTGGGTGAGTCTTTATTTTGAGTTGCGTAACAGTTTAGTCCTAACATAAGTCTATACCAACTCAGATGAACTTTCATGCTAAACTGAGTGATACGTAAATGAGTGAATGAGTGAGTGTGTGAGTGAGTGAGTGAGTGAGTGAGTGATAAGGAAATGAGTGAGTGAATGTGTGTCAGTGATCAATGTATGAGTGACAACTGTGTGAGTGATAAGTGTTTTAGCGAATGAGTGAGTGAGAGTGAGTGAGGGAGTGAGTGAGTGAGTGTGGGTGAATGAGTGTGTGAGAGAATAGTGTGTGACCGTGTGAGTGATCAGTTAATGTGCAAATGTGTTAGTATTGCATTGAAGTGTCCTATCTGCCCTGAGCAACAACGCACAGCTAATCAAAGAGTTAAACTTACGTCTGCAAGACTTCCCATCCAGTAGGTCGATCTGGTACCCTTCCGGACAGGTGCAGTAGAACGAACTCTCGACATTGACGCAGCGGTGTTCACATTCGTTTGTGCTGTCGTCAGCGCACTCATCGATATCTGAAGAAAAAGGCAAAGAAGACAAACGTTATTGTATCCAGAGCCGTGCCTATCTAGTTCTATACCTGAATGGGTTAGGGTTAAGGATCAGAACGGTTCTTGATAGTCTCCGCGTATTCAAGAACATAGATTTGCCTCGGGCACGGTTCTGGATATGCGTGGATTATCCAGAACCGTGCCCGAGCATAGTTCTGGATATTATAAAAGCACAGCATAGTTATGGATACAACAAAAGTCAATACAAAAATATCCGTAATAATAGGACTAATGGGTAGAATATGCCGGTTACCTGTGCAATGGTACCCATCATCCTCTAGCTGGTAGCCGCTCAGACAGGAGCACTCAAACCCTGGCTCACGGTTTGTGCACGTGTGTTCGCAGCCGCCATTGGCAAGGTCGCATTCGTTGACATCTGTGAGATAGTGAGGGTCACTTGGTAAAACAAAATGCAAGACTAGAGTGAAATCTCAATTTTTCTGTCACTGCCTTGGAAATTCTGTGACATCAACATCTTACAACGACAAATTCTGCGACAACATTCAACATCTTGCAACGACAAATTCTGCGACATCATTCAACATCTTACAGCGACAAATTCTGCGACATCAACATCTTACAACGAATGTGATTGTACCGTTAGTGGTAGGTTCAAAGGGAAAGAACGGTACCTACCCACGCATCTAGGTGGAGTCACATGTCCTCCTCCTCTTGCCACCCACCTGCCGTCGTCTCCACAGATGAGCTCGGAGGTCCCGGTGTTCTGGTAGCCGTGGTCACAGATGTACGTCAGACGAGACTCGTAGTTGTTGTCGTTGGTCTTCTCAAACCTCCCGTTTACAAGGTCAAACACATCACTCCCAGGACATGTGATCTCTGGAGGATGATATGATATGATATGATATGATATGTACAAATCCTTATTACCTTCGCCAAGAAGGTTATGTTTTCGTGGCCGTGTGTGTGTGTGTGTGTGTGTCTGTGTGTGTGTCTGTGTGTTAACAGCATAACTTGAGAAGGCAAAGATGGATTATCTTGATATTTGGTAGGTGGGTAGGTCTTGATGAGACCTCGAAATGATTAGATTTTGGGCCCCCTGGCGGCTTGTTATGGTACTGCAGCGGAACTTCCGGTTTTGATATCTCGTGATCTAGACATGCTAGGGTCATGATTTTTGGTTGGTAGGTAGCTCTTGTACTCGGGAAGAAGTGACGTAAGTTTGGGCCCCCTAGTGGCTTGCTCTGGAACTGCAGGAGCATTTGTAGGAAAATGTTTAAAGTAGGATAACTCAATAACCGGTTGACGGATCGTCTTGATATTTGGTGTGTAGGTAGCTTAAGTGATGCTTGACATAATTAGATGAACATTATGCTAATTATGATCTAATATGCATAATTAATGAGGGATTTCCATAATTCAGTTACCTTCCATGATAGGACTATTCTACCTTGTGACATGTGTAAATAAGAATGAGAGGAACATTGCCATATATTAATTATGTAAATGAAGACCTAATTTGCATAATTAATGAGAAAATACTATAATTCCATAGTGGTTGATGCTGCCAATTTCATACTTGTGCATTTCGAAGTTGACTAGAGGTGAACATCATTTAACATAACTTATTCAAATCAGGACCTCATTTGCATAATTTATGAGGAAATGCTAGAATGGCCTTCTTTGTGAAGATGAAACTGCCATTGGGATGAGAATATGATCAAGTGATGTAATTCATGCAAATAAGGATCTTATTTGCATAATTAGGGGGAAAATCTATAATTTGTCAGTCATAAAGGGTAATCTCATTTGGCGAAGGTATGAGATCGTGGAACTCTAGTTGTCACATATTTAGCGGACACTGGGGTTCCAATAAGGAGGTTCAGAAATAAGGGTAGGGGCATGCCTCGGTGTGCGATGGTACAAATTAACACTGTCTGGGAGTTGGTGATTCACCACAAATCACCCCGTCTCGTATTAAGCAACAAAAAGCAGCAGAATCTTCAGCCAGTTGAAGGCGGCTGCCTCAAAATGAAATAAGAAGGGCACTATTCTACTGACAGGCGACAGACGCCAATCTGGCTTGTGTAGAATAAAGACCAAGAATTGCTTATACATGGTGAACAAAAGTGCACAGTTAGTCATATAATTCTTTTATCCAAAGTGTGTTAAGTTTGTTACAAATGGAATTCTAGATACTGATGCCAGTATTGAGTAATGAATACGTAATATGTTTTGATATGTGATCTGAAAATATAAGATGACTCCAACTTAACTTACCTATACAGTTTTTCCCATTCCTTGCTAGATTGTAGCCCCGCCCACAGTAACACTGGTGTCTCCCTCGTTCATTCTGACAGTATTGGTCACATCCGCCGTTATTCGATCCACATTCGTTTATATCTTGGCAAGGCAGGGAAGAAAACAAATCGTAAGAACACAATATCACATGCATGTAACCATACTGCTGCATAAGTATTGTATGTTCCAAATGCATAATCTAGTTTCCATTACTTTATTACTTCACATGGTCTAGCCCAACAAACTACTGCTCTGTTTATTCTTACTCAAACACATGCATATACATGATTGTATATGGTGACCAGCGCCTCCAACTCTACCTTGCTACATAATGTAACCCAGCACCACAGGTTGTCTACTACAGCACATGTTACCATGGTGACAGACGTCTGGTCCAGGTCATTGACCATATGTGTTTAGACAAGAAGAAGAAGAAACAGAACAAAAACCTCTAAGAAGACAAGCATAAAAATGCATGTGATAACTTGTCATATACAGCTTTTGGAACTGGGTACTGCCGGGTACATACCGACGCAGTGGTGGCGGTCCTTGTCCAACTTGTATCCTTCTCTACAAGAACACTTGTAGCTGCCTGCGGTATTTTCACATTTGTATTCACAGGGACCTCTATTAAACGTCCAGTCGTCACATTCGTCAATGTCTGCAACGGAGACGAAAACAAATCAATATAAACAAGAAACAAAACATAACACTGTTAACCGTATTGCGTATCAGATGATAAATCTTACATCGTGCTACATCTGAATAAGTTGATAGATAATTGTGTGGACCAAAGCACGGGCTTAGATTCAAGAGACACATATCTAGTCTAAACTATAGAGACATAACATTTTGTAATAACTAATTTCACTAGATACCTGAGCAGGTCTTCTTGTTGCTGTCCAGTTCAAAACCTGTGCGGCATTTGCAACGGTAGCTTCCTCGGGTGTTCTCACAGATGTGCTCACAGTCATGGTTTCCCCTGCATTCGTTTATATCTGTAATGTAGAACACCACAGGCGTCGGGTTGCTTCTCATCATGATTATGAAGAAAAGTATGCGGCATTGCATTTTTTTCATTAACATTTCCACTGCTATGAGATCAAAGCACAATATGAGATATTGCATTGATGAATTGAACGACTTTGCTGAAAAATGTTGATAATCAAGTTTTATAAGGTGTACCTACCAGCGCAAGTTGTTCCTTGGGCCTGATATCCGGTAGCACACAGGCAGTAAAAGCTTCCTTGCAGATTTCTGCACTTGTTTGGGCTCGGTCCACACGGGTTAACGTTCTTATGGCATTCATTGATGTCTATGTAAATACATAAAAGCCATTCACATCATTTTAACGTCCTTGAAATATAACTGTGCCTCATCTGACTAAATAGGCACATACCCTTATACTGTATACAATACTAATGCCAATACAATATACATGTGGGTACAGTCAAACCTGTACTAGTGCCCCCTGCATATGACCAGCTTTATTAGTGACCACATGTCTGTAGTGACCACTTTGCTAAATTTCCTGAGTGATTGTTGTACTTGTACCCATTTAAAAAACGTAATGATGTACGCCTAGTTTGAGACAAGGCCCATGACTCAGAGATTGACAGTATTACTATGATGTGTTCTAGCTGCCGAAAGGATGATTTCTGAAATATGCTCATCCATAGGTGAGGGTCTCTTGCTTCATATTCTTTGTAATCATATTCTTTATTTGAAAACAAAAACATGCCCGAATTCTAGTTGCATCTACTGTGTCAAAGAATGTTAAGTAAAGCAATAGAGAACGTACAACTACTGTCTGTTCAACTTATTCTACTACGTTTGCTATTATGGGGGTTGACGTCTTCTTTGAAGACAGTGGATAATGAATAATGCCATGTCCTGCATAATGAGTGGGTGTTGTGATCAGATGAATATTCTTTTGGTGCTCTTATGAATGGTAAAATGATGGGGAAATTGTGGCAACTGTTTGAAATAATTTGTTTCTGATATTTACCTTCGTTACATGTCCGACCCTTCCATCCGTTGTTACAGTTGCAGGTGAACATTTCCGGATTGTACGGGTCCGGAGAACAGAAGCCTTTCTTGCATGGATTCGGTTTACACGGATCCACGACCTCTGCAGTACAGAAACAAAGTAAATATAAACCAAAAAAAATGCAGTTCTATCGGCTGATACCAAGCCCGAATGCCAACGATATGTTTCTTTCTCGTGACAGGCATGTATGTGTATCTCGTCTGTTACTTTACGTTAATTTTGATCAATTTTGATTACTAGTAGTATAGAGGAGCAGGGCCTAGCATAAGCTATATTCCCTCCTCATGCACCTGTTGTTTATTGTACTATGTACTTTGTAGTTGTGCAAAAACAAACAAACAAACAAACAAACAAACAAATGTATACGTGCTGGTTACCGATTTCGCATGTGTCTCCCTTCCAACCCTTGGGACAGGAACAGGTGAAGTCATCGCCGTTTTCCTCGCATATTCCATCATTCAGACATGGATCCATAAAGCATGGTTTACCTATGACATAATGTAACAGAAATACCAACGTCATTAAACACAGATATTCCCTCTGTAAACAAGGGCTAGGACATTTCACTTGGTTGAATAGCAAAGTTGTCTTTTCACAACTACCTATTTAACCGTTTCGATGACCGTCTGTCATCTTCATCTCAGTTATGTACATGTATGGGACCATATTCTTAATAACTGACAATTGTTTTAGCATGTATCCCCCTCATCACAGTTCCATTAGTTCTTCCAAAATGACAACTAGCTCGGTTCGTTCAGTCCCCTCCGAGCCTAGTGGCGCATGGGGCTCCAGTAGCTTCCTCCATCTGGGACGATCAGCAGGTAGCTCGGTTCGTGGATTGTATTAAAAGCCCAGGACTGTTTGTCAATAATGGAAATGTAAGATAAAATGTCTGTTGTTTAGAGTTAAAACTTTTGATCCAACACAAGGATTTTTCTCATCTAGAGCTTTCGACCAGTCACTCTGGTTTTTCTCAATAGACTGACCCACGTGGCTTCATGGAAGTGTGACGTCAAGACTGGGTCAAATGTATCCGGTAAACGATGTCGCCCCCCGTCGCGGTTTAGTGGGTCAGTCTATTGAGGAAAACCAGAGTGGCTGATCGAAAGCTATAGGTGAGAACAATCCTTGTGTTGGATCAAAAGTCTTTTTTAACTTTAAACATGTAACTACCGACGCGACACAGATGAACTTTCATGATAGTAAAAGACTAACTTCTCTCGCAATTGTCTCCCTCCCAGCCCGCTGGGCAATTGCAGAAATAGCCCGCATCATTATCGAAGCACTCTCCGCCATTTTGACATGGGTTCGAGTCGCATGGATCGGTCTGGATGGTAGTGGTGGTGACTGCAGGCGTGGTCACCCTACTGTCCTCATCTTCCAATCCACCTTCAGAATGTACTGGGCCATCTGTATATGTATAGAATAAAGAATTATATATCCCTTGTCGAAAAAATAGAATAGAGATACGTGACAGGGCGGGATGTGAAGATACTCAGTTTCCATCTAAACATAAGAAATACATGCACATATTCTAGGTGAAGGTAAAAACCCGAAGATCAGGTAGTTTTGTGACTCGCAGCCTAGAATGTACGTGCTGCTTACTGATTTGGCATCTTCTTCCAGTCCATTCTGTGAGGCACCTACAGATAACTCCGCCAAATTCTTCGATGACTTGGCATATCCCACCATTCAGACAAAAACCCTCATACCGCGCAGGGCATGGATTACCTATGACATCACCTAGCTAGTGTAACACAAATATCAACGTCATTTCAACACAGGCATTCCCTCCCGAAACAGAGGCTAGAACATTTCACATTCTATGCGGCACCTACATATATAGCGGCCAATTTCTTTGAAGACTTGACATATCCCATCATTCAGACAATAACCGGTTAAATGGATTTCGTAACGTGAAAATGATGGGTAAAAAACATAAACACATCGAAAATATAGCTAAAGTTTAATATCTTTAAATTTAGCCCGATAACCGATAAATAAAGTCTATACGGCCTTGTTTTGGGCACGTTTTGGGCGAGCGGCCAGTGTTCTTTAATTTTTGGTCCGGCTGAAAGAATCGGTCCGGGTACCATATTTGGAGCGTGGCAACAGGATGTGGTCGTGGGTCAAAAAGTACGAAGGCCCACAGTATCAAATGCTTACATGTTACCGCAAAGTACTCGTTGCGACACCTCGTGGTTTTTTTTAATAACATAGAGCTAAACCTGCATAATATTGCCAGATTTAATCATTAATTTCTTCATTCAAAAGAGTAATTACCATAATATAAGACACCGTTTCTGACCTTGAAAAAAGGTTCTACTACATGTTTTAAAATCATGATCAAACAATCCTCATAAAAGAAATGGGCCGTATAATGACTTATGAAACTTATTCTTTTGCTATATCTTAACCGAGGTAAACCTGTCTCATGCAATCAACGTGTGTTTCATAACTTAGACAAGCCCATCTGAACGATTGTAGTGTCGGACCATTTCTTTCAGGCGGACCAAATCTTTCAGAACGTCTGAAATAATCGGTCTGCCCTTCTGAAAATCGCAATGTTGCCCTATAATGTCCTATGAAACTTGTTGTTTTGCCATATCAAGACCAAGGCACACTTGTCTCAATCAATTTCAACTGATCGATTTTCCTTCGCCTTGTACATGTGTACATGTCAACTTGTGATCAACGGAAACAAAACAAAACAGAGCCGTATCGTAAGCCTCACGGTAGTCTCGATGACTTTGGACTACGCAAAACCTTCACTTTATGAGAAGGCTGGCGACATTCTACAAAATCAATACTGAACGCATTGTACAACATGTATAGGCTTGGTGCCATCCGTATTGTTAACCTGGGCCAGTGAATGGAGCCCCGCGAAAACGGATGGTACCCAGGCTACACAATTCTACTGAGTACAGAGGAATTCACAGTTGCAACTGGCAAACTTGCAGCACTGTTCAGAATCTTGTCAAGTTAACTTGAAGGTTAAAATGGGTAGCTAACAAAGCGTTTAGTATAAGTAGTGCATAAAAGAGAGCTCTCTATACCTGGCTCCCTTGCAGGAGGACTGTCCGTTTCGCTTGTTACCGTAGTGGTAGAATCTATCGGATAGAGAGAAAGAGCTGGGTTTGTGCCAAAGCTACACGAACGTACAATGGTGTTCAATGAACGGAATATTCATAACATGCATAGCCACTTCTATAAGGAAGTCCTCCAAAGACTGTGATTTATCTTGATACAGAAGCTTCAAGCGCTGTGATGTGTGTGCCGTAGTACTGCAAACGTACCTAAACATTGTCATGCTTATTTCCACGTGGTAGAGGCTCCAACAGTGAATTCTTTCAAAACAAGGTTTGACAGGCACATGGAGCACCACCCGGTTTTGTATGACTTTAAGATCCTGGACCACCCACAGAAACCCACAATGACAGTCAGCTAGAGGGGAAGTCAACAGGAGCGGCCTCAACTGGACTGACGTCCTACTTGGCCGAAGACTCTACTCTACTCTACTCTGTAACATTTCTAAGCACTATCTTTAAAAAGACCTCAGGACATTAAACAAAAATAAATAACAGTCTAGTACACCCAAGGAGGTTCAATTGGTACACCCAAGGAGGATATTTCTGCTCTTTACTCTCCTTGGTACACCCGCAATGGAATTGGCACTGTTCGTTGATGTATCAATTAGTCGGATCATAGTGTTGAAAGTTGGGCAAGTATCCGTGCACATTTTCGGCTTAGCCTAGCAATTTTATCACAGTGCTCACGGTGTATACAAAGAAGCCTACGTTGTTCCAAACTTACTATAGCAAACCGTCTATTTTCTTGCTACTTCGATTTCAGAGGACGTTGAAACCTTACCTTGTCCTTCCACGACAACACAGCCGCATACTGCCAAACACACGATGGCCCAGAAGACGGTTTTGGACGCCATGTTCGTTTGAACTGCCCGCACTGGACGCGCAATTCGATTACCTTGCGTGGAGGGGACGCTACAACAATGTGCTGTCTGTCAGAGCTTTACAAGCCCGCGCTCTTATCTGTTCAATCAACAGCACGATTCAGCAGCGATCTGCAAAACACTCGAGCCTTCAGATTATCTCAGCATATTTGCCAGCTGCCAAAAATAATACGTGCTTGATATCGCAGGAGACTTTACATATGTTCTGGCTAAGCAGAAATAGGAGGAGTCAAAAGGGCACACGTCCGGTGGTATCGCGGGAAACCTTCCCAAACTGCTGATACGCTAAACGTTACCGCAGGAGTCTGCGTTGTAGAGTGTTTATCAATGCTTCATCCGTCCTGACCAACGACCCTTCGTGTTCTGAACGTTGGCCCCGTAACTTTACTCTGGGGTCAATAACCGGCGTCAAGTAGTAATGAAAAACATGTTTTTATTCCACTTGAGACAATTTGTCTTTACCAAAGAGTATGATTACCATCGCGGGGGTAAAACAAAGGACAATATACGCCCACATCTCGGGTTTATAAGATTCCCTTTGTTAATGATATTCCTGTTGGTATGTACTTGTCTCTGAGAATTACAGACTTGTATAACGTAGCTCTGCTCTATTTCGTGTGGAAACACTTCATACTTGTTTGGTAATTAACCGCAAAGTTAGCCACATTGTCAATCCTTATGATACAATGAATAAATCTTTGGACACCAGCAGATACACAACACACGTTTGCTAAGCAGACTGACATGACAGACGTGAAGAGAAGGGTAGGACACATAATGAGGTCATATGGACTGGCAAAACAGTCCTTCAAGGAACAGTAAAAAGGAGCAAGGATGGGCGGTTTATTTAGTGCCCCAACGACCCTGACTTGGGTTAAGGGACCAAGGTACAAGGTAAACGGGGTACAAGGAACATTTTGTAAGCACATTTAGGTAACGGGACATGAAAAAGACAGGACAATCTTAATGATACATTTCTTAATAAATAGCTGAGTGTCAATTTTAGCCTGTTGTGTGTCTTGTACTGGTAACTCGAATCCCCCCTCTCCTCGCCCCCCCATTACATTGATAAGTGCCGCCATTGATAAAAACTCTCGCATCCCTGTTTCCACGAAGGCACGATATCTTTCCACAATCAGCTGACGCGACTCTAGCTCAGCAAAATCGCTACAAAACAAAACTCTTCAATGTCATTTGCATATAGTGATTGTCCAACTTTTCAGTACACCCGAGGATGTTTGCCCTGGACAATCGCCCATTTTATGATATCAGGCTCTCAGGGACAGAGACAAACAGTGTGGTATCACTGTGGCGATCTAGAAACCACATGTGAGGTTATGTGATTGATACCACCGACCCTTGTTCAGGGAGTGAGTGGTGCTTGTAGGCTGAGGCGTACCGTTAGTAGGTTTGTTCCAACAGTGGTGAGAGTGTGCGCTTCCCAACATGGCTGCGCAGGTAGCCTCCCGACTGCTAACGCTGGCCCTTTTGGCAGTATTTCTCGGAGCGTCCGCCCAGAATACAGCCCAACAGGCGTCCAGTTTGCAAAACCAAGTGAAGAAATATCAGGACAGCCGGGCAGACATCGTCTTTCTATTGGACAACTCTGGCAGCGTTGGACGATATAACTTTGAGGTATGCTTGCTTTCTCGTTCGGCATGTACTGATTGATTAATATCATGATACACGTTTCAAATTGATATATGTGACCGATTGTCTTGTTCATGTAACCTGTAAGAACTACACAGAACTTTGAAATTACTATAGTAACTTTTAAAACATGTATTATTTTAATGGGAGGTGTTTATTTTATATGCGGTTATATTACGTAGCGATCTTAGTGGTTAAAATAGCGTCTTCGTTGTGAGTGACAGTGCAATTCAGTTCCCCTGATAGGGGCTTTTGCAAGACTGTAACGATAAGAAATTCAATAAACCAGTGATTCTGTGAAAAAATATTGTCACACCCGGCATGACTGGAAATCTATGTCACCAAGAAAATAAGTCAAATCTTCTTAGGTACATGTATAATATGAACACTGGCAATATTACTCTTATAACGTTTTTTTCTATAACAAACATGAAGTCATCACAAGTTGTCCGAACGAAGCACGAATTTTAAATGGATGGGCTACACACTAACATAGGGTGGTTTATGAATGTGGGATGTACTCCCGGTAGTTTATGTACTTTCTGTGCCATGCACCGGCAAAAATTGTGAGCTTTTTCTCATGACAAATAGCTTGTATGTATTCACATTGTATGTAAATATAGTCAGTCGCTGCCGTAGTGGACTATTCTACACTAGACTGTTTTGTACGCATTGGGTTACAAGGATTACATTGTATGCTCAGAATGTGTGTTGATTGACGATGGAAGTTTTAACACTTCGAATCCCTGTTGCATTTTCACCCTATTGTTTGCAACCGTGCAATCGTAACAGTTGTTATTGTGACAGTTTGTTGTTGGGTTCTTCGGAAGTTTCACAGAATACAATCCATCAGACAGAAAACGACTGTTTGTTATTTTAGTGTGTTAAACTTGAATTTACTAATCATGCCAAAATACTGGTGACAGCTTACCGCATTTTTTCCTTTTCCTACAAACCTCGCATATCATAAGCAAACTTCTGAGAAACAGTTTATGCTTTTTTTAAATGAATGTGTTGCGAAACGTTAGCCACACCTCAGCATATCGAATTACTGCATTTGTTGTGACAACTTGAGTGAAAAATAATCTTACCTTGGAGAGGTATTCTGTTAATGTATTCCCTCTATTTTTCGCCCCTCCTTGTATCCATCCCTCTCTCCCACCCACCCACGCAAAACCCACCCAACCATCCATCCAAAACCCAACCACCCATCAAACCATCCACGCTAAACCCACCCAACCACCCACCCAAAACCCAAACAACCATCCACCCAAAACCCAAACAACCATCCACCCAAAACCAACCGAAAATCCAACCAACCACCCCAAACCCACCCAACCACCACAAAACCCCACCCACCCAACCACCCAAAACCCAAACAACCACCCACCCAAAACCCAAACAACCACCCACCCACCCACCCAAAACCCAAACAACCATCCACCCAAAACCCAAACAACCATCCACCCCAAACCAACCGAAAATCCAACCAACCACCCCAAACCCACCCAACCACCACAAAACCCCACCCACCCAACCACCCAAAACCCAAACAACCACCCACCCAAAACCAAACAACCACCCACCCAAAACCCAAACAACCACCCACCCATAACATATCCAACCACCCACCTTCATAGACCGTAGAGATCGCCTTTGTTGAGAACTTGCTCAGCCAACTGACCATCAGCCCTCACGCCTCGCGAGTCGCCGTGGTGTCCTTTGACGACGTTGCCCGAACGCACATCGACTACATCAAGTACCCCAAGAACAAGTGCTCGTTTCTGAGGGAACTGAAGACGGTCAAGTACATCGGCCAGTGGACCAACACGGAAGATGCTTTCCGCTTGGCACAGGAACTACTGCGACCACCGTCTTCTTTCAAAAATGAGAGGCCAATTAAGCAAGTAAGACCAAGATTTCCTTCTTTCTAAGTTGCAGAATGTATATTCAGCGAATGGCAAATTAATCGCATGGTTTTTAATGTTTGCAATAGCTATGCCATTTTTGTGTTGATTGTAGTTTCGTACAGAAGTGAGTGTGAGGATATGAAACCAAACCTGGATGGTATCCAAGCTAGCTCGCAACATACAAGAAAAACTCTTAAGCTTTCATAGCATCTATCCGAGTGTTTGTGTGTTCGCGCGTGTGTGTGTGCATATGTGTGTGGGGGGGGGCGGTATGTGTGTGTGTGTGTGTGTTTATGTGTCTGGCGGAAGCCCTGTTGTTCTGATGACGCAGAGTTAACGTTGTTCTTGGCGAGGGGTCAAACACCGCTGCCTTGTTACTAGGACAACGGCTACAAAACCCAGTTAGGGTCCAGAGGGAGACCCTCCTTCGCGGAGGCAACAAAACAAACATTTAACTTAGGTAGATGAGACTTTCACAATCTTGTTGTATTTGTACTAGGTGGTGGTTCTGCTAACGGATGGTCACCCGACTCGAGGTGGCGATCCCGTGGCTAGGGCAAACAACCTGAAGTCTGTCTACAATGCAGAGATATTCAGCATTGGTATTGGTAAGTTCACCAAGTATATTTTTCATCATCAATCTATTGTTAATCTTTATGAATCATTAATTGCAAAGATGCAACCATGTTTATCTTATGCTTTATCATTAGCCACACTTTCTTTCCATTTTGTTAAAAAAAAAGAAAATGAATGTTTAATTTTGCATTTCCACGTTTTGACAGAGGTGGGTGGGGATATGGGATCGGTCTATTGAAAAAGAGAATGCCTAAAATCACTTGTTATGAAGTACGGTACCTACTAGTATTATGTGAATTAATTGTTGGTGATGCATATTTTGAAGGCGGTAGCCTCAACAAGCAGCAGTTGTATGATTGCGCCACAGACGCCAACCACGTGTTCCTGTCTCCAAACTTCGTGGACTTCAAAGATCTTGCAAAACGAATTAGAGGAGGTACGTAAAACTAGTACTAACTGCTTCACTACATGTAATTTTTATGTTTCATGTTAGGATATTGGTGTTAAGTGTCGCTTCTTAAAAATGTCTTTGATAAAACGTGGCGAATTTGTTTTTCTGTCTTAAACCTTTTGTACTACTTTGTGTTAGGATGCACAAGCTCTACAAAATGATATGAATGTTCAGAGACAGAATGTATTATTATGAATATGATGTCTTTATGAGCTTCGACAATCATAGCTTGCTCATTCGTTTTTCTAGCCTGTTCCTTATTTGAGAGGAATCTGACAAAATAACACATTATGTGTTTTCTTTTTCTACTGATTGTCAAGTCTATTGTTGCCTATTCTGTTGATAGATCCTACTGTATCCAGAACCCTGCCTATCTAGTTCTGTTCCTGAATTGGTCACAGTTAGAATCAGGCACGGTTCTGGATAGTCTTCGCTTATCCAAGAACATAGATTTGCCCCATGCACGGTTCTGGATACGCGTGGACTATCCAGAACCCTGCTTAAGCATGGTTCTGAATGAAGCACGGTTCTGAAAACACGTGGACTATCCAGAACCGTACCTGAGCATGGTTCTGGATAAAGCACGGCTCTGCATACAACAGATCCCTACGCAAAGCGGTACGTGACGGACGGAGTGACGTCTGGAGACTGCTCTTCCCCGAACTGCGGCTCGAACTCAGAGTGCACCTGCGGGTCGGAGACCGGAGAGTACGAGTGCGCCTGTAAGCCAGGCTACTTCGGAACCGGCCGTGGAGCACCGTGCACCCGTAAGTTTGAGTCTAATGCAATAAGCTAGTTCACAATTTCAAGTGCGCATGCGCACCGGAATGCATTGTGGGTAACATGTCAAAGTTGAAGGCCCCGCTCATTTTTTGTTGCTGTATTGCCAGGGACCTTCCACTTTGGCATATTACCCGCAAATCAACAAACTGTGCATGCGTACTTCAAACTGTGAACATAAGCTTAAATCTGACAATCATGGCAAAGACGTACATCCAATACTAGCATGTAATGGAATCGTTTGGTGGAAAAAGGAAAGCAACAGTGAGAAACATTGCGCCATTTTGAGTCACAATGTGCAACAGATCAGAGCCACATACCTTGATAAGAGCATGCCTCATAGACACCAAACTTAAGTAATCTACATGCCTTGATTGTTTAACAAATACATCCTCCATGTTGTCATTCCCCAATTTTAATCACTCACATCTTCCAAACGTTGTCATTCCCCCAGCTTGTCCGAAAGGCCGCTACAAGGAACTGCTGGCGCCCAGCGTGTCCGGATGCCCAGGGACCTGCCCGGCTAAGAGCAGCACCAGAGGCACGGCGTCCACCAGTCCCAACCAGTGTGTCTGTAACGAGGGGCATGAGGGAGACGTATGGGGCGCAGGATGCAAACGTAAGGAAGCAACATGGGAAAAATGCATAAACTCAAATATACAAATACTAAAATACAACTACTACATTGTCTGAACTAACTAGGTTTCTATCTTTGATACACATACCGTCAATTGTGATCTAAATATCGTGACGGTAACATAGATGTTTAAAAAGTCTTCCAGATGGTCCACTGTCACTGTCGTGAACTAGAAACTTAAGGTTGTATCTAATATTCAGGTTGCCATTGTAGCATTCAAAACGCCTTCGCATATCTTGGGCATGTCAGAGAATGAGGCATTAAACTAGCTAATCGTAGTCCAGCCGAAATAGCCTATATCAGCACCCGTCTGTCGTGATGACGTAATAAGATGGTATGATATTAATCCATGTTACTTTTATCCACAGCTGTTCGCTGTGATCCCAAGCTGGAGGCTCCTGAAGGAGGAACCGTGCAGCCAGCAACCTGTAACAACGAGTATCTCACCACCTGCCAATTCCAGTAAGAGTCATTGACAAATGACAAAACTACCCTTCTTTGGTACTCTTGAAAAAAGACTGTAACTAGTTAACTCCTGGCTGTAGCATTCTCTTTTATAATCATCACAGTTAAATATCAGCAAAAGTTAGATTTAACTGTATACATGCATGTATGTACGCATCGTGTGGGATTTCTGGGACATTTTTGTCACCAAGGTGGTTTCGCTCACTCGGTGGTTTATTCGGAGTTCATAGGTCAGTAGCCAGGCGTTATGTCACCGTAAACACTCAAGGTGACTCATAAAGCCTTGATTAATCCCGTGAAAAGTCCTTCGTGGAACATTTATAAAGATGTGAACAAATCATACAGCAGAATTATACTGAATGCTGTTTTTCCCCAGATGTAACTACGGGTACAAAATGTTGAGAGGAACACCGGAAAGAACGTGTCACGCCAACAAGACTTGGAGTGGAGCACCCATCATCTGTCAAAGTACGTACAAACATGTTTCTTCAATATCATCTCTGGATGCGATTATGTTGTGCTTTTGGGGGGAGGGGGGATCATTTGAGCATCTTATTTAGATGAGATAGTGACACGAGTCTGGCTTTTACTTTTTTTAATGTTTATGTGGAATTTGTTTTTCCTAACAGAAATAGAATGTCCGGGTCTGGCACTGCCTTCAGACGGTCAAAGGGCATGTGTGACGTCAGACGGTCAGCAGGCGACTGGAACGTTTCCTTATGAAACGACTTGTACATTCACCTGTAACCGGGGATACACCTTACAGGTAGGTATTGTTTTGGGTCGCTGGGCTGTATATATATGTGTGTGTGTGTGTGTGTGTGTGTGTGTGTGTGTGTGTGTGTGTGTGTGTGTGTGTGTGTGTGTGTGTGTGTGTGTGTGTGTGTGTGTGTGTGTGTGTGTGTGTTTATTGAATGGGGAAGATTGACAGACAGGATGACAGGTCAAAAGCCAAAAAAAGGAATGAACTTGAAGGTCCGTAAGTCTGAAATGCAGAGATAATAGTCATTTGTATATAATATGTTTACTGATGTATGAATGTCAGTTTGGAAGCTGTCTAGCAAAAGACCTAAATGATCTTTGATGTCACCAAGACACTAAGACCGGGAAACTTTTTTCGTGTGTACTATACACATGTACATCAAAGAACGATCCTCAACAGAGTCAATCTCATGTCTTCTTACTGTGCAATGCTTGAATCTATGTGCTAGGGGAGCAGTGTGCGGAAGTGCTTACAAGAGGGAAAGTGGGACGGCACAGAGGCAAAGTGTCTCGGTATGTCACATAACAGACTCTACAAATTTAAAGCGTAAATTTGATTTGAGTAGGGGAGGCTATTCAGGGTTGTTGTTTTTTGCTTATATCTGCTACCAATGGAAATCATTTGGATAGTCTGCTTGAGACCTTTGCTGCTTTATTTAACTGTATTTGACGTGTTCACTGTTAGCAAATACACAAGGAAGCTTTACTTAGCTATATGTTTTAGTTCATTATCTGAAGGACAAAAATGGGAGTCTGTGAAAAAAGCTAGGGCATTGCAGTTCAAGGTTGTAAGTAATAATTCATAAAATCACACCTTTTCTATATTATTAAAAAAAGGAAGTCTGTTTTGATATTTTACAAGCTTGTCTCTTTTTCTTGCCAGTTAAAAAGTGTGACCCGTTACCGAAGGTGGTAAACGCCACCGTGAGTCCGTCCACCTGTGTTAGTGAGGCCCAGAAGTTTGACACAGCCTGCCAGTTCACCTGCCAAGATGGCTACAGGATGGACGGAACTCCCAACAGAGTCTGTCGGGAAGACGGCACTTGGTCCAACCAACAACCATCGTGTATAGGTACGGACTGGTATATGTGCTTTAACGTATGTATAGGAAGTATAATGACGGCTTTTCTATTCCCTTTTCCTATTATACAACACAAAGTGAAGCTTTGTGTCCAGGTTTAAGGTAAGAGTGGCAACCAACGTTCTCTGAAAGTTGTCTGGAAAGGTGTAAAATGTATGGCACGCGGGAGACTGTTTAGGCAACCTTATCAAATATCGGCTCATCCAATGATATTTATTGTAGCAGGAAGTATGTGGTAAGGACCCGAATGACCATGAAAATATATGACAAGATGCACTGGTAGTCAAAGTTTGTTTTCGCTCCAATTCTGTAAAGAGTGAGATATTACATAGATAGATACATACATGCATACATAGATAGATACAATGTATTACTTGGGAATCATGAAGGCTCCTTCAACACTAGCATTGGTGCATACACAATGGTCTGGTCAAAATTATACTTCTAACGTTAACATTCTTCATCAAACACAGATGAGCAACCACCGCGTCTGGTCATCGGCTGCCCACCAGACATCGTGAACGGTACAGAAGAGGGTCAAAACTACCTGACGGTCAACTGGACCGTTCCTACAGCCGTAGACAACTCGGGGAAGCCGCCCAAGATGACCGTGACGCCAGCTGGCATCAAACCTCCTCACAAGTTTCCCATCACAACTGGCCTGCCGACTGTTGTCACCTACACCTTTACTGATGACAGTGGAATGGAAAACTTATGTTCGTTTGACGTAAAAGTTGTAGGTAAGTTCTCTTTAAGAAATCAGTTGTTTGTGTTACCAGTTCCATCGATCACAAATTGCTGCATGCTCTGCTTATTTTGCATGTCTTAGAACCCAATTGAAGTGTTGTTTTTTTTACCTTTCTCCATAGACACAGAGGATCCCAAGCTTACTGAACATTGCTCCAATATCAAGGTGGAAACAAAGGAGGAGTCCGTAGGTGTGAACTGGACTGAGCCGGTTTTCACCGACAACTCCAAACAACCTGTGAGAGTGAACTGTGACAAGGACAGCGGGCAACGCTTCTACTGGGGAACCACCTGGGTCACGTGCACAGCACGTGATCTCGACAATAACTTCGCTGAGTGTCGCTTTTCCGTGACCGTTAGCCGTAAGAGACAGTTTGCCCAATTTTTTTCACACATAGATCTGAACAGATTGTTGAAGATCATTGATAAAGCTCCCTGCCTTTCCTTATGCTGAGGTCACATTTCCAAACCGGGGCCCGGCCGGGCAGTCTTATGGAACGAAAAGTATGATATAAAAGACAACAAAGCATAAAAAGTTGAAAAAAATCAATAATGGGAACTATTTGCGAAACTATATTCTTGATATAAATGGTTGATTTTTCGTTAATCGAAATAGCCCGGCCAGGCCCCGATTTGGAAATGTGACCGCGCAATTATGTACGTACGTCTGTTTAATGTTAATTCTCATGTGCGTGTGCTCTATCTTGAAACTATATTGGTGCGCAAACACTAGTAAATTTAGTCAACTAGGATTAAGGGTCAAATGTATGAACAGACAAAAACACAAAGTCGCCAGATACATCAACAAACGTTTGTCGATTGCGGGCTTATGTTCAATGAAGATTGGCCTTTATTCAAATTGCAACAACCACATGGTAAAGCACCAGGAAGCGAATCCAGCTGATGCAGTGCTCCACACACCATAAAACACACAATACAACAAAAATGATATATCTTTACATTCTTTGTTTTTTTCTCCATTTTAGCTACAAGATGCCCCCACCAAGATCCACCAATCAACGGCGCTCTCTCGTGTGACCGTTGGCTTTATGGTCAGTTCTGCAGTGTACAGTGTGAGGAACGATTTGATTTCTACACCGAACCGGCACGTATGTACGTCTGTGGATCCTCTGGGAAATGGAGAACAGACCCACCAGGCAAGGAGACCACATGGCCAGATTGCTCATGTACGTATCGTTTATATTCCTTTGCGTTATAGGTTGTAAAATTTAAATCACAATGAATTCCACTGTGCTCTGAAAACCTCTAAAGCCCCTGTCACACATTCACGAATTTGGCCTCCCGAACACTAAAAAATAAAGTGGAAATAAATAAAAATAAAAACTAGCCGAACGCCCCCCAACCATGGTCAGGAGTAGATCGGCGCAAAGTCGGTATATATAGTAGCCGAATGTTTCAAAATGTTTCTAAAATTCGGAACCTGGTCGGCTGGTGTTCGGGAACAAATTCGGGGGAAGGTCGTGAATGTGGTCGTGAATGGTCGTGAATGTGAATAATCTTAAAATTGTTATAAGTAGTAATTTCAATTTAAGGTATTTCCAAATATTTCAAAATGTAATAAGAAATTTGTAACAGTAGCATGCTCGCGACTTTGTACAAACCCCACAATTCAGCCGTGAGGCTGTGATGGGTTTTTGGTTTTCAATAAACAATAAACAATCAAGTGCGAAAGGGGCTCAAACCACTTTTTGTATTTCTTTTTATTAGTGAAACGAATCCCAGGATACTCCAAAGGAATCGAGTTCCAGTACTACGTCGGCGACTGTGAGGATGAGGAGACTCAAAAGCAGATCAAACAAAACTTTATCGACCTCTTCAACAGCACGGTTTTCGGGAGATACGGCGGTTGTGTAGGTGAGTCAAACATGTCACTAATTCCCAAATATTTCAGCAGCGTATACTTTGTAATGCTGTTTTAAAATGTTACTTCTTGCTTCTGTCATATTTTTTTTGTTTACCGTACTGATTGAATCGTATACCATACTGGCAGAATCGCCGATTGTAACAGTAGAGATCCTGATCAGAGTCTAAATGTGTTAGGGTGGTTTCCAGCAATTCTGCATAATTGGTAATCTTTCAGGGGAAGATCTTTACATTTATAGACACTAATCGGGACCTACACCGATAGGAATTACAATCTCTACCTTTTCGTCAGGTACATATATGTGTGTAGTGTGTGAATATATATTTGCAAGAATCTATCTGGATCTTTCCATGCATTGTCTTCGTTTCCCGAACAGGCAACGTGAATTGCAGCGTGGACAACGTGGCTGTGTTCTGTGGCGAAAAGGATGAAGACATCGTGGTGGACTGGGATCCAGAGGAAGACGGGGAAATTGACGGACCTTCCAGAAGAAAACGGTCCGTGAAGAGACGCGGCAGGCTCATCACCATCCGCCTGTTCATCAAGACACAGTACAAGGTACCGTATATTGACCCTCTCCCTGCTGCATAACCCTCTAACCAATAGAGAATTGGTAGCCAAGCGGCTTCGTCAGTGTAATAAAGGTTAAACAACTAGATTTACCATGAGCCAATGGTAATTGCATTCTTGTGCAACAATATTTTGCTTTGATTCACTTCTAATGGCAGGTACAAACAGCGGATGCGAAAAACGCAGCATGGACGAGTGACACTGACAGCTAAATTGACTCTATTCAGACCGGGGGGGGGGGGGGTTTGAGGCCCTCGCAAAATTTCATCTCGGATAGCGCCTGAACGGCTTGAACTAGAACCAATAAACTTGGGGACTTTTCCTAAAACATATCTGGCAACATTTTCATATTAGTGAGTTAAGTTCATAATTTTTGGTGTTGTCATGGCAACGGGTTTCTGAAAGGCATTTTTATCAAGCTTGATAAATCTGGTAATCTTCTGACTTCTGTTCACAGAACACAGATCCTGTACAGGGAGAGTCAAAGGAGGTGAAGAAGAAAATGAAACAACTGAGAGATGACATGAACGAAATTGTGAAGAAGGCGAAAGAAGATGTTCGGGTAGGTTGGATGCCTCTTCTTTAGTCTCTTCTGGTTCCCCAACATCTTTTTATACCAAATACATCAATGCATTTATATTTCTTTGTCATGTAATTGTTCTGAATGTGTGACAGGAGCTTTAGTCTCTGTTCTATTGACATGTGAGATCTTGTTTATATCAGACCGGGCAGCTGAGCGACATGGCCCTGACAGCCGGCGGAAGGCGGACAGGCCAGATGCTGGCTCTTGCCCGCGGCTCAGCAGCAGGAGAAGACGTTGGGATAACAGACCTGGACAAGGACGCCGTTCTGAGCTGTGACAAAGGAAAAATTCTGGAGGAGAATCTCTGCGGTAGGTTGGATGTTAACTTTGATATACTCACCCTCATTATAGCAGAATTGTCAGTTGAAACTTCAGAGCTGTCTTCATCTCAACCGGCTTTTAAAAAAATTAGTCTAGTCCAAAAGGTGGTAATGACCCAAGAACGGAGCCTAAAGTATAGTGTAAAGTCTAGTAGCCTCCCAAGCACTGCCGAACCCCAATTATGGTTGGAGTAGGTCGGGAGCAAGGTCAGCTCTGGTTGGCTGGCGCTCGGTGAAGTCGGCTACTGTTGGGCTGTACCAGCTGAATGTTTCAAAATGTTTAAAAACATAAACGCTCGTGATCGCATTCTGGTCTTTGAAAACGCAAAATGAAGTGTATTCAGTGTTCTTTTTTGTGTACTAACATAGTTTTGTATTTCTCTATACAGTTGACTGCCCGGTTGGAACATACTACACTGACGTGAGTGGCGAGGCTACGTGCGAGGTTTGTCCGGTGGGCTCCTATCAGGACGAAGAAGGACAGACCGAGTGTATCCAGTGTGACCCGGGATTCTTTACCGCAGGCAACAACAGCAAGAACGCTACAGACTGCAGGAGTAAGACAATTAGTCCATCGCACCAATGAGATACTGAGCTGTTTGATACTAGTAACATACTGTACAAAGGCATCATTACCATTTGACCCTTCAAATATATTGATATTTCTATTCATAGTTGATGCGAGTCTTGCAATTGCAGTATTTCTATTTGTCAAAGAAATATCATATCAGGCCAACAATTCACGTTAGGAATGCTGTTGAAAACATACTGACTTGAAGTAGCATTCCAATGACGTGGAGAAATCACCTCCGTGACAAACAACTTTATCCTGACTGTCATAACTTCCTACAGGCCAATGCCAGCCGGGGACGTATTCAGAAACGGGATTAGAGACCTGCATGTTCTGTCCAAAGGGCACCTATCAGAACCAACAGGGAGCCACTGAGTGCATCGCTTGTGAGGAGGGCACAACAACGGGAGAAGTGGGCACTGTGGACAAGGATGACTGCAGTAGTAAGGGCACATTTCTCATTAACTCTGTAACATGTAAAAAGTTGTACCTTGTAAATGAGTTTACAGAAATTCTCTTTGGTAACATGGCTACGAGACTAGCCTGGATGCCAGACCCATAGCACACTAGGATAACTAGTGTGCTATGCATATGGGTCTGGCATCCAGGCTACTACGAGACCGAATGCCAGTCCGGACCAGAACATGGTCCTGTACCAAAACGTTTGCATTAATTGTAAACGTATTGTTTTCAGGGTTATGTGTTCCCGGCAGCTTCTCCCGGACTGGTACAGACCCGTGTGACCTGTGTCCAGTGGGGACGTTCCAGGCCGGACACGGTCAAACCGAATGTTTATCCTGTCCACTGGGCACGGGGACAGACGCCGTGGGTTCGGAAGCCTCTAGCGACTGTGTTGGTGAGTACATCGTATCATAATGATGGTAAATCACTGAGTGTGTGCATTTCGCTCATTTCATTTTGTTGCACAGTGATCATTATCCTCTCCAATATTAGTCTGTATTGACTGTGTTCGATAGAGGGGAATTGTTTGTATACCAACTTCACTTTTGACTTTATATATTGTAACACAAAGATTATCCTATTGTCTTCACTTTATTTGCATATCAATCAACAGTTTGTGCTTATAAATCTGCTGAAGTCGTTTTCTCTCCAGAGTCGCTGACGAAAGGTAGTGGATGCTGCCTGAAACGTCTGACTGTTTCCCAAATCATATCCAGTTGCTTTTTGGCATATCTTATTACCTGGATGTCTAACCTTCACCGACGTAACAAAGATGATCTGTTATAATGACATTGTTAGAATAGTAGTTAAGAAAATAATCTAGGAAGCTTACCGGGACAGTGATTGATGTATGTTTCCAAAATAGATGGTATCCTTCAAACCAAGATGATTGAGAGACGCGGCACCAACAATGTTTTGTATCGTCTTTCTCCTCAGAACTTGACTACTGCCAGTCCTCTCCCTGCCAAAATGGCGGACAGTGCAGCATGCTGGGGTCAGAGTTCAACTGCCAGTGTCCAGCCGGGTTTGAAGGCGACATGTGTGACGTCAATGTGGATGAGTGCGCGTCACTGCCGTGTTACTCCTTAGCTACCTGCTTGGATAGAGGTGTGAGCTGTTAAAGGACTTTCTTTACATGTCCAAATTTCACAATTTGCACCATTTTGAAGATATGTGAAGCTTTGTTTGGTCTCCACAGCTGACATATAGCTTTAAGCTTCTAACCAACATATAACTCGGATTCTGATGTTTTATTTAACATCATCTTTATGCATTCAGGTTATATTTGACTCGTGCATTTCTCCTGATAGTTAACGGATATGAGTGCGTTTGTGCTTCCGGTTGGACTGGTGAGCAGTGTGACGTCAACATCGATGAGTGTGCGCCTGCGCCGTGTTTGAATGGAGCAACTTGCGTTGATGAGGTATTGGTACTATAAATAAATATTAATACAATGTATGAAGTACACAGATGCTACATAATCTGAAATGTACTTGTTGTGCAATTGTGTTTAATTTAAGTTCATTCAATTACGAAGAAGGGATAGCACTTTCACGTTCAAGGCAGGATTTCAACAGGATTACTTCATTATGTTTTAAGAAATCGCAGGGGTAAAGTTTTTGGACTTAGTAACCATGAAAATTAGTATTATACAACTCATATACACCTGATTAAAAACAATTAAACGTCAATGTCTTAAGATATATATAAGTTACGAAGTAGGGGAACCCCAGTCACGTTTGTTGGATTTCAACAGGATTGATTCTAATTGATTTTGTTTTAAGACTTTTTGACTTGGTTACCATTAAGTATCCTAAAATTTCTCCCATTGTGGTCAAGACCAATCAATGACAATTAAACGTTAAGGAGTAAAGACTGAGTGAACAGAAACTGTGATGAATCTTGACAGGACAACGGGTTCCTGTGCCTGTGTGCGGATGGATACAACGGTACGTTCTGTGAAGTCAACATTGACGACTGTAGTGACAGCCCGTGTAACGACACCGCCGTGTGTGTGGACCTGGTGGACAGTTTCCAGTGCCTGTGTCAGGACGGATACACCGGAAAATACTGCGAGGTCGACATCAACGACTGTGAGACCGAACCCTGTCAGAATGGCGGAAAGTGAGCACATTTCAAAACTTATTTTAGAGTAAGAGTTTTCTTGGAGTGAAGCATGTTTCTTTGAGATAGGCATCGGAGCGCAGGTTTTTAGACTGGTGGCTAGTACATGTGGTAACAGATAAAGCTTTCGCTGAAGCATCAGTCAACACAGTACTAGTATTATGTGCAGTTCCGTTATATTGAACGCCGCCCTATCTTTTGCCAGATGCACGGATGAGGTTGGAAGGTACACCTGCCAGTGCAAACCTGGGTTTGTTGGCTACAACTGTGAACTGAATGTGAACGAGTGCGCGTCCAACCCCTGTCTGAACCGTGCACACTGTGAGGACAAGATCAACTCATATCAATGTCACTGTGCACCTGGGTTTGGAGGGACACACTGTGAAGACGGTAAGGATGGTCTTTTGCGTATATTTTGATTAGCTCTGTTGACATGTTCCTTCAATGGTGTTTCGATAAAGATGTTGCAAATGTCGGTAAGCAAAGGTGCTTGTTTGGTTCTGGATTGCATCCTCTTATTTTGATGTTTGTTGAAGTTTTCTTTTCTTTAAATAGCGAAGGAATAGAGATAAGGTTTATTTTTATCTCCCTCGTTACCAAGGAAATGTAACAGTTTCTTGAAATTGGAACAATCGTACATGGGCAACTCAACTGTACCCCCTAAGGGGCTCAAGTGTCAAACAATAACTAGTCAAATGGCGTTCTACTGAAATATGATGAAAAGAGCAACGTAGTTGACCTTATTCACGAAAGTTTTTCTCCCAAGTTGATTTTCTAAAAATGATGTATGTTCTTTTCTCTTCCTTAGAGCTTTCTCCAGATTTCGACCTGAAATTCTCCAAGGGGATGCTATCCGAGTTCACCTCTGCTAAAGTAGAAGCAGATCTGTCCGCTGTCACAGTCGCCTTCTGGATGAAGATGGCTCTGGACAAAAAGGATCACAAATACGTCTTCTCGTACGCAGCAGAGGACGTAAGTAAATCTTAGATAAGTTAGTTTATACTTTTCCTCTCTATTATGTTATCAAAGTATGTTTTGTTTTATATGTGCAGGGAGCATTGAAAATCGCCGACATGACGACATGTAAACCCCTGGGAAAATAAAGAAAAAGGAAAATGAAAATCTTTACATCCTTGGAGCTTCAGTGCTTTCAGTACTTGTACCTTAGATCTTAGATATGTTTTGCTATAATAACATAATTAGGTTGTGTAATTGTGTTTGAGTATTGTGACATTTATTGTGTTTTGTTTATTGTATACGTTTGTGTTTTATGTTGCTGTGGACAATTGTGGCCAATTAAAGCAATGTTTCAATTCAGTTCAAAGTTCAAGCTATAACGTTACATTTGGCAAAAACAAATGTGCAAAAAAAGTACTTTGTAATTTTATTAAAGGCCAAATTATGTACTAATGCACTTAATCGTTTGGTAGTAATAGTCACATTTTGTATTTATTGGCAATGATAATGTCATTCTTGGGTCAGCATAGGCAGACTCAGCTGGTGGTGACTGGCCCACAAAAAGTAAAAGACGTAATACGAAACGAATAAGTAAATCTAAGTCGAAGATAAAGTACAGATCATGTAAGAAATGAAATAAATGGTTTCATTGATGTTTTACATCAGGATGGTGTGGTCCAGGACAATGCTCTTGTCATTGAGGTGGACAACTTTAACGAGTTCCTGTTCATGGTGAACGGAGAGAAGATCACGACCACCGCTTCAGTGGAGGAGGAGGCGTGGCACCACTACGCCTTCACTTGGTCTTTGGGTAAGTGTATATCGGTGATTTTTTTTTGTTCATTGTCCTCTCCCCTTCGTTATTACCATATACAGTTTTTATTACATAAAACATTACTGCACACATTTGATTAACAAATCCCCAGTACCATATTCATTGCCATTACGGCAAACTGGTAGTACCACAATTTTTAACTGTTTTGCGAGTCACCAAAGAGCAGGCCCAAAACTCTGTTGCATGTGCATGTACCTTGTTGCTTGATGGTCCCTTGGTGATCAGCCCCAGGAAGGGGCTAAAGTGTATTGCAATAAATTCAACTCCAGAAGGTCAAACAGAGGTCGGTGTCATGTACAAAAACAAAGCATCAGAGACTTGCAACACGCGCCTCTTCAGCCCAAAGCTGTGTTCTAAGAACCTTGACTACTAAAAACGCAGCACGTGCGATTTCTTGGTTAGTTCTACAGTGCCCCGCTGGTTATGAACTGTTCAGAGACGTCTGCTACAAAGCGTTCGACAGCGAGAAGGACTACCTCGGGTCGGTAGATGCTTGTGAAGAGGACGGCGGCACGCTAGCGATGCCTCGGGACCAGTCTATTGACAACTTCCTCATCAAACTGAGATCGTCCCTCAACCCAAACGTTAGATACTGGATAGGACTAACGGATAGAGAGAAGGAAGGAACGTGGAGCTGGACGGACGGACGGCCACTGGATGTCTTCACCAATTGGGCCGTCGGTGAGCCGAATAATGCCGGGAACGAGGACTGCGTTGTTTACGCCGCTCACCCATCCATACGGGACAAGTGGAACGACGTTCCCTGCTCTCTTCGCTACCGATTCATCTGCCAAAAACCTGCAGCGGGTGAGATAATCAGATAACCTCCTCATAAACGTCACGTGCCCATTGCTTTATAGCACTTCCATATCAGAACAAGTATGTGTGCCAAATAATGTAAGCCAACAAGCAATTAATTTGGTTGTAAAGTTAACCAAAAAATCTAATATTTTACCTCATCCTGGCTCCCAAGCAAAAACTACAGTTAACTGTTTTTTGGGATAGTGTATTTCCGAATTTGACCGCTTTCTTGCCGACAAATTTTGCTAAATTGTATATGACAGCAAGAACCATGAGTACACAGACCTACTTACGAAGTGAAGAGGTTTTACACGTTGTTAAGCAGATTTTATGGACCTTTGATGGCGACAGTTAAACAGGGAATGCAGAATGTCCAATATATCTCCCCAGTTCTACAGTGTCCTACCGGATATCAAGCCTTTAGAGATTCTTGCTACAAGGCTTTCGACGCCGAGAAAGACTACGCCGAGTCGGAAGCAGTGTGTATGTCGGCTGGCGGAACCCTGGCCATGCCGCAGGACAAGTCGCTCAACACCTTTCTCATCAAACTGAAAAATTCATTGAATCCTAGAGTAAGATATTGGATTGGCCTTACCGATAAAGCAAAGGAAGGGGCCTGGAGGTGGAGCGACAACCGGCCGGTGGGAGACTTCTCTAGTTGGGCCGAAGGGGAGCCGAACAACGCAGGAAACGAAGACTGTGCGGTTTACGCTTCCCATCCCTCCGTTAGGGACAGATGGAACGACGTCCCGTGTTCGCTTCGCTACCGGTTTATCTGCCAAGTACCGGCAACGGGTGAGACGCACAGACACCTGACTACCTTACCCCATATAGTACAAACACAAAAATTCCACTGACAACAGAATTCGCTTATTTTTCTAGAACTATATCATATATAAAACTTGCTACCTTCAAGTACAGTAGGAGAATTATCACTAGTAAACAACGCTTACAGTTAGATGTGCAAAATGTGTAACAAGTCGTCCGGTGGAAGATAGCCAGCTGTCGACGCGCCGCGTGCCTGCGAAGCTGGTGTTATGCTGAAGAGCGGTTATACCGGCTACACAGATACAGAATATGATGGGTTTGGCTTTAAGGTAGATCACATATAAAACAATGTTGTTGTCGTTAGATTATGCCATACCTAACTATACTTTTACTGAATGCAATGCAATTTTATAGGTATTCTTAACAGTTTTACTACGTTTACTAACTGTGTTTTGCAAATCCAGGCTCTGCAGACCAACAGTGGTCTTTCTATGTGGACGGCAAGCGGAACACAGGTGGTTCTGAGGGCGGCGGAGGACGGCTTATTCCGGGCGGGGGGACGATAGTGCTGGGCCAGGACCAGGATGAGATCCTTGGAGGATTCGACAGCAAAGAATCATTCAAGGGGAAACTCAGCAGGTTCGTGGACTTCATTCAAGTTTAACCGTTACAGTATCAGTCTTTTGACTTCAAAATTTGTGACAATGAAAACCTATTTCTTTTGATGATGATGATTCTAATGATGATGATGATGATGAATATTCAACATTATCATTTTAACATGCAAACCAAAGTATATTGTTTGTGCATACTTAATCCAACAAGGTTAATACTATTTAGAAAATTTTTGCTGTGTGGAAATGCATTGAGTTTTCATAAACAATACATTACTTTCATTATAAGCCATGTTTATGTACTGGGCAAATAATCATGAAGTGTTTAATGACAGGTTAAATGTGTGGGACCACGTCCTTACTGAAGACCAGATCTCAGTCATGGCCCAACACTGCACGGATGACTCCGGAAACGTCCGAGCCTGGCCAGATTTCAGAGCAGCTGCTGAAGGCCTTGAAGTCAGACAGGGGTCAGCTTTCTGTGCCGGTAAGAAAGAGTCATCTATCTAGATACTAATCAATCTATAGGTCCAATATACCAGTCTTTCCTTCAACAACTGCTGCAATGCTATGTTCCACCCACATCTTCCTAATCACTAAATATACACAGTAAGAATCCTGTTATCCCTACCAACAGAAGAAACAACCTCTCAATTTGTCCACAGTCAATGTTGCATGAGTGCCATTCACATCTTTATAATTGGCGAAAGAACGATATAACTTTCAGCTCATTATCTTTCGTAGGTAAGCCATCTCTAGCAGGCGTGAACGAGTGTGCCTCTAGTCCATGCCTGAACGGAGGATCGTGTGTTGACCACATCAACACCTTCACCTGTCTCTGCTCACCGGGATATAGTGGGATCTACTGTCAAACAGGTGGGCCATTTTATCCTACTATATTGTACAAATGTGGCAGACATTGCACTGCATGGGGATCTACTTATTTAATACGGGAATCTTTCGACAATTTTGTCATCTGTTACAGACACGACAATACTACCTTGTGGAGATGGCATTTTGATGTCTCTCTGTTGTGGCCCCTCCAAGTTGGCTGTGTTGAATAGAAAAGACCGCCCAGCTTTACTTTGATGCGCTAACCCGTATAATTCATAGATATCGATAACATGGATGCTTTATCTCTATCGTTCTAACAGACATCAACAAGTGCGGCCCGAACAACGCGCCGTGTGACCACAAGTGCCATGACAGAGACAACGGATACAAGTGTAAATGCAGGAAAAGTTTCGAGCTGTTCAACGAAGTCCACTGCATAGGTACGTTAATGGAACAGGTTTCGTCAATAGTGTATCTGAAATAAATGTAAAACCGTGCAAAATGAGTGGAAAATGTATCAAATTTTCCTACTTTTTCTACAAAGCAAAAGAGCATGCGATAAAATGATGTTACATTCTTGAATTCTTTTTTTTTTGCAAACGCAGAGAAACCTACAGAAACAAACCATATGACTACATTGTACTGCAATGGAAAATATTATTATTTACGGCATTTGCACATCATTGTACTATTCATCTTGTTGAATGTATTCATACTTGTCCATGTTCCCTTCCTGATTTGATGTTACTTCTACATAGATGAGGACGAATGTGTTACAAGAAACGGCGGCTGTGACCACAACTGTATCAACACTCCCGGCTCGCATCTGTGCTCATGTTACCCTGGATATGCCCTTGGTGCTGACCAGAAGTCCTGTATAGGTACGTTCTGGCCCTTAGCTTCGTCATACAATATCTCACAGATGGAGGGTCCTGTGACGGATACAAGCTGTAGAACTGTTTTTGCAATTGACTATCATTTCATTTTCATTTATTTCGAAACCTTTTAGCCCTGTTGGGTTAGTCTTCCAAGGCTCAGAAAAAGATACATACATGGTCCTGTACCCAAGGGAGCCTTACTAGATTGGCATAAATCACTTGACATGCCTCATTACTAGATACATGTCTATATCTTAAGGAGTTGATATCAGAGTTGTGGACTGTCCTGCGCATGCCTTCTGATATTCTAAATGATTCTAAATAACACATACAGGAACATCAAGTGTAAGATATGTAACAAATCATTTACGATAGATTCCATACAGTTGACATGGCTGCACTTGGACATGGACATGGCATATTAGTAGATTAAACAGCCTCTCAAACTGTTTGCTTTCTGTCCTCAGATGTCGATGAATGCATTGGTATCAAACTGAGAGACGGTCAACGACTACAAAATGGCGGCTGTAGCCACACCTGTGTGAACCTGGAGGGCAGCCATGAATGCAGCTGTCCAGCAGGGCTCGTCTTGAGTGAAGACGGCAGATCTTGTCAAGGTTAGATAACCTTCGTTATGTTTGCTTACATTTGGATTGTTAGGTTTACTCTACTACTCTACTCTATTCTACTCTACTCTACTCTACTCTACTCTACTCTACTCTACTCTACTCTACTCTACTCTACAACTCTACTCTATTCTATTCTACTCTACTCTACTCTACTCTACTCTACTCTACTCTACTCTACTCTACTCTACTCTACTCTACTCAACTCAAACAACGCAATGTTGCCAAGCATATATATTCAATACACACATCTTGGTTACTCTCATTTTTGCATGTAAGGTATTTGACACATTGTTGCGTTACGTGTTTTATTTCCTTTTAGACATTGATGAATGTGAGACAGGAGCAGCAGACTGTTCTCAACTCTGCACCAACACACTCGGGTCCTTCCAGTGTGCCTGTCACCCTGGGTATTCTCTACTTTCTGACGGCAAGATGTGCCAAGGTAGCGTGAAAAGTTGTCTGTATATCCAAAAGGCAATTAATCAAAAATATTTAATACAAAATATTATTCATTGTCAATTCCTTTAACTGTCAGATATTTCAACCATCCATTTGTTTCAACTGGCAATGATTTTTTCTACTGTTATATTTTCAAACTTTTCAGCTAGCCATATAGACGAGCGTGTTCATATTGAAATTCAAACTTTGACAAAACATATCTGTACTTAACCTGACGTGAACATGTCAAAGCTAAACACAATTGTTTTACCTTTCATAGCTGGTTTAGTTGGAGTGAGCGGTAACGTTGCCATCGGTAAGACAACAACACAGAGTTCAGACTATGTTCGCCATGGGGAAGCCTTGGGATCTGGGAAGGCTGTGGATGGTTCCAGAGCGACTGATATTGGTCAAGGAAACGCGTGCACTCATACCCAACTGGACTATCAGCCATGGTGGAAGGTGGACCTGTCACGTACCTACACAGTCCACCGAGTTAGCATCTTAAACAGGGGTGACTGCTGCGGTGAGTTTATATTCATCGTAATTGATACCATATTCCATACAGAATAAAAAAGACTCTTTTTGCACAACCAGTTCAGTCGATACTTGGTTGTGTAAAAAGAGTCTCTTTATTCAGTGACTTACCAACCTGATGAAGCTATTCACGTACATATTACACACAATTTTGTACAGGCCTACTACTACTACTACTACTACTACATTTATAACCTTTAAAAAATAGCGAAACTGTCACCTGGCTCAAATGTAATTGAAATGCAGGGGCACGGATAAATTAACTTTCACAAGTTTAACCATAAATGATTTGTTCATTTGATAAAGATTAAAACCATGACAGCACGAGTATGGAGGTTGAACCCAGTTTTGGTGAGATTAAATACTCATTCAGCGTGCTTTTGGAAGACGCAAACAGTTTACCTCTTGTAGATTTAATGCCCAAGGATGCATGCGCAATTAAAGTAGTGATGGTTTGTATTTGCAGGAGAACGCTTGAAAGATCTCATGGTGCGAGTCGGGCCGAATGAGGACTTCTCCCAGAACAAGCAGTGTGGATTGACTTACACAGACACTCCTAGTGATGGGCAGACCATCGAGATACACTGCAACCCACCGATACCCGGTCGGTATGTGTCCATACAGGTGATGGGGCGGAAAGAGTACTTGTCACTGTGTGAGGTGGAGGTCTACGCTGACACAGGTACGAAACGTTTCATTTAAACAACTGTAACATGTTTATATGTATATATACAATACAACACGGTGTATTCCGTATCACCCTCGGTCTCGGCCCTACCGCGAGTCCATTTGTCTGTATCCGGATCCAAAATATGCTCCATAGTCGATTCTTGTAACTGTCGACATACACTATCCATTCACATGTGTAGTCCTACTGCTATATTTGCTTTCAACTAGCTAATTAGACGAGCGTGTTTGTATTGAAGTTCAGGTAGTGAAGGTTTCTGATTTTCGACTATTAGCTGGCACAAAGGGACAGGGCAAATACAGAAGTCTTGGTTGCTGGAAAGACACGCGAAATCGCGCCATTCCACCACTGGAGGGAAAAGATCCTCGACTGGATAACCAATACGGAAGACGCCAGAACCCTATTGAGAAATGTTATCAAGTGGCCAAGGACAGAGGTTTCCGTGTGTTTGCCATCCAAAATGGTGGATGGTGTGCCTCGTCTGCAACAGCGAGGGACACGTACCAGACGTACGGCCCATCTAGCGACTGTCAGACGGACGGGGAGGGGGGCGGATGGGCGAACGAAGTCTACGAGATTCTGTCCGGTAGGTTGCACGGCATTATCAATGGTGCCATGGACATATGCCCCTAGACGTTTACTCACACTTTTGACATACACCAATTTAAAATTGCGTAAAATGGGACTTTCTTGGGCTACTAGTATTTTCCGATAATGTACATTTTTGGCTCCTGCGCCGTAATATTAGCCTCCACCAGGCCTTCCTATGGAGGCTTTCGCACTAGAGATTGGGTAGGGGTAATTCAAATTGACAAAAGAGTCCATTTTGCTCAGGGGTATTTTGGAAGAGTCCATCCCTGCAGGGGGTCAAAAATGCATTTCGGAGTGGGGTGTGTGATATCGTTTGTAAAGGTAATTTTGGGATGGTCAATTTCTTCAAAAGGTTGATATGGAACAGTCAATTTTGAAATAGGGAGGGAGATGGAGAAGGAATTTGCTCCCTAGCAAGTGTCACGCGGCCTTTCTAGTTTTCCGCTTGTTTTCAGCTAGCTAGTTAGACGAGCGTGTTTGTATTGAAGTTGGTGATGGTTTCTAATTTTCAACTATTTTAGCTGGCACAAAGGGACAGAGCAAATACAGAAGCCTTGGTTGCTGGAAAGACACGCGAAATCGCGCCATTCCGCCTCTGGAGGGGAAAGATCCTCGACTGGATAACCAATACGGAAGACGCCAGAACCCTATTGAGAAATGTTATCAAGTGGCCAAGGACAGGGGTTTCCGTGTGTTTGCCATCCAAAATGGTGGATGGTGTGCCTCGTCTGCAACAGCGAGGGACACGCACCAGACGTACGGCCCATCTAGCGACTGTCAGGCGGACGGGGAGGGGGGCGGATGGGCGAACGAAGTCTACGAGATTCTGTCCGGTAGGTTGCACGGCATTATCAATGGTGCCATGGACATATGCCCCCAGACGTTTACTCACACTTTTAACATACACCACTTAAAAATTGCGTAATATGGGACTTTTTTTAGCTATTTTCCGACAAAATGTACATTTATGACTCCTGTCCCTAAAATAACGACTAAATGGCCTACAACATAACTACGATGGTGCCTTGGAGATATGCCCGAAAGAACTTCATTATTTAAATCTTTTCCCATACTCTACGTTGAAATTACAGAATTTGGGACTTTTTGTATTTTTAGATCAAAAATGCATATTCTGGGCTCCTGTGCCTTGCTATTAAAACCAGCTTAACTTGAAATTCGATACAGGGGTATCTTGGACATATGCCCACAGATTTCCATTCACACATTTGGCCTACACAACTTCAAAATGATGTATTTGGGTTTGGGAAATTTTGACTATTTTCAGACTAAAAAATGTATAGTTGCCACCTGTGCCCTGGTATTAAGAGCAAATGACTTGAAATTTGACACGAAGGTGCCTAGGAAACGTGCATATAGGACTTTATTCACACTTTTGCCATACACCACTTTATTATTACTCATGATCAGTTAGGGATATTTTGCTATTTTCAGACCAAAAATGTATATTTTGGGTCCCTTCACCATAACAAGAATGCAAAATGACCTGGAACTTGGTATAGTGGTAGCTTTCGCACTAGAGATTGGGTAGGGGTAATTCAAAAGAGTCCATTTTGCACAGGGGTATTTTGGAAGAGTCCATTCCTGCAGGGGGGTCAAAAATGCATTTCGGAGTGGGGTGGGTGATATCGTTTGTAAAGGTAATTTTGGGATGGTCAATTTCTTCAAAAGGTTGATATGGAACAGTCAATTTTGGAATGGGGAGGGAGATGGAGCCGTATTTGCTCCCTAGCAAGAGTCGGCCTTTCTAGTTTTCCGCTTGTTTTCAGCTAGCTAGTTAGACGAGCGTGTTTGTATTGAAGTTCAGCTGGTGATGGTTTCAAATTTTCAACTATTTTAGCTGGCACAAAGGGACAGAGCAAATACCGAAGCCTTGGTTGCTGGAAAGACACGCGAAATCGCGCCATTCCGCCACTGGAGGGGAAAGATCCTCGACTGGATAACCAATACGGAAGACGCCAGAACCCTATTGAGAAATGTTATCAAGTGGCCAAGGACAGGGGTTTCCGTGTGTTTGCCATCCAAAATGGTGGATGGTGTGCCTCGTCTGCAACAGCGAGGGACACGTACCAGAAGTACGGCCCATCTAGCGACTGTCAGGCGGACGGGGAGGGGGGCGGATGGGCGAACGAAGTCTACGAGATTATGTCCGGTAGGTTGCACGGCATTATCTCATGTCAAAAAAAAATGAGTCAAATGATGTTCCTAATATTCATTTAAATGGCATGGCATGGGTTCTGTCGTCTTGTCAGGCGGTCTGCAGCATCTCATCTGTTGCTCTCTGCAGTCCTGGCTGTGCAGTACTTCTCGTGGCTAATGTGGCCAATGTTGGCCCGACAGGCTCTGCCGCAGAACCTGCAACAGTACTCTTGGGTTTTGTCCTTCTCCTCTGGGAGTCTCTTTTGTCTACTCCATGCGTCCGCTTTCTTGTTTTCCCTGGAAGCTTGGAACAGTTTCATTCCCGTGTGCAGTGCTGCTCTCCATGTGCTTCTGTCCCTTGCTACGTCCTCCCAGGAGTCTTTGTTAATTCATTTAGATATGTCTCCAACATTGTGACATGACCATATGATAACATTTTTACTGATTTGATATATGAGAGCAATGTTGTGACAAAACAACTATTCTCTATCATTGCGCTAAGCCCTAGAACTATATTTTCTGGGCCGAAAAATCTCACCACAGACGTTATTTTGACACGGAAATACTGCCGTACAGAAACAGTGTTCACCTGCGAGAGGGAGACCTTGCAGCTGTCTTGTCCAGCGGGAGAAACCCTCTCGATTGGTGATGCCAACTACGGGCGGACGTCAACTACGCGTGCCTGTCCCTGTAACAAATGCGACACCGACTGTCGAGCAGCCAATAGCCTGTCTATTGTGAGACGCGCCTGTCAGGGTCTACGTCAGTGCACTTTGCCAGCAAAAAACCGTGTCTTCGGTGACCCTTGTGTCGGTACCTTCAAGTACTTGGAAGTATCATACCGCTGTGTCACACTCACAGGTTGGCACAAATATTTCTCTCTTTTGCACGGTATTGTTTTTGTTTTTTTAACAACATAGAAACATAATCTTTTCAATGTCTTTGTCATTCTACAGATCGCTCCTGTGGCAAGCTTCCAGAGTTTGAACACGGCATCTTCCAGGTGTCCTCCTCAGACAGTACAGTAGGACGTGTGGTGTGTAACGACGGGTACCGCGTACTGGGTAACCCCGTGCTTCAGTGTGACATGACTGGCTACTGGGGAGGAGCACTCCCGAGGTGTATAGGTGAGAAACTGTCTTTAGCAAGAAGGTGATGAGAGTATTATCTTCTCTGTTTCTTAGTTACGGAACTGTTCTATTACATCTCACGTTATAAAGACCATGTCATTAAAACTGTTAAAGAGGCATTATGTAATTTTCGGGGCGCAGATCTAAAACCTTAATGAGCTTGACATACACAACCACTTTTTAGCATATTTGCATCATTATTTCGTATATCTGGTGCCAGTTAACTGGCACATTAAAATAGGCCCTCCTGGTCTTGACAAAACATCCTGTCCGGTGGTAGGTCCCCTAGGGGTGCTAAGTAGTTATAGGCACTCCCCAAGTATCCCAGGCTTTAGGGTTAAGTCAGCTTACTATGTAAAGAAAGGTCCTAAAGTTGCATAATGGACCTTTAACATATTGTGGATATATTTTTCGCCTTTACTGCAAAGTGCACGACTGTGGAAGCCCGAAGGAACTGAAGAACGGGGCTCGGCTGGGATCGGGTCATTCCATGGGGTACTACTGTAACGAGGGCTACGCCATGGTGGCAGGCGACGCTGAAAGGACCTGTCAATCAAATGGCGTGTGGAGCGGAGAACACCCCGTCTGTAAAAGTAAGTTTCTCTCGGAATTGACAAAACATTTGAAAGAATTTCATTGTTAAATGTAACGTTAACGCTTAAAAACTACAGAAAAATATTCAGCCATAGCTGTCACAGTACCTTCGTGTTCATTTGGTTGTGTTGTTCGTTTCTTTGTTTGATTCTAACGTTTGGCGCTCAGTTTGAGTTACTTGTCTACATCATCAAGTAATCTCTCTTTTGAATCATTTATTTAGTTCTTTGGCTTCACAGATTAATAAAAAAGAGTATGAAATCTGCAAGGAGCTGGCAACAGAAACTTAGTTTCTCAATCAGGCCAGCTCCTCAAAAAATGTGCATTGTAAGGAGGCACAAGGAAATAAAGGGAAAGCTTAAAATCTAACTTATACTACTAAAAGGTACAAAAGGTACTGACTAAATAATAATAATGAAATCATGGGCCCAGTGCCTTTTCACACACATATATCCCTCTAGGCTAAAGACTTTAGAATGTATGAAAGACAGATGCAACTCAAACGTAACTTGAGGATTTGGTCTGCAATGCGTATACTTTTGTACTTCAGAGGCAGACTGCCCCCAACTGCCGAAAGTTGAAGGCCCACTTCAGGTCCTTGGTTCCCAGCTGATAACAGGCAGCATGGTCCGGTTTGTGTGTCCACCTGGATATGAACTTCACGGACCTGCAACTTCTACCTGTCGCCCTAACGGCAAATGGTCACATGGCAACAATCTCCCAGGTAACGATGTTTATACATAAATGTGTTGTTTTTGAAGTTGCTTAATGTTTTGAATCGACTGCACAGCTGACTACAGGACAGTCAATGGGTAATCATGATTCAAATTTAATTCAGTCTTGTTTCATTAATACAAATGTAGTGACTGAAAACACAAGAATTTTACTGATTAGAAGTGTATTTATTTCATAGAATTTTGTGTTGTATGGGATCTGTTTTGTAATATGTCATGTATGATACACAATACCAGCTATCACTGTCTGGTGCTCCACACTGTATTGTGTTGTTGCGAACGAAATAATTATAAGCCAAAGAATGGTAAATTTCACACTCAGTTAGATTTTCCACCCGAGGAGATAAACTAGGCCATATTTTTTCCACGTTAACATTTTTTATTACAATGACGTTGCCGGAGTAACTATTCCCCCAGTATTAATGTATGAAAATTTTTGTTCCGCAGAATGCGACAAAAACGAAACGGAGAATTAAGACCAGTCCAGTCCGGACGTTCACGTGATCACGTCAAGAATGCCTAAATGAAGCGTAAGATGCTGGTAGTGGCCAATAATTTTCATTCTGATGGTCTATAATCACCAATGTTCTAGTAGCAATAAGAACATTTCTCTCATCATTGTAACAGTCAACCAATTGTTACAAAATACATTTTGTACATGTTGTGACATGCTTTTTTACTTTTCTGTTTTTCGCATTTATTGGTATGGAATATACTTTTGATCCTGTTTTCAAACTTTTGATATTACAACTAAATGTATATAGTGATAATTATTGTTTTGATAGTTGTTCTAAATTCCTGACCGAGAGCAATATTACTATATCTTTCGAATTAGAACGTAAACTGTACTAGATAAAGTTACAGAAAGTTTTAAGTCTGAAAAAAAACTTAGCTGCTTGAACATAAAACACATGAACATTACACGAAGAGACCTTACATGCTTAGTGTGTTCTGGAGTATTGCTTGTGTCACAATGAAAGTAATTTTTATCTACGTCTTGCAAGGAAAGAAGACAATAAAGAACAGAGACTATCTCTACTACTGAGCCATTTATTTCATTGAATATATAGATGTTTAATGAGCAACAATGAAACGCAACTGAACATATTGGGCAGAGATTAACTAAAAGGTTTAATGATTGCTGAACAAATCATCTATTATTGCAATAAAGACACGTTTGAATCAACTGCAGTAAAGGCGAGAGAATACAAGCACTAGTTAGGACACAGTGACTTGATTTATGGATGACATCCTCGCGGGCAGCGGTTTGGGAAAAAAAAAGAAATTATGCCCCCTTCTTGAAACTACAAAGATTTGTGACAACGCAAGAAGACAACCTATCCCCTGAAAGGACAGGATTTAGAGCAGGAATTAGTCACAATTAAAAACACTCGAATTTAAACGCACTCGTATGGCACCTCCACTTCCTGAATGGCAGTAGAGTAGGGTTGATTCAACTTACTTTGTAAAGAAATGGCCAGAAAATCGACTTTTTGTATCATCCTAATGTTACATAATGCAGCTTTAAACGCACATGTTGTTAGTCTTCATCATCGGTCGGTTCGCTGCACATCATTTCCACCAGCTCGGCTCCGGTGGCGATGTACTGATTCCTCAGATCAGCCTCCTGGTTGTCTGGGCAGTTGGACCCACGAAGGGCGTCCTCAAAACAGTCGTACAACCACTTCTCGGTCCTGCATGTAGTTTAAGACGCAAATCAGGACTACATAATAGCATGAAAGTTAATCTGAGTTGGTAAATTACAAAATGAGAAATAAACTGATAGAAGTCTGGTCCAGGTCATTGACTTTATTTGTTTGGAGAAGAAGAAGAGGAATAAGAAGAAACAGGCTAAAAACAATATGTTTTTCTTCTGCAAAGGTAAACATAAATAGAAATACCTGCAGAAGTCATCACCTCCTTTGCCATCGTCATCTTCTTCATCGTCATCTTTAGCTCCAGCCTCTTCCTCGCGCTTTACGTAACAGGTCTGCATTCCTCCAGCAAACGCTTCGGTGCAGTTTGTATCTAAGAGAGGTACAATTTAAAGTAAAGTGGATTCATTTTTCAAGCTAACTGACATCTTTCACACAGCAGTCGTCTCCAGACATCTGGAGCCACATAGTTCCCATTTAGAACTTTTATTCAGCCTGTCACGACCGATTTCGCCCTGTGGGCTTCTTCAAGTGTACAGAGGCTAAATGACACAAGTTCAAGAAGTTCTCACTTTTATGCCTTTCCAGTGCAAGGGCTATAACATCTGACAATGAGAGAATAATAGGAATGAGGACTGTATGAGTAAGTCTACTGCTTCAGACAACTTGTTACCTCTTGGGCAGGCCAGTATCTCCAGTCTCAGGGCGATCCCGCCGTGCCAGCGTGTCGGTCGGAGCCGCACGAACTGCGTGTTGACGCGCTGAGGCAGGTACCGCGTCACCGGTGTGCTGTCATCAGAGTTCCCCTCAAAAACCTCAAATTAAAAAACTAGAGGTCAACGATCTCATGCCTTCGTCAAAAGATGTTATCGTTATATAACTTAAGAAGGTAGAAGTGATATATTAGTCCCCCTAAATATGGAAGTTGGATTGTGAAAATTACCCCTGCCGATGCAGTCTGCAATCCTGCATTGGGCAAGGGAAAAAACATCTGTGCAGGCTGTAAGGCAACACCGCCTGCAGCTACATGGACTATCCCCTCTGGGACTTTCTCCCTCTGGGACAGCCTGTAGCCCATGTGTCACAATGAAGGTAGAGTATCATGGAAGCCCTATCATTGAAGGAAACTGAATTATATAATTGCTTCATTAATTATGCAAATTACATCATCATTTGCATACTGGTCATCTAATTATGTCAAGCATCACTTACCCTACCTATGCCCCAAATATCAGGATGATCCGTCGACCGGTTATTGAGTTATCCTACTTTAAACATTTTCATACAAATGCTCCTGCAGTTCCAGAGCAAGCCGCTAGGGGGCCCAAACTTATGTCACTTCTTCCCGAGCACAAGACCTATCTACCATCCAAAAATCATGACCCTACCTCCTCCAGATCACCATATTTCAAAACCGGAAGTACCGCTGCAGTACCATAACGAGCCGCCAGGGGGCCCATATTCCTATCACTTCTAGACCTCATCAAGACCTACCCACCTACCAAATATGAAGACAATCCATTTAAGCCTTCTCGAGTTATACTGTTGACAGACTCACGCACACACGAACGCCCATGAAAACATACCCTTCTTGACGAAGGCAAAAAACGTTCCGGGCGTTTATAAATTCAACCATTTTCAATACCTTTCTTTGTATAGATCTGTGTATAACTTGCTGGCAATGACTCAAAAGCAACAGACATAATTTGTCGAAGTCCTTAAGCAAGACGGAATCAAAACGGCAGTTAACTGTGTTCTTTTGTGTCAATTGTGCATGGTGTGTAAAAGTGGAATCCCAATTGCAATTTCAGACATATGCCATGTGATTTTCCGTGGATCTAATAAAAAAACTACAAACACCGCCGTGCTCCGCGGGCTCTCTGTTCTTCTATCATTCTAAATAATCGATAGAGTAATATGGTTAGCACAAATGTGCTAGTAGTACCATTTCCTGGCCATCCTCATTGGTCACTGTGGTCCAATCAACGGTGTCGTCTTTCCGATGCTCTAATTTGTACCCTGTCACCCATTGGTCGGAGTTACCACGTCCCTGAGTAGTAACTCCCGTCAGGACACGCCGTTTCCGGAAGTCCACCTATGACGTAATGAAAGACTGTAATCCTTCCACAGACCGGTACCCTTCCATGGATAACGGAATTATGGGTAACGCAGTGGGACAATCGACACCGTTACTATGGCAACGAGTATGTGGCGCATGCGTGCTGTGTTAGGCTTTGGTGTCACAGCAAATTATGATTTCACTTGCCCCCTGCGTTACTACTATCCGGATTTTTCCGTTTTTCTCAGCGTTCAATGAGATCTGTAAAATCGTCTATGCCTGATCAATTTTTAAACTCAAGAACTGTAAATTGTGTTTAGTGCTGTGTGAGAGGAAGCAATGGAAAATAAAGTAGTAGAACTGGACCCGGTACATTATACAGCATGGTATTAGATAAAGACACCCTATGTAAAATTTAAAACAGCACCGGATTTTGATAAAGATACCGTCGTATAAATTACCACATTAATTTTTTACCATTTTTATTCGCGTATGTCTGACTTTTGGAAGTAACGTGCGATGTCCCGAGCTACTTTGTTCTTCATTGAGAAGAAAATATCAGCAGAAATTCCTACCTGAAACCACTGCCTTTTATTCTGTGCGCTGGGGACCCAGGCCGATGGCAGACCGATTCGGCCACTTTCGGGACCTGTCTTGTTGTCGTACGAGGATGACGCAGACAGTTGTGTGTCCAGGATGAAGCCCGATTCAATCCCGACTTTCACACGACACTCTGAGAACAAACAGGATCGGCAGTTCCAATACATTCAAGAAAATCCCAAACACTTTCCGGATACAGAAAGTACAACAAAATTCAACAAACCTTCGTCTGTGTATTCTTCTCCGAGAGAATCAAGGGCTTCCTCGTCTGTAAAGTAAATAGGGGCAACATGGTCATCAACAAGATACATTTCGACAAGCCAAGTGATTGTTTAGCGCAAGAAGAATTATCACGGATATTACGTTAAGCTAGCATGAAACTTCATCTTTGCTGGTACCTAACATTATGAAGAAGTGTATTGTTTCACTCCGACACAAAAATTGCGACTCAAGAGCTAGCTATATACGTCAACCTTCCTTAAACACAGACGGGGGCCGATATCGACTTCTAACGACCTTTGACCTGGTGCTCACGTCACACTTCCAGGAGGTTACGTTTCCTGAACAATCGTGTCCAGAAGAAGACCGTAGGATTAGTCAAACTTCTTTTGTTGAAGTCAACTTAGATCCTTCTTCATCATGAAATAAAATCAAAAGTGAACATATCAGAAACTCTTACATGGGGTTCCTCCGCCCTCTTCATACGCCAGGTTGGACACCCTTGTGCCATCTGCAAGAAAATAAACGGCAATGCTTAGCAGCTAGAATTGTTGCAAAAAAATCACAAGCGAGACAAATGGCTCTTCTAATCCTAGAATATTATTCTACTTTTGGCAACATTGAGAGATTTGTGAAAGCCTATTTGTCTTCATTTGTCATAGCTGAAGTGATTGTTTCTTCCGTTAGGTGACAACATGAAACTAGTCTCTACTAGACGTTTCAGCAGACTGAAAAAAATAACAGAAATTGACCAAAATAGGGGGAATATCTATGAGAGGACCTACACCCACCGAGGTTGATGGTAACTGAGCTAGACAGTGACTTGACGTGCAGGAGTCTGTGCTTTTGGACGATGACTGAAGACCTCGCGGAATCACCATCCTGGGAACGAGCTGGGAACGTCTCCCGACAGGTCACGTGATCAATCATGCCCGAGCCAGAGGATTTGAGCGTGTACTCGCACTCCTGTGTCGCTCCGGTAGGAATACTCTGTAGTTACAACAGGAGTATTGAAATCTGTCATCTCTCTCTCTCTCTCTCTCTCTCTCTCTCTCTCTCTCTCTCTCTCTCACTGTATTCTGCATCTGCAGTCGTAAGAACGACCTGCAGCTGCATTCAGTCTTTCTTCATCTTTTTCCACTGTTTCTTTTGTCTCGCGAGCTCCCTTAGCTCTCGGAGTTTCTGTGCTGTTGTAGGAGGGCCTAGCCCTCTGTGCTTCATGTCTCCCTTCAGCATGCTAAGCATGGGACCTAGACTACAAAACCTGACTAAGAAATCTGTCATTCTGTAGTTTAAAGGCAATCAGAGATAGTAGACTTCGTCTCATTGACAACAAGCGCCTTCTGATAGAACACAAAAAAACTGCAGTACGGAAACACAGAGAGACCGACAGACAGGCATGCCAAAATCAACACGTAACTCCTTAAAGTGGATATATCGGCTGCGATAAGTAAAACAACTAACTCTAGCGATTTCGTCGCGTCTTACGTTTTCTTCGTCCGATGTGGGCTGCACACATTCAGCCAGGTTCTTGCTGACCGCCATCTTGATTGGGATGTCAGAATTGCGTTCTGTTACCCTGTAGTCAGCGCTACAGCTGCCATGTGCACCCAGGTAGCTATTCATCGAGAAAATTAGACATTTATAATTCTGTGGATATATTCATACTTTCGGATTTTGTCCAGAAGTTCTTGAATGGAGTGTTTGTAATATAAAGCAAAGTGTACACACACACACACACACACAATGTCGTTGATAGAATCTTATGCTCAAGAGGTGTTCTATAGTCTTAGGGGTGGCGCGTAACACGAACCTGACTAATCTGGTTAAAAAAGAAAGGCATAGGGCCCACAGCCTTTTTGAGACCATAAGGGCAGCGTGTTGTTCACTGTCTTTGGGTAAGGTATTGGAAGGCGAAGCCTATCCCTCTCCTTCCACCGCCTTTTAACCTCCCCAACCGAAATAAGGATACCCATCTACACCTGGGTGGAGTGAGGGAAGTCGTTTTGTACAGTGTAGTTTCAGAGTTGACAACCGATGAATCAAAGGAACTGCCTCGGAGTAGGAGTGTTCTTGTGTTACCTGTATGACTCGGAGTCTGGCACATATCCCTCCGTCACCCTCAGCTGTAAAGGGGACAACATCCCTCGCTTGATGTTCACTAGATAAGGAGGGTCGTCAGCCAGCGGGTACAGTCTGGTAATAAGACCATTCTCCTTTATAAGAAAAAGAAAAATCATACTATGAATATTCGATGAACTGAAGAAACCAAACTGTGTACTACTCCTCTGTTTTCTTTTACTTCAACAATGAGGGTCACAAAAATGTCTTCATTGCAAATTGCCATATGAACCCGATTTCTCCGAGTTCCAAGTTCCTATTGTTCATTATATGTTCGCAAGGCCCAATCGTGCATAGCGGTCCCAACCTGACGGAAGTAGAGAGGGGATTTCTCCAGCTCTCGCGCGAGTTCGCCAGAGTGTGGCAGGGGCTGCCAGTCGGCATCGGCGGGCTTGGTCTCCCTTTCCACCGAGGAAAAGGTGCAATCACTGACGGACATGGACAGCAGGCAGCCTGACGGGTAGTTGATCTGCATGTGTACACAGAAGATAACGATTGTACAACATATAAGAATGTTATGATATGATATGATATGATATAATAATATATGTTTTTTCTAAAATCTTAATGACCAAAATCCACCGTAACCTAACTCAACGTGGTACATGGCCGTCGTACATTATCGACATCATATGATTGAAATTGTCCTTTCTTCGCAATATACATACCGTGCACGTTTCACACTCAATGCTAAGCAAGTGATTGTAAATACAACATTGAACATTGAGAAAGCTAAGATCATACCTGTAGTTTACAGGACAACTTGGACCAGAACCGGCTACCTTCTGCTGCCAGGGTTGTCTCCGTCACGGCTTCATAGCTGTACACGAAGGAACGCCGGGTCTTAAAGCGCCCACTCTCGCCTGCATGTCAAGAAAACCACGACATAGTCTGACACACATGCACAGAGGGAGAAAGTAGTTCTATCGGATCTCGCTGAAGTGTTGAAAAAATGTTGTAGAAATCGGTCAAATAAGATGCTATATGACACAACAACATTCGTCGTAGGCCGTCGTACGATTTTGATGCTGCAGAATTTTCAATCAGGAGGCTCTGACAGAACCAGCCGCCGACTAGGATTTACGACTGCCTTTTCCGTAACAATACAGCCGAATTTTCGGCATGCACGACTATCCACAGAATGCCCTCAGTCTGCGATCGTACGACGACCGCACGGCATGTGTGAATAACAACGACGTTTCATGTCATGGCAGTGGTGGAAGGGGTCACATCTGATACACCTATGTGTTGAGGATAAGTGAAAACCAATTGCTCACCTTCACAGTCGGTCTGGCGTCTTGTTTTTGTGGCACCCGTCACCTTTAATTCAATCCAATCCAATACATTCAATCATAATGTAAATTAAAGTGGTTGAATGTGTCAATCAGTCAATGAAAGAAACGTTCGGAAACAATTTACTTCCCAAAGGCTCTGGCAAATCGTGCGTAGCGTGAAAACATGATTTAGTCAGCCAAAATAAACAGTACTAGTCTAAGAATTGTTACCATCCGAATACCTTGAGCGTAGCTATGCAGAATTTTAAACTAGATGGCACAACAAATGCAAAGATCAGTTAGTTGTATTCGTGTCATTTCAATCCAAAGTACTATTAAGACTCTGACTGCTAACTTTATTTTCCATCTGTCAATGAAATATATTCATTTTTTTCAAAAACGACGACAACAATTTTCCCATTTTTTTCATCCCGAAACAAGGTAAAATTAGATCGTGGCGATTAGAATAAAGACGACATCTTAAAGAACTTGTCTCATGATGTCTCGACTTAGTGAGGTGCTGTACTTACTGCAAACAGGGCCAAAATTGCCACGGCAAACGTGACCAGTCGAACGCCTTTGCAAACCATCCTCGTCCTTCTCCTGGTCTTTCCTGTGAGTGTAAGGCTGTTGTTGTTTTGTTGCCTCCAGGTTTTCAACTCATCGCCTATGGTTTAGTGGGACTATCACTGTTCGCCCGAGCAGGGGATTATACAATAGGTGCATAAACAAACACGGGGATTGTAAACTGATAAATCAGTCTGGGAACTTCATTTGAATGAGAACAAAGAAATCGTGTGTGTGTGCGCGCGCGCGTGTGTGTGTGTATGTGTCACATCATTTCCAATTTCTTGACGTTTTTCTGCCAAATCTACAAACGGGCCACATTAAAAACATAGTACCGGACCAAGGAAGACCAACTTTCAGTTGAAACACGTACAGATTAACACATTGCGGCCTTAGGACTTCTTGACCGACCTCAGCACACACCCATTGTGTGCATATGTTTTATGGAAACAGCAGGAGTCACCAGTTTCCAATCAACATGGTTGTGGAGTGGATTATAAACTGACAAGATTTGCAGGGGCAAACACAATTGTGGCGCTGTAAAATAATCAAGTGTTTGCCACGAAATCTCAGAACATCAAAGGATGTTTACCTCCTCGAACACAATGGGTTATTGCTGCGGTGGTCCCATGCTTTGATTGAAGGCAGTATATGGTTTGCACTTTAAAGGAACAATATATAAAAGTCGGGCATGTGTGTTATTTTCCAATAGATCATTTATCAGTGAATGCATAATCAGCAGAATCTAGTTGAATGGTGGCAAACACAAAAATGTCGCTAGGTGGGGCGTTTTGTTATCTGTCAGCATTTTACTGCGCCACATTCAATAAACCATTTCTAACTGTAGCTATGACTATGCATACATGTACTTCAATGTTTTGTCAGGTTATTATTTATTACATGTGGTCTTCTAAAATGGTTTCATTTGATTTGATTTGAAATTACAGCGATGTGCGATTTCAATTAGCCTAAATGGTTGTTCGCAGTTCGCCGGCTGCACGGTTGCCAAGGATATGCAAGAAGTGCTAATACTTGATTATTCCAAATAAGCCGAATTATCGTGCCTTACATCCACAGTCTGGTAACCTTAGTAGTCAGCAATTACATGCATCGTTTCAGTGTTTCACATGCCATTGGGTGGATTGAGGAAAGTCGTGTGAAGTGCCTTTCCCAAGGACACAACATCTACCCAGGAATCGAACCCATGGCCGTTCGACCTCGTGTCCGCTAGCCTAGCCACTCGGCCATTCGATGACACCATCATATCCTTGTGTAATCAGTTATGAATTGCACGAAGATTCTCTCTGTAGCTGCGCATATATTTTCTCACCTTTTTGGCTCAGACTTTTTTTCATTGACGGATAAAGAAAGCATTGAATGGATCAAACCTACCAGTCTAGTCTAACGCACCTTGTACCTATACTAACGCGCAAAACTGGCGGTTCATCGGTTATGCGAGTAAACAAACAAACAAACAAACAAACAAACATCATCAGGTACCGTACCAGTCACCATTTCTTCATCATCCTTTATTCCAGACAACAAGATGACAATGAATAAAGCTTGGTGCAAAATCTACGTCAGTTAGAGTATGCACAAGACTGTCTGACAATCTTTTTTTTCAACTTGAGTAAACACGCTTTACTTTCGTGACCGGTTTTCAAAGCTTAAGTATAGGGTCGATCGGACCCATTCCGAACATAAAATAATGGTTTACACATAAAACAACACTTCTGAAGTCCATTCCTCTCCTTCCACCGCCCTTTATCTCCCCTAAATCGGGTACAAATTTTTCGTCGTTCCGAGGTGGAGTGAGGAAAGTCGTGTAAAGTGCCTTTCCCAAGGACACTGAAAACACCCTCTTCATATATAAGACTACTTATTACGTTACAACACCTGGCAATTATGCCTTGTGGACAACGTTGACGTGACAGCCTGTTGTATCCAGAACCGTGCTTTATCCAGAACCGTAGCAGTCTCATGCACGGTTCTGGATAGTCCACGCGTATCCAGAACCGTGCCTTGAGGAAATCTGCGTCCTTGGATACGTGGAGACGATCCAGAACTATGTGTAATCCTAACCCCTGAACTGATTCAGGCACAGAACTAGATAGGCACGGTTCTGGATACGATACAGCCGACGGGTTCTAGTTCTCGGGCTCGTCGTAGTTGAACAGCATCCGGGCCCGCTCCGTGGAGAAGTTCAGGAACGGGAGTAGTTTTTGCAGGAAGCTCATTCGCGAATCTTCGGCGAAGTCGGTGGCATTCGGCTTCCCCTTGTAGTTTCCGAAGGGCTTCGCCTCATTCGGGATGACTTCGGGTTCTCCCGGCATTCTTTTGGCAACCTTACGGGCGCCAGGCCGACTGATCCTGTTAAAACACAACCGGTTTCTTTCAGTGACTCATCAGCGGACGAAAAGTGCGAGTTACATGTGCCAATTACACGTATACATGTAGATGCCAAGTAAGTTGATGATGGTTCCTTTTCGCTTTTGATGTTTTAGTCAAACATTATCAGACTTACCTGACATGTATCGCTTTTGTTCAGCCAGGTGTACCTGTCAGAGTTACCTGGGGCATCATAGCTAAATAACACCTGGGTTTAGATATGCAGGGCTTATCCACAAAAATGTGAGATTTGCCAATAGTGGTTAATCCACACTGGCGACGATTATCGATAAAGCCACCATTACCAGTCTTACCTTGCATTCATTATCATTGGTAAATCCCATTTTCCATGCAGTGTATCACAGTAAACCGACTAAACTATAGATTGATTGTTGAACTTATCTAAAGAAAGATATTCTTGTAGTATCCAAAAAAAGGATAATATTCTAAAATGATAACCTTGGGACATTTACAGTTTCTCCTTTTCTTCTTTTTCTAAGCATTGTAACACGAATGACCATTCGACAATCTATGATAACTTACTTTCGGTATAGGTTGAATCGAATCCACGGGCTCGGTTGACCGCGAATCCGCCAATGCCCCCCGCCCACACGGAGGCCTCTCTTCTCTTCCTGTGGGAAACTCATGCCAGTCGCAATGGCAGCCGCAACAAGGAGGGCCACGACAAAAACACGCCCCATCGTCCACACTATATGAATAAAGGAGAATTCATGGGTTATGCTTAGCTTTAAACAAAAAACAGCAAAAAGGTTTCTAGACTGGACACCACACGGAGGTAAAAGAAACAGAGGAAGGCCAAGATTGACATGGAGAACAAGTGTGGAAAAAGGTCTGGAAGCCACTGGTACTAGTAGTTCCTGGTACCGAGCGATAGCACAGGCACAAAATCGCACTAGGTGGAAAAGGACGACCCGATGCGGCCTGAAGTAGGCGCTGGAGGAGCTAAGTTGCTACGGTAAGGCTAGCTTTTCATAGCCTTTTCTTAAGGTCCTGTGGACCGACCAAATAAATCATATCGTTATTGATAAAAGGGGAATAAGATGCCGGTCTTCTGTAAAAAATATGCCAACCTTTTCTTGAAAACACTAATTTCTATCCGATATGAAGCAAAGCACCAGTTCTATCTAAGATTTCCGTCTGCTGTATCCTGACTCTAGAAAACGATACGTATGAGAGGAAGATTTTCATACACTAGAAGCGGTTCAAATGGCCAGTCACTGACCGGCCTATACTTGAACACACTTACCTCTGTTGTTACGCTCTCTAGATCTGTTTGCTGATATGAGAAGTAAGAAGTCAGCTCTTGCCTGAATATCGTCTTGGAGCTAGGAGTTAATCGTCTGAGCAGGAGACGGAGGAATACAGGGATCAGCTGGGCAAACGAAGTCTTTATGAAACCCTGCAATTATTCTGTGTAGCCCATCATGTTCATGAGCTAACCAATCGCGATGAAAGGAAACGTGGAACACTTCTTATATGAAAAACGTAATAAGTGCATGGATCTGCACGCGAGCTCACAGGCAATAGTGGAACAAAATTGCAACAGTTCCGATTGCACAATTATTATAATTGTGTATCCTAGTGACGATGATGGAATAATTGATTGATGAATCGATTGATTACTGTCTACGTCATTACGCATTCTTGCCAGAGCGATACGCGATAACGGTAAGAGACTCGAAATCCTATCATCTTCATGGCCTTTGAGGGCATGAAAAAATATGTATTTATCTTCAACAGATGTCTTGTCTATTATTACATCGATTGGAGCAATATAGGAAGCATGATCAAAGAAAAGATTACCCAAAATATAGCATTCTAAGTACACAATAAGCTTGATTGTAGTGTACTGTAGGGGTTTTCGTTGGATTATTCTTTATCTTATGTTTATTGGATGCCTTGTTCACTATTATTATGGCAATCGGAGGTGTCGCTATGATCACAGAAAAGTGCACCAGAAATGTCGAATGTAGCACTTAAAGTATATTTTTCCATGCGCGGTTGCCTGTGTTACTCAACGTTAGTTCATGTCATGTAAACTAAATGTAATTGAACAAAATTAAGAAAGTTGTCTGTTATCATTCTTGCTATTCAGAGGTTATCTAGTATCATCATTATGGCAAATAATCGGAAGTATCACTATGAGCACAGAAAAGTGCACCAGAAATGTACATTTTTCCATGCGCGGTTGCCTGTGTTACTCAACGTTAGTTCATGTCATGTAAACTAAATGTAAAAATTAAGAAAGTTGTCTGTTATCATTCTTTCTATTCAGAGGTTATCTAGTATCATTATTATGGCAATCGGAAGTATCACTGTGATCACAGAAAAGTATACCAAAAATGCAGCACTTAAAGTACAAGTTGACATGCAATTGAATTTACATGTAATTGAAAAAAAAACTTAGGAGACGAAATTTCACAATAACTACTACAAACTTTAAAGACCTCATGACACGAAAAAAGGAGGTAAAGCACATATGGATATCAAATATACATACCATATGTAGTAGCTTGAAATTGTTTTTAATCACTATGACTGAGAAGCTAAGTTTGTACGGCCTTCCAAAAGTGCAAAAATAAAACGTAGAGATGCAAATGTCTGCCGGGACTGGCTTGTGCTGACTTTTCCAAGGCGGGGCATTGAAATTTCGAATGTAACAGGAGAACCATGTATATCTATTGTAAACGTGTCTGTTAGCCAGGTAATACTAATTATGTCAACTACAATCAGATAAGGTCGTATTTTTGTGTCATGAGCACTTTAACGCTCATATATAAATACTCCCACAGAAACCCCTACAGTATACTACATGCAACAATACTTCCTATATCGCTCAAATCGATGAGTAGATAGACAAGACATCTGTTGAAGATCCATAGATACTTTTCATGCCAGCAAAGACCATTGAAGATGATAAGATGCCGAGTCTCTTACCTTCAGCACGTATCGCTCTGACAAGAATGCGTAATGACAGTAATCAATCAATTATGCCGTCAACGTCACTAGGATACACGATTATAATAATTGTGCAATCGGAACTGTAGCAATTCTGTGCCACTCTTGCCTGTGAGTGCACGTGTAGATTCATGCACTTATTACGTTTTTCAAGAACCTTTCTACGTTTCCTTTCATCGCGATTGAGTAGCTCATGAACATAATGAGTTACCCCTACACAGGGTAATTACAGAGTTTTATAATTTGTGAATCTTTATTGCATATTCATGCCCAGATGGGCTAATTGCACATGTGACCATATCATGGTCTAGGGGATATAAACAAGGAGTATTGAATACTGAAATGCTACATTCTAATGCTAAGTCCTAAAAATCTAAATAATACAACTTACAAAACTATATACTATTTATCATCTACTGTTGATCAGCGTTTCTTCTCTCTTTTTGAAACATCTAGAAACATAGCTACATACTATGTCTACTATACATTCATTCTTGCGTGACATCAAGTATTTGAAAGTGGCTAGCTTAGACATTTTCTTATAAAGGGTTCGTTTGTCCCGATTCCTGTATTCTTCCGTCTTCTGCTCAGACGATCATCTCCAAGCTCCAAGACGATCTTCGGGCAAGAGCTGACTTCTTACTTCTCATATAAGCAAACAGATCTAGAGAGCATAGTACCAGAGGTAAGTGTGTCCGATTGGAGGCCAATATGTTATCAATAACGACATGATTTATTTGGTTGGTCGACAGGACCTTAAGAAAAGACTATGAAAAGCTAGCATAACCAATGAATTCTCCTTTATTCATATAGAGTGGACGATGGGGCGTGTTTTTGTCGTGGCCCTCCTTGTTGCGGCTGCCATTGCGACTGGCATGAGTTTCCCGCAGGAAGAGAAGAGGGGACTCCGTCTGGGGTATTGGCGGATTCGCGGTCAACCGAGCCCGTGGTTTCGATACAACCTGAGAAAGTAAGTCATCATAGATTGTCGAATGGTCATTCGTGTTACAATGACTTTCTTAGAAAAAGCCGCAGTTAAGAAAAAAGAAACTGTACATTTTGCAAGGTTATCATTTCAGAAAATTATCCTTTCCTTGGATACTACTACATATTACTACTACTACTACTACATACTAATGTTTGCCTAAAACATCAAACTTTAAGCGAAAAGGAACCATTATCAAACTTTCCTGGCATTTGTCGTCATTGGCACATGTAAATCAGACTTTTCATCCAGTGACATAAAATACTAGTATGTCACTGAAAGAAACCGGTTGTGCTTCAACAGGATCATGAGGCCAAAGATTGCCAAAATGAAAAGAATGACGGGAGAAGCCGAAGTCATCCCGAATGAGGCGAATCCATTCGGAAACTACAAGGGGACGCCGAATGCCACCGACTTCGCCGAAGATTCGCGAATGAACCAGTTCCTGCGAAAACTACTGAACTTCTCCACGGACCGAGCCCGAATGTTCTTCAACTACGACGAGCCCGATAACTAACGTTAGCACCTGTCGGCTGTCAACGTTGTACGGAAGGCATCTTTGCCGGTACCGGTGCTGTAATGTAATCAGTAGATAGTCATACGTAGGGAGGGGGTGTTCTTCGAGAATGGTTTTCAGTGTAGTTGGAGGCACTTAACACGACTTTCCTCATTCCATCCCGGAAACGGAAAATGGGTAACGTTTAATACATGTACCTGACCGTCAAGGACGCCAGGAGAAGACTGAACTTCAGAAATATACGGTTGTTTTCATGTGTAAACCATACTTAGGAATGGATCTCACCTTATACTTCAACTTATAAAACCAATCATGAAAGCAAAGCATGTACTCAAGTTGTAAAAAAAAAAAGATGATTGTCGGGCAGTCTTGTACATACTCTAACTGACTGCACCAAGCTTAATTCATTGTTATCCTGTCAGTGTCTGAAATAAAGGATGATGAAGGAATGGTGACTTGTATGGTACCTACTGTTTGTTTGTTTGTTTGTTTGTTTGTTTATTAGAATAGAATAGAACATAATAGAATGGAATATATATAGAATAGAATAGAATAGGATAGAATAGAACAGAACAGAATAGAATAGAATAGGATAGAATAGAATAGAATAGAATAGAATAGAATAGAATAGAATAGAATAGAATAGAATAGAATAGAATAAAACAGCGGGCGGGGGAATAAAGTTCAACCGTTCTTAGTTGAGGAAGTGCACAGTGTTCTTTAATAGTTGTGCCGATTATGGAAATTTTGGGACACATTTGCTTGTGCCAGGGAACTGCAAAATATCTAGGCGAATCGGCCTTACATACGTCCCATAATGATCATATCGTACATGTATAACGTTAACGTTATTGCTGGTAATTGGTTCAGTAACGCCAAGTCGCATGAAAGCGAGGATAGGAATGTTGCTTTTCGCTTTCGTTTGATAAAATGAAAATTTTGGTGCCATTAGTTACTTAAAAACAGCTTACTGCACTCTAGCAATACTTTTGATTGTGACTTTCCCACACAAATTATGAAATAACAGTTTATGTACAAAACACTGATCCAACGGTAACATTACTTGAGCTCTTTTATGCATTTTTTCCACACAGTGGCGGTGACAGCTTCTGACTTTTCTGATTGTCACAATGGCGGGGATGATGAAGATTCTTCATGACAGAAGCAGGAGGTTTAAACCTCCTTGGGCTTCAGAAAAATAAGCGATTCGTACCTTTTGTGCAAAATCAGCCACCTGCAAAATTAGCATGAGAGTCTAGTGCGCCTGTGCAGATCAATCAAGCGTATCGGGTGCGGAAGACCTATTTTACCTCTAGGATTAGAAATCGCTCTCATAAAACTCCCTGTGTCCTGTTAATCTCGGTTTTAGATTGTAATCTGTTCTGTTTTTATTCTGATCCAGGTTGTATGTGGGTAGGGCGTCGGTGTCACGATCTAGAGCTTTTAATTTTAAACGCAGACATAAAGTCGTGGCGTTTGCGGCCGAGCTGCGCTGCCATATCCAAGATGGCCGCCGTCCGATCAGAATCGTCGCCATTGTCGTCTGATCCACCGTTATAAGACTTTCCTTCTCTCAGAAAATTTTCTCTGGCATTTCTAACACGTCAGAACTTGTCAGAAGATGTTAGGGGGATCGTGATACGTCGAGTGCGGACCTAGGCTTGGATTTCTTGAAGATTTCTTCGGGGGAAACTTGGAACATTTTCAGCTGGGCGTAAAGACATCCCGGACGAGATGAATGCGATGAATTCCATCTTGTCAAAGGCCAAGACGGAGAAAAATGGATTGGCAGGGATCGCCCTGGATTCCTACGGAAGTACAGACGACTCAGTCGCCTTCGTGCACAAGGACTCCTTGGTAAGGTCCACAATTTTAGTCGCATCATTTAATATACATGTGCCTGCTCATTATTTTTCGATTCTGAATAATCAAGACTGTGTTAGAAAATTGTGTTGACAATTCTGACTAACAGGTTATCATCGTAGCCACTCCACAAACTGAAATCAAGCAGAACGACGCCTTTATTCACACCACCACACTTACCTCAACAAATGGTGTAGGAAACGAGAAAATTATTTCCTTGCTGAAATTGTACGAGTAAGAATGCAACAAAAACGGCGAGTGGGTGTGGCAGTTAGGTTGTTGTAGGCGGCATGAATTGACATGGTGAAAGCACAGTCATTCGATACCAGGTTTATTGTGAACAGTACACAAAGGCTTGTATTTTTCAATGAAAAAGGTCATTTGTAAAACTCAAGGATCATATAACAGCGCTGGTAAGGAGTCCTTTCTTAAATTTGCCTTGCCAGACCCTCAGGTCATGTAAAAGGGAAAGTGGTTGTACTAGAAACACAGGTGTACAATAACAATTGTGTTTACTCAGTGTACCAAGATATACTCACTGGACTGGACTGAAATTGTGGCAAACTCTAGTGTCTTAAACTAGTTTATGGATCATTCCTTTTGTTCTAAAAACAAAAAATGCGACATCTACATATTTGCTGGATCTTCCTGTCAGCTACCCTGTAATTTAAAAATTAAAGTGTAACTAGTACTAACTACAGCTGAATTGTACCACACCCACAATTGTGTGACAAGAATACCCTTAATTATTATAATTTGCTCTTGTACCTATCATGGGACAAATGTGAGTTGGCCCTTCCTTGCAATTGGGTGATGATATTCGGTGAGAGGCCCCCCAAAAAGGTAAAGTGAGGTGAAGTATATTGCTTTTTCAAGTAGCTACTAGCTTGCATTTATAGCCAAGCATACTGGTTCACCCCTACTCTTCTCGATAAATGTGTTGGGTTCTTTTACGTGCAGAGGTTTGGCACTTGAGGCTTAATACGCCTGAAGCTACCTCATACACAGGGCTGCTAGCTTTACGTCACCGTCCGAAATGACTGCAATCCCTCCCAACATGTCCAAGCTGAGCCAAACCTGGGATAGACCTTGCATCCACAGAATTTGACCCATATGGCCAACCAGCGGGATTGCGTTACCAACTGCACCAGAGGGACACGCAGCCAAGAAAATGCAATCAGTGCAGGATTGCCGACTGGTGGAATGCTTCTCTGCCAAGTTCGATTTTGTATTTTGCATTAAAGACTTAATTCTCCATCAGGGTTAAGCACAGCCCATTTATTTCGTCTGGAGCATTAGTTATGACATAGTAACTTGCATATGTGGTATATGGAAATTGTATGTAAGAAATTGAGTTCTGTATGATGTTTCATCAGTAAATGGCATCCAGCCAACAGGTACCCAAATGTAATGTTACACCATCAGATTCCCCCACCCCAGCCCAACTGCTATTTGTGCCATAACAGTGGCTGCCGCTATATCTATCATTCTGCATTGACGTCAGGCGTCATCATCTCTTCCAGTTTGGACTGTGTCTTATTGCCTTTATTGAATTGGCTCCTGGCATTCAATCAATTTTGCGGAGTGCTTGCAGGCTGAGGGAAGTAGAGGTCCCTGATCCAGTGTTGCTGCTGTTATTGATATGAATAGGTTAGCCGGGTCGATAGACAGGATATTGGCTGTTTTTCTTACTGCATAGGCTCTGATTAGGTACCAGAGTCACGGCTGCCCTACTAGTACTGCACTGTTGTTACCTTCGCCAAGAAGGTTATGTTTTCAGAAGTGTTCGTGTGTCTGTGTGTCTATCTGTGTGTCTGTCTGTCTCATGTGTCTGTAAACATGATAACTTGAGAAGGCTTCAATGGATTGTCTTGATGCATGTATTTGGTAGGTGGGTAGGTCTTGATGAGACCTCGAAATGATTAAATTTTTGGCCCCCTGGCGGCTTGTCTTTAAAATGTGCACCTGCTTTTTCAGAGGCCTGCACTGGAGGCTAAATACATAATGCCCTCCTGTGGCCCAGGATTATGCTCTTGTTTGTTTAGTAGGGCCTGCCTGATGAACCATGTAATTGGGGAAACATTGGTGACAGAGTTTTGATGGGTGGACCAAGCCACTTGATACAACAGTAGTGTGTGACTGCAAGTTCTGAAAAACACTGTCTACTGAAAATGGTGACAGTTCCAAACACAGGAAAACCATCATTATGGTGGTGAAGGGAGGATCAATTTGATGTCTTCTTTTGAGTGATCACTGCACAAAATTGAATCTTCAGCTGTGATGCTGTAACAGTTAGGCCTGGGGTGTTTGGCCAAAAGGTCCAGGACCTGTCAGACGAGTCAGTTGCTAGCTGTTGAAACCCCACTGTTACAATGCCTTAACAAAAGCTATCGTCGTTTTTTTTTATGAATCAATTATAAATGCATAGATATTATACGTTGCAAGCTGCTTACCATGTAGTCATTGATGACATTTTTACAGTACATTTGGCTGATTTCTGCAAACCTGTTGATTGTTTATTTGTTGTTGTTTTTTTGTTTATTCAGAGTGAAAACCACCCGCCCTCTCCAGGGGACCTGCATGCAGCTGAGCAGGGGATCTACTTTAGAGATGGGCGCAGAAGGATTGGTATGTACATTTGTGTCAGACTGTAATTCCTGATTTTTTCACGGTACGTTTATGTTCGCGTGAACTTCATGTTTCTGCACCTGCCGCCACTGTGAACATATAGTTCCGTAAACATGTCCATTTTTCTCAGACCGTGAACTACGCACTAAGTAAATTACAGTACCTGAGCCGCGATAACCTTCCATATACAGGTGTTATATATATACAGGTGTCTGATGTCTTGGGTTTCCAAAAGTTATGTAGAATAGTTCGAATGCGTTTTGTGTGCAACCGCGTGCGCTGCTTTTGAAAATTAAAAATGTAATGGATGCCACAAGACTATACTTGTGCAATGATGTATATCCATATAATTTCATGATTCCCATTTCAAAAAAATATTTTCCCACTTTCCCATATTTTCCACTGTGGTCACATTATGTTACATTTTTTGTCAGTTTTTCCATCAAATTCACATAAAACTTATTAAAAGTCACATTTTAACCAGGCAGTGTTATACACACATGTACCTGGCAAATAGGACAGAGAATATGCACATTAGGTCCCATCTAATTTCGGAGAGCAATTTTCATGAAGTGACTTCTCTCTTAAACGGTGAAATTGATTATACCAAGAGATTGTCCTTGCAATAAGTCAGTCCTTGGGGAGTCTTTAGTTGAGTCAAAATAAATTCTGTGGTGACAGAATGGTCTAGCTTGCATGCCACCTGGCCATATCATCCATATTGTATGACAGTCCTGTGGTCCCCAACCAAGGCCTGAGAAATGGTAGGATTTTAATATCAGTTGACATTATTAGAGGTGTTAATCTATATCTGGAATCAACGATATTGCTAGAGGGAAGTCTCTTTTAAATATATACAGGGCTCGAAATACTTTTTCTGCATACCTGCACTGGTGCAGGTAAAATTGAAAATTACTTACCCCAGTGAAAAGGGCATTTTCATATTAAAGATTATTTGTCACTATCTATCTCCTGAATGCCTGTTAGTTATCATACATCTTTTGCGAAAAAGAGTGTGTGCTCAGGATAATGATTTCTTCAGATACAATGGCTACAATACCAAGATGTGGTTTACTCGCCCCCATTCCTGTATGCCTATAGCCACAGTGCCAAATTGGGTCATTATCATATATCGGAAATTCAATGCAACGCTGAGCTACATTTGTATGCATCGTTGGCATTGTTCGTTGTGTATTGCAAGAAGCAGCCAGGAAAACATATATGGTTGAGGCCCTTTCATCATTTTAAACATCTAGGAACTGAGCATATATGTAGATGAAAAATACTGGTGCCAAATGATTTTTCTGACTATATCCTCTTCCCCCTAATTTATAAAGACTGCAGTAACAGCCCTAACTGTACGTAATAGCCTGTCAATGAAAATCAATATGATACCAAGATAATAGATGTACGGATAGCATGCAGGATCAAGTGAACAAATTACAATTGTTAACTGTAATCTATGGTAAGCCAACAGATTTTTACTTCCAAATTACAAAAAATCTTAAGTTTATTCACCATCCTCATGCTACAAACAATGTAATTACTGGAAGTAGTGAATTGCTGAATAAAAATTACTGATTCTGAATCAAAGTAGATAAAATTTATAAAATTGGTAAATTACATGTGAGGTGTACATACAATTTTTGTTAAATTAAAAGTTAAAATCTAATAAGCCTTTACATGTAGTTAATAGTGTAGTTAATGGTGGACAGCCACTCCTTCGAGTATGGCTTGTCTTTAGTAGTAGTTAGTGGCCAACTTTGAGGACAATTTGCAAGCCTCTGCCCTTCTCTCCTACTCTATTTTTATCAGGTATTGTTTTGTGGTTCTGATTGTGGGAAATGTTTTCAAGAAGGAAGTTGGAAATGACATTGACATGGCCTGATGAGCACTTTTGTCATCCAGATTTTGTGCAAATGTTTTCAAAAAGGAAGTTGGAAATGAAATTGACATATATTTTGTAGCCTGATAAGAATTTTTGTTTTTTGTTGTCCAGATTTTGTGCTGGTGTTTGAAGAGGAAGACCCAGGAAGCAAGAAGAGTAAGAAGAAGAAGAAGAAGGCTGTAGAGTCGGGGGAGGTGAAGGAAAAATCTCCCGAAGAGAAAAATGATCAGTACAGAAAGAAGTTCCTCAACAACCTCAGAAAGGTACGCTCTTTTGACCACTACTCTATCTTCAAGCAGAGGTTTAGCCTTCAGCTTATTTTTTTATGTGTTTTTGGCCTTTTCAGGCTTTCTTTTTTGTACCGGTATCTTTTTTTATGCCTTCAGGTGGCAAATGGATACTGCCTGGCCAATTTGATTCTCTTGCCAATTGGATACTGCATTGCAGCCACCAAAAGATCTGTTTGGAGATTGATAATTGACCACTACAGCTGCCAACCTAGCAGCTAAAAGATTATTCTTATCATGAACAGACTCTAATTTAAATCTTTCTAAAGAAAAGGATAATACTATTAATAGATGATGAAGTTAGATACATAGACACCTGGCCAAAAGATGTTGTATAAGTGCGCATTTTTTGCCATGACCTCTTAGCCTTACCATAATTTCATTACACTTATGTTCTCTCTTGCTTTGCAACTAACTACGGTAGTTGTTGTTTCATCTATTAGGTTAAAACATGTTGCAAGAGCCTCCGACTGTAAAATTAAGCCATGGCGAACAGTCAATTTACAGTAATAAAAGAGGATAATGCATGGATTGTGTTTTTCCTGGTGGTTGTTTTCAGGCTGGCTGTGAGATGGAAGAGGAGATCTCTAGTACAGGAAAGAAGACTATCACCTACATTAAGGTCTTCGCATCCTGGGATGTCCTGTGTTACTACGCTGAAGAGCTCAACTTTCGAGCCCCACTGCAGGTAATACACAACACTTCTGTACTCATACTACATGTATACAATACAGGGCTTGAAATACTTTTTTTCTGCACACCTGCACTAGTGCAGTCAACATTCGAAATTATCTGCAACAGACAAGTTTTACCTGCATGACAGTTTCTTTGCCTTTCAGAAAGTTCCTAGGAGCACTATGTCTTGATAAGTAAGTTCTCTGTTGTCTTCAATGATGCTACTTTATTTGAGGAATGCAAGACTTTTTTGACCACTGCTAGTTATAATGCCCCATTAAGTGTTTGGGGTTGCTTTTGTCATGGACCAGTGCAGGTTAGGTGCAGGTAGGCATCAGAAATACAATACACAACTCCACTTTTACCTGCACTAACCTGCATATGCAGGTGGTATTTCAAGCCCTGTAATATTTGACTCATAGCTGTCTTACTTTTGAAACATTCAAACATGCAGTGAGGTTGAGTTAAGAGGTAAAATGACAAATTACACGACTGTCTTTTTGGAAGATACATGTATTCAGGCAATGATCATTGTGTAGTATTCTATGCTGGCATTAATAATTCATTGGCATGTGGTACATTTTTGTAAATGAAATGCAATTGCCAGAGATGGTCTTTTTTTCTGCCAGAATTGTTCAGCAATATTTTTGTGTAATGGGTTTGAATTGTTTTTACAGTAACTGTTGTTAAACTACTTTAATTTGTTACATTTTTGTATTGTTTGTAAAAAGTATATTTGGATATTATGTGTTTATTATTCTTATGATTGACATACATTTATCTAACGTGACCTTAATTTTTGATTTTGCTTCGATGAATACGTGAATTGCTAACAGTTAAGCAGTGAGGATATAATCGTGAGTAGAAAATGGCGCTATCGATTCGCGCACATGATACTGGGAGAGACGAAACAACAAATGGTTAGAACTTACACAGTACCAGTTATGTTCCTTCTGCATGGAAATGTTTTGTGTCCGGCTGTTACTTTGTTGTAATGTACGTGGCATGGCTTTTGAGGATTAAATGATATGCTTTCACCTTCGAGTCTATGAATGATACAAAAACTTCATCTTCAGCTGCCTGTTGCAAGCTTAATTCTGTCTTAATTTTCCTACTAGCTTAGCTAAAAGTTAGAGGTAGCAGAGTTAGAATTGAATGGTAAAAACCATGCATTCTAAAACCTTTACAATTCAGGAATTCATTAAACTAGATTATAAACTGGCAAAACATGACATTACACATACAGAATTAGTACAAAATGGCAAAACATGCAATGCTACAATTATGTACAATCATTAACATTTTTAAAGTTTCAGAATAAAAGAATGGAAATTTCATAGTTGTAAGTCAAATTCTGGTCATGATTATTTTTTCTAATCATCAGGATTTTACAGGTCCTTTTTTAATCCTTTGCATTTTTTCTTCATTTTTCTCTAACCCCTTGTCTCTGCAAGCATCCAGCAGCTTACATATATTATGATAAGTTTTGTCAATGTTTTGTGAGCTTCTTATGGTCAGTATTCTTGTTAATATATAATAGACTGCTATTTTCCTTTTACATGTATGTTGCATTGAGCATGTATAGTACATGTATGTGAATGATGATCACTTTATTCATACATATATAATGTTATAGATTGGATTTTTGTTGCATCATAGCATTCATTTTTTGCTTCAAAAATCTCTTCCCAATTAATATATTATGTGATGGGCATATTAAATGTTCTGTATTATGATACCTTCTCAGGCTCACCCTAACCCAAGTGAAAACTGGTCGGCAAAGGTGCTGGAGAGTCTGCATATTCCCAACATGATGGACCAGGAAGTGCCAAACAAACCACTGGACTACTACACCTGTGTCTTCAAGAAGTCCAAACTGGACAAGTAAGTTATTGAGAACTCCTCTAAATCTTATCATGTTTAAAGTATAATATGAAGGAAGTACAAGATTAGTTTAATGTCATCCAAATTTAAATTGCATGTTGCTAATGTAACGATTAATGCTGTGTGCCCCCCCCCCCAAAAAAAATCTTTTTATTATCTTTTCCTTCTTTTCCAGGTTCTTGGGGAGTGAGAACCGTGATACCTTTTTCTCTAATACACAGAGACACAGAATAGTAAGTACAGTGTGGTACAGAATGAACAGGAATTTTTTAAAAGTATAAGCTCTGAATAGTCGTTTCCACTGGTTGTGATGTTCTAGGTACATTTACCTGAGAGGAGACCCAGATGGAGACCTGTGTTATGTATATTTAGGGAAAGACAAATTGAATATAGTATATGTTGTTGGCATTGATGATCCTGTGGTTTTATATAAATGTGATTGACTCAGAATCTGGAGGTCCTGGGTTCAAATCCCAAACAGGTTCCAATGTTGTGCCATTGGAACAGTGATTTCTTTGCTTGACTTGGAGGGAAGATGTCGTCCATAGCTTTGGTTAGTGTTGTCCTTTCCAATGAGGTCTGTTGTTCATTCTGCTTTAAACTTGATACTAGTGAAAAAACTAGAAAAATCTTCCTGGTACAATTAAGACTTAATGTACTATAAATATACACTGTACATGTATATACATGTAGCATACAGTCTTTCCTGTCATGACCAGTGGAGGGTTAGCTCATCAGTGAACTTAACTTGTTTTGGTTCAAGATCACTTTGAGATCACAGTTATAACAGTCTTTGTGTGATCATTGTAGAATAATCATGGACTTGATGTAGCATTTTTGTTCCATTTTTTAGGTGTATGAGATACTTGCAACAACACCATATGGAAAAAGAAAGAGAGCTGAAATTGGTAAGTGCTTGACCATAAGATTATCTTAAACTTGTGGAGTTTGTTTGTTTATTTGCACATGTTTGAAAACAAAATAGATAACATAACTAACGCATACATAGAGTATTACACCATGTATTCCGTATCACTCGAGGTACCAGCCTCAACCGAGGGTGATGTGGAATACACCACGTAGTATTTTCATTTCATTTATTTTGAAACCTTTTAGCCCTGTTGGGCTACTCTTCCAAGGCTCAGAAAAGATCCATACATTTAAAATAACATTACTACATGGCTCAGAAAAGGTACAGTACATTTAAAAAGACATAATTACATGTCACAAAATCAACAATATAAAACACACGGATCTACATTTACAATTTAAAAAGTAGAGGTCGATGGTCTAGTTGACACTGTTTGGATGGTATTAGCTTTCTTGAAGCTGGACAGATCACACAGTGTCTTAATGTGAGACGGTAATTTTATTTATGTCTTACCCACCCGAGAAAATTACCTTTTATGCAGAATGATTCTTCCCTTGTGGTGTGATACTGCGTCAGTCTATAAACCTATGGCTAGGTAGTCAGTGCCAATGGAGAATCTACAATGTAAGCTGTGCCAAGAGACTCCAGCCATGCGACTCCAAAATCAATTTTTCCCTATTTATTGGATCCATCTCAAGCCCCGCAGTTATGCGCACTGATTGCTAATGGGGGGTTTTGAGTTAGTCTGTGTGACATCTGTGTGCGATGTTGTAAGTGATTTGGCCCTGTAAAGCCTTGATAGCCTTACCGTAGCTGCGATAAAAGCTATCTGCATCATTTGTCAATATTAGAATGCTTGGTGAGTCGTTTCAACACGTGAGGAAACTACAAAGTTTATGTACGCTGTACATGTAGCCAAAATGCTTGTACTGGCTAATGAAATCGTCATCTATTTTAAGAAATATATCAAGAAATCAGAGATTTTCGAATTCCCAAGAAGTATTTTAGGTTTTCGTGACGTTTAAGTTCACGCCATTTACTGTGTCTGACCTTTTGACCTCTCATTCTGTCTGTCAGTCTTCCCCCACTCACGTGCTGACAACTTTCATGTACACATGTACATCAAATGAACAGACAAGACATACATGTACACACACACACAGCTCATCCACCCAAGACAATACTTCTGTACCCAGAAGCAATAAACACATCGAAACAAGGATGTGTTGTACAATTACATTGTACATTACAAGTGCATTATTATTATATTTTAGGCTAATACATAAAGTTATCACACACAGATAGAAGATTTTGAGTACTGTATCTGTTAATTATCATTTGGTTTCTGCTCACTTTTTACAGGGATTGACCGTATGATCGACGAGGGGGCTTTTCAGGCAGCCTATCCACTACATGATGTGAGTTGTCTTGAAAAGATAATTTGTAGCATACATTAAGACCTTTTGTGGGGTGGGAGCAGGAAATTGAGATAGAAATTAGTTATGTAAGCTTCAATTGATGGGTCTGCTGCAGATTCTGTATCTGTAAGTCAAATTTAAAAGAAACAGGAATTGAATCAGATTTACAGTGTATTCGGCATCGTACTTGATAAGAGTCGATATAATGTAACCTTGTGAAAATGCCCTTATTCACGTCTTATTAAAACAAGACTTAGTATATTTTTATCATTATAAAGAGATCTTAGAGCTTTACATTTAATAAAACTATAATTTCAGCCACCAATAAAATACATGACTACATATGGCTGACAATGCCTGACATACATGTACATGTATAACATTGTATATTCATCTATTAATTGTAAAGAGGATAACAAACAAATATAGAACTGATGCGAGTTATGCTGTTTTCAGAATACAGAAATTATAATGCTGTTCTACTCAGTTTAACTAGAGGTTTTCAGTCAATGCTGTTATTTTCAGCTTACTCTGTTTATCAGTCAACAACATCCTCATCACAGTTTTAACCCTTTGAAACCCAAGGGCTCCTGGAAGAAGCCGTCCCATTCCATACCGGCGGAGCAGCTGAACAGGCGCCAGGTTCTGTACGACTACTGGGCCCGCTGGGGGTGTTGGTACAAGTACCAGCCACTCGACCACATCCGGGAATACTTCGGAGAGAAGATCGGCATCTACTTTGCCTGGCTTGGTAAGACCCAGGGAGAAAAAATCTTGTGTTAAACTTTTCAGTTTCCTGATCATGACCGACCCTAGCAAAAACCCACCGACCACCAAAAGTGGTTGCTGAGGAGCGGTGGTTTCTCCAGACAAATTGGTTGGTGGGCCGGATGATTGTTACATGATTGTATCCTTGGTAGTCCTTTGTAGTCGTAGTCCTTCCTATACATGACTGTATAGGATAGTTATAGTAAATTAGTAAAATACAAGTACATATATACTAAGTGACATGTGACAAAAAGACTAGTACACATTTACACATTCTAAAAGTTACTGTTGTTCAACCACATAACAACGTTATTGTTGTGAGGATTACAGTGTGTATCAGGAAATATTGTTTCTAATCCTAGTGATAGAATGAAATCATCTGCTGAAATCCTCAATTTGAAATGGCTGCTGCTGCTGTTAATCAGTTTTGCTTCTCGAGTAGGGTATGAATGCCGCTGGGGGCCACAAAAAGTAGTTGCTGGTTGGGTAAGACGGTTGGTTGCTTAGCAGTGGCTCTTTACTAAAGATTGGAGTTGGGACTGTTTTAATGTGGCGCGTGACTGGAGGTGGTTGGTTGTGGCAGGTGGTTGGGTGCCAGGCTTGACATTTTGAAACAACCCGAGGCACATGTGGACCCGGTTTACACGCAGGGAAAAACCTGGCCGTCCGAAAACTGTGTGCGCACGCGAGTGTACAAAAACTACATACATCAGATTTTTCCTGCATGTAAATCGGCCTGCTTTGACGTACGTCAAGAACGTAGGTTCAGATTGTATGCCAGCCCTCGAGGTAACGTACGATCTGAACATGCCTTCTTCTGAACGTGCCACCCTGCCAATTTACATGCAGGAAAAATTTGATGTACACAGTTTTCATATGCTGACGTGCGTACGCAGTTTTTGTACGTCAGGTTTTTGCCCATGTGTAGGGTGTATAGGGTCATGGTCTTTCATGATAATGATTGCCAGTGAGACTAATTCATTTATCTTCCAGACTGCACTAGTCTCCACCAGACTAACAACGTGGGTTCGAAAACAGTAAAATTTAGCCAATAGGGAGAAAAATTGGCCATGGGAGTAAATTGGCCATGGGAGTTTGGCCGCACCACTTCCGTTTATTTGCCTTTGGAGGGGGAAACTAACCCTCCCGCGGACTGACTCCCCTGGCCAGTTATTTCCCTATTTTTCTGAATTCTACAATCTGTACCCCCCTAGGAAGGCCTGGTGGAGTCTACATGTAAGACTGCACTACCCTCCCTCCCCTCTTGTTACTAACCACTGTCTATCCTGCATGACGACTCATATAACACTTCTGCACCTGGTCTTCCTTGCTGTTTATATTAGGGCTCTACACTGCATGGCTCCTCCCTGCATCTATCGTGGGACTCATGGTTTTTCTTTATGGTGTCCTGACTATAGGTACCAACACACCTGCGTAAGTGCAGCCCGCCTCCTACATGGTCAGAGCACCTTATCTCACATTCTGTGGATGATATACGATGTCCAGATTTTCACCTTAGGCAAAGAAACAAAACAAATTTAAAGTGCTTGCTTGAAGAGTTGTAGTGCTAAAATTGGTATAATTTTAATTTTTCAACATTGCTTCAGGACCTTGTTACTGTTATTAAAAACTGTTAATGAAAATTTAGGTCTTTCCTCTAACTTACAAAGATTATCACTCCTAAAGTTGACACATGTACAACAAAACTATAAAATGTTTCAAATTTTAGAAGAAATTATTTGGACTATTTTACAGGTCTGAGTATTAGTGATTTGAAGAACACACTTTACTGACTGACTTACATGTAGAGAGGCTTGCAGTCTTCTCACAACTTAAGGATAAAGACTCTGTGTCTTGAAGATTATCATCCACCGAAGCGACTTAAGCTGGTCTGATGTATTGGGATGGCTTGCAACAGATTTTCTCTAGTCATACTGGATGTTACAGAGCTGGAGACTCAACGGTTCTTCAGTATCAGTATTGTTGTGTCTTTAAAATGTAGGAATTTCGAGAAAAAGATATTGAAATCCTTTACAATTTCCAGGTGAGGAAATTAAAGAGAGGGGTTAGCCAGGCCTCTGTCCAGGTGATTTGAAGGGAATCACCAACTCCATACAGTACAATCATGTAGGATTTGGACCATCGCACACTGGGGCATGCCCCTACTTTTTTTTTTGAAAGGTGTGGTGGGTTCTTTATCGTATCAGCCGCATGGTGATTTACATCATCACCCGGATGGAGGCCTGGCGCACCCCGTCTTGTATTAAGCTATCGAAAGGGTGTATCACCTCGTAAAGGGCGGTATAACCCGACCAATACGGTCGACCGACTATGATGATGATGAAAAGGTGGCTGAGGAATCGTTGCCAGCTCTGTTTGATGTTGTGCTGTTGGTGTGTTGTTTAACCGACTGTTGTGTACGTGTGCATTATCGTGAACAGGTCTGTACACTGCCAACTTGATCCCTGCCGCCGTGGTAGGGCTGCTAGTGTTCTTGTATGGGGTGGTCACTATGGGAACTAACGTCCCTGCGTAAGTCCCTTTTTACGTTCTCCATCACTTTTCTTTGTTTTTAGGCAGTGAATGATTCAAATTGATGTTAGGCCACACCAATTTTATTTGTTGCTTCTCGGATTTTTTCAGGAAAAAATATGAAGTGACAGGGCGGAAAAAATAAATAAATAAAAACAGGCCTAGGCATCCTATTATAGCCCCAAATGTTACACATGTAGAATAGGTGCCATGAAGTCAACACAAAAGACTGGGTTAAAATTTAAACAATGAATTTTGAACTTTTAATCAAACCACTGCATTGGTAGATGTAACAATTGTAACAACTAGGAAGAAAAGGACTTTCTTCAACTGTTGGAGGCAAAATATGAGCATTTTTGAGTTGATTCAGAAACAGAATTTTTTTTTTTTTTTGGCAAATCAGAAAAAAATGAAGAGGCAAATCTGAGAAGCAACAAATTAAATTGGTGTGGCCTTATGTACATGCATATGTGACCATGACCATTGAGTCACTATTTTTGTGGTCAGTGTTTAAGACTGAAGATTCATGACAGTTGTCCTTTACATATTGAATAAATGAAAAATTAATGTAAATTCTGCATTATGCAAGTTTACATCTGCTTGCACAGTCTTGATGAAGAATGGTGTGGTCATTACTGGTTAAGAAGAAGAAGAAGAAGATTACTAGCATGGACCAGCAATGTGAAAGCCAACACAACTACATGTACATATGTGTAAAGTTTTGGACAAATGTCCTGGTACGGTACTCTACATCTGCTGTGTGAACTTACTGAACACCCAGTGTCCTCACCCCAACAGGAGAGAGGTGTGTAACAGTGGTGGGGACTTTGTGATGTGCCCTCTATGTGACGAGAACATCGGCTGTGCTTACTGGAACCTGTCAGACACCTGCACACAGGCAAAGGTATTTGAAGAAATATGACAGCACAAATTTCAGGCAATATATTTTTTGTGTTCCAAAACAGTTTGAGTCTTATTCTGGTCTCACCTGCATCCCCAATATTCTTTGCCAATATTACCAATATTGTTAATTATGATTCTGTAAAAAAACGTAGATAACGATAAGTCATGCATCTTCTTTCAACAGCTTGTTTAATTTGGAATTGTGAAATATGTACATGTCATGTATGATTGTACAGATTGCATTGTAACTTTTCTTGGCATGTAACTTTATAAAACCATCTTAGTTTGCATTGTGAATTTTATGTAAATTGCACGATTCATTATTAAATGTTTATCTTGCAAGCTTACTACATAATATATGACCTTTCTCTGCCCCAAGCTGACAGCCATTCAAAAATGAAAATTGAAATTGTTTTTAATCACCATGACTGAGAAACAAAGTTTGTACGGCCTTCCAAAAGTGTACTTTTGGAGACTTTCCGGCAAGCTTCCCAATTGTGGCAAAGTTTTGCATCTCTATGTTTTATTTCTGCCTTTCTGTGCTTTTTCCGGAGCAGAAATGCAAAAATAAAACGTAGAAAATGATGCAAATGTCTGCCGGGACTGGCTTGTGCTGACTTTTCCAATTAAGGCGGGGCATTGAAATTTCAAATGTAACAGGAGAACCGTGTATATTTATTGTAAACGTGTCTGTTAGCCAGGTAATACTAATTATGTCAACTACAATCAGATAAGGTCGTATTTTGGTGTCATAGGTTACCAGTATTCCAGACAAAAGACATCAATATGAATTTTGGTACCTTTTTGTGACGGCTTGCTTTGCATTTCTTTTCCATTATAGATGTCATACCTGTTTGACAATGAGGGTACAGTCTTTTTCAGTGTCTTTATGTCTTTGTGGGGTAAGTTAAGTTTCCTTCAGCTTTTGTTTGGTGTGCTTTTTGGAATTTTCTTAAGCATTTCAAGGTCACTGCTGCGGTAAAAAAGGTGTGATAGTAAACCAAATGGATATTATTATTATTAAAGGTACATTGTACATGTACATGATACTGACTTTCAGAATGTCATAATACTAAATCCCTTTAAGTGCTCCTAGCCCTGCTATACAGTTGAATGCATTTTGTTGTGGGCAAATGAAAGCAATGGCTAAACATTGAAGCTGCTCTGACCATGAAATATCTTGTATCATAATCATACACTATATTCAATTTATTTGTTTCATTCTGAAGTATATCTTTTTTTACTTCATATTTCATTCCTCTGCATTCAGTTTATTTCTCTACAATAACTACTATTCAAAGCATTGAGTACAAGGCAATACAGTAATGCTTTAACCTTATTCTGTTCTGACTAGTGATTAGCAGTAGTCCACTTTGCACACAAACTGTAACAGTAGCTGAGATGAATATTATTTAATCATAAAGATGTAGATCCATCCCTGTTTTAATTGTGTGATGAAAATTGTTGTTTCAAATGTTCTGCATTATTATGGAATTGCCAATATCTTGGAACACCATAATAAGAGTTGTGAACTACCAAGTTTGTTGCTACTCAATGTAAATTGTGGCCTACAAAATTGCAAGAACTTCTAATATATTTTTTAGCTGCAATCCTAAATTTTTGATTCTGTAGCTTGCAGGTGAGTATTTCAAGGAACATATATACTACACATTCAAACACACTACATTGTCAAGACTTGCTGTTACATTGGACACAGACTTCACACATATGCATACTCATCTTACCACTTACCTCTCTTCCCCACCGTCAGATTGCCTATCTCTTTGACCATCCTGGGACTGTCTTCTTTGCCATTTTCATGTCTTTCTGGGGTGAGTGCGGTGGCCTAAAATTCCTGTCACACTGCAGCTGACATGCAGACTGTGATTTTACTGTTTTGGAGATCAATTTTATTGTTCCAGTATCAATAGTATTGAGTACCAGGTGCTGTTCTTTCAGCATAGAAAACCCAGTCTTGAATGTTATATAATATATATTCTAAGCCGAATAAATAGGTGCAATTTACCTAGTATTACATCCTGAAGTTGGAACATTCATCCATTGATGCCAACGTGTAAATAAGCTGTAACAGTTTTGAATCAGTATATTTGTTACATCACAACTTAATGTACAATGTATATGAAAAACAACTGTTAGCACTGTGGACGCTTACTGTTCATGTTCAGCAGCAGATCTAGATGTGGGTATGGCTAGCACATTGGCATAGCATACTGTGCCTGCACAAAATCGAGAAAGTAACATGCATAGAGCTTCTACAGAACGTATCGTTAAAGGTTGTGTTTGTGTATTTAAGAATGACATCCCTTCTGTGGTTTTGTGGCGGAAAAGATATCCAACTGACAAAATTCTGATGTAAAGTTGACCAAACGTCCAACCGAAACAGTGGTTTTGCACAGGCGCAGTACGTCCATGACAGTATATATAGCACAACAAACAGGTACATGTACATCATACATGTATAAGAGGGTTTGCAAGGACCTATCAGTAATTGAGGTTAGTCAGATGTTCTCCACGGAGCACTGATTATCCCTTCAAACCGTTCCAGCTGTCACCTTCCTGGAGTACTGGAAGAGAAAGAACGCCAGCCTTGCCCACCACTGGGATGTCATGGACTTTGAAGAAGAAGAGGTAGAAATGTTTCTTACACCTCTTTCATCATGTAAAACTTGAGCAGGGGCCGTACAAGATTGAGGGTGTTCACAATCATTTGGCAGGCGCCATATGTGGCAACGAATGGCCGAGTGTCTAGGCTAGTGGACACAAGATTGTGTGGTCACAGGTTCGATTCCTGGCTAGATGTTGTGTTCCCAGAAAAGACACACGATTTTCCTCGCTCCACAAAGGTGTAAAATGGGTTGGGGAGGTAGAGGACAGTGGAAGGAGAGGGACAGGCTCTGCCTTCTAATACTGTGCCTTGTAGACACAGTGGATCAACAAGTCATTTTAAGTTCACAGGGACTTGATTTGGCAGTAGGAAGGGAAATGTGCATTAAGTTCTCAGTTGAAACAATACAGTGGTAAGACAGCACATGACAGTGTGCAGTTATAGCTCAAAACCAGGAAAACAAAACCACTGCGAATGTTTTACGATTTACAGTATCATTTTCTTTTTCCTCAGGAGCGCCCACGGCCCCAGTTTGCTGCCATGGCACCTTCTATGGAGAAGAACCCTGTGACTGGCATCAAGGAGCCCCACTTTCCTGACGAGGATCGCTTCAAAAGAATGATGGCTGGAGCAGTCATCATCATCTTTATGGTAAAACACAATGTCATTCAAAAATGGCATAATATCTGACACTAACCTTATTGATGGGACGTTAAGCCGTGGTCCACTGTTGTTTGTACTTGTCAAAATTTCCCCGGTACAATGAACCTGTGTCTGTCTTCTCTGGCATGACCAGTGAAACACCACAAACTACTGGAATGAAACAAATATGGCTGACAGCTGTGTTTCCAAATTTTAAACACACTGAGTCTCATAAGGCATCATATTTTGGCACCTTCACTGGCACTTATTTGCATTGTAGTATAGTTGATTCACCTTACTTTGTAAAGAAACAACCAAAGAAATTTCCTTCTTGTATCGTCCTAATGTTACATAATGCAGCTTTAAGACTATTTTTCAACAGTGCTGCATGTGTTACAGATGGTGATGGTGCTGATCTTCGTACTGGGGGTGATCATGTACCGTGTGTTGATCAGCATCCCCCTGTTCCAGTCCGTCATGTTCCGCGCCCAGGCCTCCAACATCGCCAACATGAGTGGAGCCTGCGTCAACTTGATCCTCATTATGGCATCAGGCATTGTAAGACAGGACTCACTCTCTCCCTCTCCCTCTCTCTCTCTCTCTCTCTCTCTCTCTCTCCCTCTCTCTCTTTCTCTGCCTCCCTCTCCCTCTCCTACTCTCTCTCTCTCCCTTTCTCTCCCTCTCCCTTTCTCTCCCTCCCTCTCCCTTTCTCTCCCTCCCTCTCCCTCTCCCTCTCTCTCTTTCTCTCCCTCTCTCGCTCTCTCTCCCTTTCTCTCCCTCTCTCCCTCCCTCCCTCCCTCTCTCCCTCCCTCCGTCTCTCTCTCCCTTCTTCACTGAACTGAATTGCAGCAAGTTTGCGTACACAAATTAGAACAGACAAGACAGACGATATATACATCCCTCATATACATTCATGTACATTAAATATTTGGAAGTCAAGTGTCTCACAAAGGGAACTTATCCTGACAATAGGATCTCCACTCAAAGATTTCAACACTCCGATTTCAAAACTCAGTTACTGAGTAGTAACTCTGACATCACTACTTTCAGGTGTACCAAAAGATTGCAGAGAAGCTCACTGAGTGGGGTAAGTACTCAAATTGTATATGAATTCATTTCTCTTGTACAATGTAGATTTTTATGGAACACTTCTGATGAAGAAATTCTGGTCCTGTTTATTGTTACAAGTCCTTGAAACAATGCAAAGAACAACAAGTGCATTGCATGAAATTAAAATCAAACTTTCCATGAAAACTACACATTCAAGTATTCTCTGTTTGATATTTGAAAACCAGACGCTAGCTGTTGTGCCCTCACACAGTATAATGTGCATTATGTTGCAGTTAGAAACTGTGATGTACCTGTTCTTTCCATGGTACTGAGGTGCCTTCACACAGTAATGCTCTATCATGTTTGGTTTTGTGTCATAGGATGATAAGACCCCAAACATTAAATGTTGTTTTCATGTTGATGATATCAACTTCAGACTGTTAAATGGGTTACTTTGTGACAACCTCTGTCCATGGTACTGAATGGTATTCACAGAAATGTGATTGTACAGCATGACACAGTTCTGTTCTTAGATGAATGTCTGTTTTCTGGTAAAATAGTGTCAGTGCTAGAGAGTATTAAACAAATGGCTAAATGTAAATTAAAACATTTCCATGTCTCTTCTTCTACTCAGAGATGCACAGAACTCAAACTGAACATGAAGACAGCTACACTTTCAAAGTCTTCATCTTCCAATTCGTCAACTTTTATTCATCCATCTTCTACATCGCATTCTTCAAAGGACGGTGAGTATTGTATGCTTTGTTTCCTTGTGTAGAGTACTCCAAGATACACTGTCAAATAAATGAATACAGTTCTGGAAAGGATTATGAACATAATAAACTTTGATTTTTCCCGTAGCGTTGAGGAAAATGTTTTGATATCAGCATCTAAGTGCTGGTGATGAGGACAATGTCATCCCGTTTGTATTTATCAGTCTTTGAACTTGTTCTATGTCATATGGTTGTCCATAATTTTATGAACTATGAAAAAGGATTGGGCGTATATCAACATATTTTCTTTCCTTCAAACAGATTTGTTGGATACCCGGGCCATTATAATAGGTTCTTTGGTCTCCGCAACGAAGCGGTACGTCTCCATGCTTGTGTAACTCTAAGACTAATTTTTCTTTTGAAATATGGCTGGTTGTGTGCATTTGTAAGGTATTAGAGTTTTCTTCGGACAGTCGTCTTCACTGATATTTTTCTGCCTTTCTTTTGTTGCACAGTGCGGACAGGGCGGCTGTCTGGTGGAGCTTGCCCAACAGCTAGCCGTCATCATGATTGGTAAACAGGTCATCAACAATGCACAGGAGATCATAGTACCGTAAGTATGTAACCGTCCAGTCTCAAGCATGGTCACCTCTGGAGTAGAGTTAACTTCTGTGTACACAGGGGAATAGGGGGCTGGGTCAACTCTGCTGTGTAGACTTGAAGCCAACTTGGTTCCAAGTCGACTCAGAAAACGTGTGGTCATGGTTTTTGTGAGATACCAGGAGCATGACCAGACTGAGACGTTGCTGATGTTTGGTTTTATTGCCCACGTACAGTAAAATCAAGAACTATTTGCAGCGGCGTGAAGTGGCAAAGGGCATGGAGAAGTCCTCAGAACCGGCAAGATGGGAGGAGGACTATCAGCTGATAGAAAATGAGGGACTGTTTGAGGAATACCTGGAGATGGGTAAGCAGGAATTTTGTATAAGCCAATTTAGTTTCTTAGTTCTCGGATACAACTCATGACATATAATATTTTGTTGTATGTAGTAGAGGGGATTCATTCCTCAAGCTGACCGACATCTTGCAGATGCAGGCATCCCTCAGTAAGGCATCTGGAGCCACATACATGTACATGTACATGTATTTCCTGTTTAGACCTTTTATTCAGCCTGTCACAGACTGGTTTTGCCTGTGTGGCTTTTTCAAGTGTACAGAGGCTAAATCACTCTATAATATTTTGTTGTTTGTATAAGTTGTTATGTAGTACTACATAAGATATACCACGTTTTGTTTGAATTGTAAGGCCACAGCAAGTAATTTTTATGGATGACATCAGCGCGCGCATTAATTTTCGCCTGATTTCGGAGAGAAAAAAAACACGATTTTTTTTGCCCTCTGACGGTGGTCAACATGCCAAAAATATGTCGTAAACGTCTATCGGTTTAGAGACCATCAGGAATCCAGCAAACTTGAGGCACGATTGCTCGCGTTTGATGTCAAGTCCAAGGTGTTCCATCGCATATGAATACCCAGTGCAGTAGCTTCATGACCATAATGTAGGACAAGCTCTTTTCTACAATTCTTCTAAATAAAAATAAAAGAACTGTTGGTTGTAATATCATGTTTTGCCACTTCAATTCTTGTTTAACAAGGTTTTGATCTCAAAATTTGAAATTGTAGGAATCTTGTTTTTTTGCCCGCCTTGTTTTTTTCGCCCTATCGCATTAATTTTGGAGTCTGCGTAGGATGTCATCCATAAAATATACTTGCTGTGGCCTAACTTATTAATAAGTTAATGCAAGATATTGTAATTTGTTGTGTTGTAACAGTTAATATGTACTGTATTGTAAAGAAGGACTCCAGGAAGTTAAGTATACTATGTTGTTTTGTATCACTAATGGAGATTGTAAATAAACAGACACTGATTGATTTTTTTTCGTCCCCAGTAATCCAGTTTGGTTTCATCACCATTTTCGTGGCTGCCTTTCCCCTGGCTCCTCTGTTTGCCCTTCTGAACAACTGGGTGGAGATCCGACTGGACGCGCACAAGTTCGTTTGCGAGGTGCGCCGCTCGGTGTCCGAGAGAGCTCAGGACATCGGCGTGTGGTTTAACATTCTTGACGCTCTGGTTCAGCTCGCTGTCATCAGCAATGTAAGATTTTCTCCTGATTTAAATTTTTTACAGCTGTAAATTCATCTTTTTTCCCAAGGATTTGATTTCACAGTTAGGAATGGAAAGGTGGTTTTTGTAGTGTTTTACGCTGTAGCACAAAAACATACCGTATTGACGTAAAACAATTATCATCATTTATTATGAAATCACTGCAAACATTTTAAGATTTACCCTAATCTGGTTCTGGATCAGTGAGATTGATCAATTGTTTTTGGTGAAGTGAATGCATTTCCATATATCTGTGGTAGATGGAGGGGAATTTCTCTTCTTGTCTAAACCATGCTTGATACCACGGCTAGACATATGAGCGCTATACACATTTATTTCTTTTGAAAGTTGTGATTCACACTAGTCTTCTTACAGTTTTGGAATTAATGCAAGTGTGCTTTTTTTTTCTTTTCAGGCTTTCATTATTGCAGTAACCTCGGAGTTCCTGCCCCGACTGCTGTACAAGTATGAGAAGAACTGGAACCTAGATGGATATGTCAACTTCACGCTAGCGTACTCTCCACCAGGAGCCATGTCTCAGGAGTGTAGGTCAGTCGGCTTCAGTATTTATTTCTACCTCGCAGGAGGAAAACATACTGTTTTTGCTCTGTTTCTTCTTCTTCCCTACCAAACAATTAAGGTCAATGACCTGGACCAGACAGCTGTCACCATGGTAACTGGTGATGTAGCAGACACCCTGTGGTGTTCTTACATTATGTAGTAGGACAGAGTTGGAGGGTCTGGTCAAAATATTTTTTACATCAAAATCACTTAATGAAGCTTTCTTAGGTGTTGATAGCCATGTTTTTGCTGAATAAATGGCGTCCTCTGTGCTACGTTGTACAATGTGTTTGAAGACTTGTGTGTTGTATAGACAGGTACTGGATATTTCATTTATCTTGATTTTTTTTTTTTGACAGGTACAAGGAGTTCCGAGACAGAGACGGCAGTTTTAGTTTGTTCTACTGGAGACTTCTAGCTATACGACTTGGTTTTGTCATCCTATTTGAAGTAAGTGTGTCAACATACAGTACTTTTTATGTAATATATTACATGTATGTACAGTCGTTAAAAAAACTGTACTTTCTGTGGAAAAAGAAGATGCATTTAATTCACACTACGGGTTCAGTCCCTGGCATTCCTGGCAAGACATTGTGTCCTTTGGAAAGGCACTTAACACGACTTACCTCAATCCACCCAGGTGTAAAATGGGTACGTGACTTCGGTTGGGGAGGTAAAAAGCGGTGGAAGCCTTCCAATACCGTGCCCTTAAAGACACTGTGGACTAACAACCCACTGCCCCTACAGCCTGAAAAATGCTATTACTTTAATTGTTGATGAATTTTGCTGCCCTTTTTTTCGCAGCATGTTGTTTTCTTCATCTCGCGGCTGATTGACATAATGGTGCCCGACATCCCAGAGAGTTTAGAGATCAAGATCAAACGGGAGCGCTACCTGGCCAAACAGGCCCTACAAGATCAGGAGCACATCATGGTGAGTTAGAGAACTTCACATATAAAGTCTTATATAGATATATGTATGTTGAAATGATACGTTGTATAAATATACATTCATTTTTTAAAATAATTTTTCCCCATATGTGTAAGTTTGAAACTTGATGTAAATGTACAATCATGGTGTTAATTAGAAAATATGATATTAAGATTATTAAAGAAAATTTAAGGTTTCCATAATTATGATATCTGGACATTGAAGATCCTTGAGTGTGTCAAACTTACCTGACATGAACATTTAACTTTGCCCATTCATTTCAGAGCCTTTATTTATTCTCAATAGCTCATTTTTCTATTTATCAATTAATTCAATATCTAACTTTTACTAGTTGTAGAACAGATAGTGCTCTATATATTTTAATTACAAATCAGTACAAAGTATGCACAATCATTATGCACAATCATGTATATGCCATTAGTTATGTTTTTTCTTGATATGCACTCTGTCCCCAAGTGAAGTGGAAAGGTACACACATTAGGTATAAATGCACCTGTGTTTTACCCTGTTTTATACAAGTTCATGAACAATTATGCATCAGTTAGTTTGACTGCAATAGCTGATGAAACTGCTCAAAATTGTTCTAAACCCTGCCAGTATGATACTGAATTTACTAATATGTGGCATCAATATAATATGGATTAACATCTAGTAAGTGAATACAGTCCCACATTCAAGTGTGTGGCTCTCAGACACTTGACAGCATTTTTGTTCGAATATCTGGATTTTTGTTTGTTTTCATTTTTCTTTCATTGTACAGTAATTGCCAGGAAGCTTTTGGGACAAAGACTAAATAATTTCAGAGTAAGCCATTAGATTTTTTTGTGTTTGCAAGGTTAACATGAAGGTACAGTCAATTTTCAGTTTGATCTTAATAATTATACATTTCATTTTTGTTTACCCATGAATTCTGTAATAAGTGTGACAAATTATTATGTTCAAGAGCAATTTCAACTATACACTACAATCAATATGACTAGTATTTTAAAGTTAGACTTCCCTCTAAGTACCTATTAGTAAATAATTATTTAAACATCAGCATAACATTTTGTTCTAGTTCTAAACATTAAACATGTTTGTCTTAAAACCCTTGTCTTAAAACACCCATGCTGGAACAGGAGGCCATTAAGGAGGAGAAACAAGCTATGGTAGGCCACTGCTGAACCCAACATATGGACTTCCTTAAAACTCTAGTAGAGCCCAGAGACCTTCCCCTTTTTTACGGCCTGCTCTTTCCGCTTGCCATCACTACTATACAGTCATGTAGCTAACCCACATTTGGTGTAATGCCCTTGCCCTTATACTCTTGCTAAAAGCTATTCCATTTAGAGTTCCAGTGGTATAGTGGAAAATCAACTTTCCTTAGTCCCTATTCCCCCATATTTCCTCAACTTTAAGAAACCTATGGGAGAAATTTTCTTGTCTTTCACCCTTTCCTTCCAGTCTTTCAAGTCATCCAGTTTTTAAAAGTTAAGTAAACACATTTTCCAGTCTGTCCCTGGAGCTCCATGTGGAATAGCTATTATAGCAGGCGTGTCCCCAGGCTAACCTTCTCCATTGCAGTTAAGCTGACCTGCACGTAATCTAACGCACGTTTACTCCCATGTTACTAGATAAGGTGGCTTTCTCACCATTCTAGTAATCTGCATATTATGTAATATTGACATGTACATTTTTGTACTACCTGATCCTCACTTTGGTGATCTCTCATATAATTCTAACCGAGGGACTATCTCAAATCTAGATTGGCGGCTGATTTTTGTCGCTGATCTGTGGTCACCTGTCCTTTTATTTGCGTTGATGATATGTGGCCTTAACCCCATCTTATTACCAAACATATCAAGTGGTTAAATGCACAAGCTATCCATACTTTGATTCATTCTAATTCCCACTCTTAATTCCCGAAATTGAGTTTCTTGAAGGCAGCTTGTCTGTTATAACCACAATATGCTTACCCCTTAAGATGTCTTGGCAAGCATTTTACCCCCTAGTGAAGAAGTAATATTCACTTTGCATTTAAGTTTTAACACAAGATTTTAGATGTCAAGGTACAGGGCATGTATCTCACCTAATTCTTTGCTAGGACATCACTATTATTTGAGAAATATGATACTGTTTGTATTTGGGCTATGAATCCTGAAGTTACATGTACCTTAGGCTAATACCATTTACATTATGTACTGTATTATATTTAGTTTTTTTTGCAACATAGTCAAAACATCCACAACATGCATAAATGTATCTTAAGTTAAATTGGTGTGGCCTAAGTTAGATGTGCAAAGATCTGACTTAGGGAATACATAGCAATATAATGGGAAAGAGTGCACATTGCACAGAACGCTGCAGAACTGGATAAGTTTCCCAAGACTTATCAATGTTACGTAGTACATAATTGTTGTCATCTGCTCTCTCATATTCAGAAGTATCTGATTGTTTTCCATGCATTTAAATTCACTGTTTTCCAGATTTAAAGTGTTTTTCTGGATTTATGTAGTGTTGCTTGTAGTATTAAGTATTATTCTCTCTTAAACATGCTTAGACTTGCTCTGTCCTTGTGACATACCAGGTCACTAACGTAAAATTCTTTTAATTCAATGTCTGTGTCACGTTTAGTTAGCGTCAGGGTCACAGTAGTCCTCAGGTACTGTTCTGTCTATTTCCTCAGACCACACAAGTCTGATCTTATGGATGGCATCGTATCAAGAACCCAAACATGGAGCCAGGGTGCCAAAAATTAAGCTCGTTTTGTGATTAAATGTTTTAAAGGCATCCAGTGCAATTTCAGGGCAGCAAAGCACAAAATATTCTGGATGAGGAAATCTGTCTGATACTGACATGTACTGCCATTTTTCAGCTCATTTTATCAGCATTTCATACTTGAAGTGTTTGAAATAGCCCCGAAACAAGCTACACGAGGAGTGCCTTAATTTTTTGGTACCACCAATAAATAGCTAGAATCAGCCTACAAGCAACCGTTTTCCGTCAGTGACATTGCATATTTGCCTCACAGATATCTGAAATTGCTTTGGGTGCCTTTACAGCAATTACAACTGTTACAGTTTATAACTAATTCCCTTACATTTTGTTAACAATTATAGTTTTCTAAAGAGCTAATGGTATGGTTGCTCGTCTGTTGGTACGAGCAACATTTCTTCATACGCTTGTGAATTTTTATCCAGTTGTAAAGTTTTAAAGACTTCTTCCCAAACATCTCTTCATGTTTGGGAAAGTTCAAATCAAATTGTGTACAGATGTTATCCATAAGATCAGCGTTGCTTGGCCTAACCAGCACTACAACTTCTCACCCTCTCTGCACTACTGTTGTTCAACAGCTAACAGACTTTCCTCACACCTATACTATAGGACACGGTCAAAAGGTTATGATCGTATACTCACCTTAGTGTACACTTAAACTCACCTCCGCTCAGTGTATACTTAAACTCACCTGTGGACTCTTCACCGTACTACCGCTGGACATTAAAAAAAGCTGCCATCAGTTCAAGAAGATTTGCAGAATAATGCATGCCGTTAGATGCAGCGTGTATCAGGGAAAATTTCCAGTGTGAATTTTATCCCTGACAGGATTCGCTTTTCCTTTTTTTTGCAGGTGGGAGGATTGGCGGGGGTCGGCGAAGAAGACGAGGGAGGCGAGGACGAATACGCCGTCGCCACCCAAGGTCGGAAGGCTGCCACCCGCATGGATGCCGGCAATGTTTACCTCTCTGTACCTACTGCAGATGTGTAATTAACGTTCAAACTTACTTCTCGGTCTGTCTGTCTGTCGAACTGACACTACAGTGTACTAATAATCTAACAAACAATTTGCAAGGCTGCTCATGAAGTCAGACTAGATATACCGTCAACATGTTCTGTGTCAATCTTGGGCTACATGTATGCAAGGAGGTTATAATGGTAACCTCCTTGATGTACATGTATAACAGCCCCTTACTTCTTGTATCTTGATTATTTCGCTCTCAGATGTATGTATTTCGTGTTTGCTGTAACTTCAATTCAGTTTATCTTCCATGATTATGGATCCGCTGTGGATTCTTCTGTTGACTGCTCTCAGATGCAGCTTTTGTTGAACAGCCTCTAAACTTCTACATTTGTCCTGCTCCATTCTTTCTGTTCAGTGCACTGGTACATGTAGCTTTCCACCCTTTACTCTTCAATGCATGGCTGCTCAAAAAAGATTTCTCAAGGCAGAGTTGATCAAAAGTCAGAACAAGGTTAGTAGTAACAAGATGTGCACATGTATGAGAAAAAAGAAAGTATCATAATGATGATCATGATCGATCAAAAAACATAAGCAAAGACAAAGTACTAGGTTGTTTCGTTCTTGAACAACTGAACAATGGGGAAGGTCTCTATTTTAAGTCAACAGACACATTTTGGTGTCTGTATACGTAAATACAGTTCGAAAGTTCCAAGATCGGAGCAGCTTCCATTCCAATCATCGTTATAAAATGCATCATTCTCTGGGAGTTTGTGGCATTGTCATGCCAGTCTGAATCAGTGCATACTGGATGTCATGCAGAATCGTGAACTATTGAAAGAATCAGCCTAAAATATGAACTGCAATCTTTTGGTACATGCTACAAGTAAATGTAGAAACTAAGCATTAGGTAGATTAGAAAAAAGAAAAAACAGACTGAGTATAACTACTACTAAAGGGCAGAGAACTTTATGTATCTAGATGAGAAAATACTGTATCTAAATGATATGAATGTGAACACTTTGTTTGATAATGCCATCTGGCATTAGTTATTTGGTTGAAATGTTCAATGTTGTACCAAAGTGAGTTGAATTTCAGGATTACTGTTACAGTATTTTGTCGTGGATAAGAAACAATCACCAGACTTGTGACTGTACAAGCTGCATGCTGATACTGTTTATCAGAAAATATCAGCACACGAAGAATATCAAATACATGAAGAATATCACAGTGTGTATATTACACAACATACAGTAAGTTGTTGAATTTGTATTTGAAAGTATCTTAACTTTTGATGATAATTGAACAAGATGAATGATAAATTTGTGAACTCAAGGAAAATTTAATCTGGGAGTTTCCTGTTTATTTAACTGTTCTCGCCTTGAATTCAACTGAATCTTTGTCTTGAATTATTTTGAAACATTTAAGAAAAAAATTAATACAAACGTAAAAGAAGAGTTATTCAAGTGTAAAGTTGCCAGAAAAAGGATTGTGTTATAAAATCTTACACAACTGAATCATGAAAAATGTAGGTAATGGATGTTTAAATGTGCTCAGAAGACAAATAGCCATTTAAGTTACTATCTGGAAAAAAAAAGGATTATTTCCAGATATAATAAGAAAATAAAGATTCATCAAAATGTTGCAAACATTTGCAATAACTTATTGGCATCAGTGTGTCTCTGTTGAAGTTTTATTTTGATGCACTTTTCAAAGACTTCAATAGATGACTGCAAGTCTAAATTTACTAGTATTACACTGTTGTAATTATATTATGGTAAATTTTAATTGACATGTTAAGTTATTACAATTTCTATCAATATTTATTCAAGCAAGTTTGAAGGTAGCTATGAACTATTGCTTTTATTTGGTGCAATGTATCTTATAAGATTGTTTTGCACAAGAAATTGGAGGATATGTATTCATATTTCAAGATTTCAGATTTGTTATGTTTTAAAGAAGTGTTATTTTCCCTTTTTATCGGCAATGTTGCTGATATTTGATTTTATCATGCAACTAGTTGTTTTGAGAAGTCTTTTAAAATATTGTGCATGTAAGAGAATATATAATATAACAGAGATATGTATCTGTATATAGAGATGCTTGCTCAGATATGAACAAGTTGTGTAAGCAATCAAAGCTCAGACATAATATGTAATAGGGAGGTAAATATTGCTGTTGTTGGACAAACATGTCAAAATAATATTCAATAATATTGACTATCCAATACCAGAAGAAGTTTATGAATGGTAACAACTAACAGAGATGCGTAATTTTGTTAATTATACTATAACAGTGAGACAATTATACTATAGTGTGAGCTCTAAGGAATTTTGATTAGCAGAAAAGCATGAGAATTGTGTGATATTTTTAAGTGTGCCTGTGTATGATAAAAACTTACTCCTTTTCACACCCATCTTGAAGAAAGAAGATGTTGAGTAGGTGACAGGTTTTGACACTTTGCTCCTTGAAAAATGTGTGATTTTATCAAACTTTCAAAGAGATGATATTTGCATGAAGGTATGTTCTGTTTTTATGATGTATTAAAGGCCACAGCAATTAAATCTATGGATGACATCCTCTGCTGACTCCAAATCAAATGTGAGAGTGTGAAAAAAACAGTATGGGCCCCCAA